>OX465276.1:36158875-36758875 GCA_949987645.1 Tachina grossa | reverse complement strand
GCCTTTAAAAAATTTGTGTATTTCTTAAAATTACTTTAATAAAAGCATGGTGTATTTATTTTTTTAGTGTAAAGAATACCTTTATCGTCTGATATATTTCATTAAACAGAAAATAGATTGAAAAATATTAGACGTTATTAAACATTATTAAATTTCACTCGTTTGGATCTTCACTCTTTTTCACGGTAGTGCTTTTTACGCTTTTTAGATCTCAAGATTACGCTTTTTGTGTTTTTTTTTTTAATTTTAATGTGCTTTTAGAGCAATAAAAGTTGGCATCACTGGCAGAATTCCAGCGTCAAACTTCGTACACAAAAATTATTTGTTGTTAATTCATTTTGCATGCAAAGTTTGACAAGCAAGATTTGATTTTATGCTGCATAAACATTTTAAATGGATATTAACAATTATATTGTTTACGCACTAGAGTTTATTATAACTTTAGTTTTTATGTGTATATGTAATTAAATGAACATTTCCTTTATTTTTGTGTATGTATATTAAAAAGAAAATATTTTAAAACAGGATTTCCTTTTTGACATTTTAATCAGCTGTTTTTATCATACAAATGAAATCTTGAAAAATGTCAGAAATACACACAAAAAAATACCAATGTAAAATCACCATGCAAACATTTTGATTTCAAATCATATTAAACTTACAAGAAATAATATTTTGTTTAAATGTGTTGGGTGTTTATTTGCTTTGTTCATAGCTGCAATACACTATTATACTTAGTTGTCTGACTTGTTTTTATGTTGTTGTACGTGAATGTTTAATCAATATAAAATAAAGTTATTTCAAAAGGAAAAATTTTCTTTGAAGATTACTTTAAGTCATGTTAGATTAACATGAAAGACATATGATGCAAAATTATTATCGAAAATGGGTAAATTAAGCTTATTTACGAATATTTGAAGTTGAAATATTTCTGTGCGCAACCATAGATTTGCAAAAAAAAATTGCAATTTACTTCGCTTCGGTGTAAAGGAACTTTCGTCTATAAATAAAACACACCGTCAAATATTAACAATTTGAAAATTTTTTAATTTTCATTCCATTCTCCATTCCTTATTTACATAAACAAATCAATAAACTTAAAATTCTCAGATCAATGACCCTAAACTTGAATTTAGATGAAAAGCAATTGCAACATGCAAGAACAATAACTCGTAGCATTTACAATCAAAGACAAAAACATCATCAACATGACTTTCTTTTCATTATTAGCTAGTATCATTTTTATTATGAGCTTGGACAGACAACATACAAGACACTGCGTGTAAAATGCAGTAATTTTCTCGCCGTTTAACTAACGTTCTCCAAACAATTTGACTGCATCTTGCCTACTCCGTGTATTAATGGAAGTTCATGATTCATTTAGTCAGTCACTGACAATGGTGGAATCTATCAGTGTAACGAAGCGTGCCATATCATATAAAAGGAGCCTTTTCGTCAGAGTTCTTTCTGCTCGTTATAGCAGTTGTCAGTCAGTCTTTTATACTTTTCTTTTCTTTGATATTTTCATAGCCACAAAATATTATGAAAGTATAAATAGCCGAGTAAAGGTATTTTGGTCAAAAGTGATAACATGCGAAAGCTACTCTGTTAAAAAAAGTTAAATTTTTGTATAAAATTCAGTTGAAATATTTCTATAGGTTAGTTCTATTTATAAACAAAAAAAATTAATATTATTTAAGGTTGAATTATAAAAGGTTCACGAAAAAATAGTTTTTTTATTAACAGCTTTACTTAAAATAAATACAAATAATCACATAAAAAAGTAATTGTGTCAATTAAACGTTTTAATTAATTAAATTTTTGAACAAAATTAAATTGGCTAAATTAAATTTGTAATTGAGCTTTTAATCAATGTTTTATACAAAAATTTAAAATGAGTCCGATTTAGTTTTTAACTTATTATTTTTATTTTTTTAAAGAAGAAAATTATTTCTGTATTGGTGAAAAAACATTTTGATAAATTTTGCAATATAAAGGAAATTACGGAAACAATCAATGACTTAATTAAATTTAGATACTATCTATCAACTATACGCAGGCAAATATTTACACAAAACTGGAGTCACATCCTAATCCGCTTGCTCATAATATTTTGAACTATACTGGACACATCCGCCTAAAAAAGAGGAACACAAGGGCTCTTATACTCAACACTCCAGATGGGACTGCTTGAAGATACTTTTACTTTTCGTTTTTGTTTATCACTACTTATGTATTATTTATAACTATCACTAAGTTTATGTCCGACACTGGTCATGCCTATTAATTATATTTTAGATCTAAGATTTGAATACTTATTGTTAGTTCATATTTGAAGATACAATAAATAAATAAATGTATTAGAAAAACAAATTCAGTGAAGTGCGACTTTGACCCGCGCACGAAGGGTTCCGTACGGACACTAGATATATATTTCAATACGAACTTTAGTTTTGGCTTTTTTTCGTTTTTTCGGTTTTTGGCGATTTTTTCCAGTTTTTGCACTTCTTTCCCCGTTTTGTCGATTTTTTCTGTTTTTGGCGTTTTTTTTTCATTTTAGCGATTTTTTTTTCATTTTGGCGTTTTTTTTTATTTTGGCGATTTTTTTCGTTTTGGCGATTTTTTCGATTTTGCCGATTTATTTTAGTGTTAACAACTTTTTTTAATTTGGTGCTTTTTTCGTTTTAGCGATTCTTTTTTTGGTTTTTGGCAATTTTTATTTTTGGTTTAGCGATTTCGTAGTTTTGGGATTTTTTAGTTTTACCGTTTTTGAAAATTTCAAGTGTTTGCCTCTTACGGTTTCCAAGATATAGCAAGTTGTTAAAATTACATAGTCAAAAATTTAATTTAATTAATTTAATTAAATTTTTTTAAATTTTAGTATTAATTGTTGCAGTCTGTATAAAAATACACTAATTTTACAAATTTCAAGTGTCAATATACATATGTACATACATACAATTGTATGTATATTACATTGGATTTTAACATATTTCGCTGCTTGTTTTGGAACGCCCTTTAATTTTCAACTCTCAAGGTTCTACATACTCTGTGCAAATTTCAGGTCTCTTACGGTTCCTGAGAAAATAGCGTGTAACGGACAGACGGCCAGACGGCCAGCGTAGCGGAAACAATAGGATTCCTTTTCACCTTTGGTGTACGGAACCCTAAAAAGATACTATCACCCATATGCAAAAAGAATGTTCTAAAAAAATTTCATCCATACATCTGAGGTGTTCATACATACTCACATACTAGTCTCCTGCACAAGATATCTTATAAGAACTTTTAAGACATGCGGGATTTTTCAAATGCTTTGCTACAGCGAAATCTTATAAAACAAACGTTAACAACACTGTTTACAAGAAATTTATTTGAGTATTGTAGGTATAAGAGTAAAGAAGAAAACACTTCGTGACGGAAGAATTTGTGATACTAGCTTCTTTCTACGCATGAGCGCGTGTACAACCGTCATGCATATATGTGTGTATGATCTTTTATTTTTCTGCGCACATGCAAAGGCACACACATGCATTAGTTGTATGCGGTTAATCACATAATAGCTTACCATCTACATATTACACACACACTCAAACGTACAATATGAAAAATAACAAGCATACACTAATCAACAGTACTTCTTTTGAGTGTTTGTTACAGACAAGCTGTCTTGACGTCATCGCTTGTTAACACTGGTATAAACATACACCAATACATCCATCGTGCTTCGCTTATAATGGGTGTTTTTTATTGAGGTATAGAACTTTAAGTTGGCATCACTTTTTTAACTGGCGGCCATTTTGTCAGCTGTCAAGTGATTAATATTTAGTTTGGTTTGCCATTTCATCATGAACAGGTTGACAAAAGAACAACTCTTGCAAATCGTGCAAATTTATTTCGAAAATAATGGTTCAGTTCGCGAAGTTTACCGCAAGCTCCGTCCATTTTATGGTCGACATAATCGTCCATCAGAGCAATTAATTCGGTTAACCATGGATCGTTTTCGCAATACGTTTACTCTATGTGATAATACGCATCCGCAGAGACGTCGAACAGTGCGCACCGAAGAAACAATTGCCGCTGTAGAGCAAAGTGTTGAAGAGGACCCGAATGAATCGATTCGCCACCGTGCACAGCAATTGGAGCTTTGTCCATCAACTTTATGGATTTTGTGCAAAGATCTTGGCTTGCGACCTTACAAGATCCAGCTTGTGCAAGAATTAAAGCCGCGAGACCATGCAATGCGTCGTGATTTTGGTGTATGGGCCGAAAATGAGATTGATCTCGATGCTGATTTTCATCGCAAAATTTTGTTCAGTGATGAGGCTCATTTTTGGTTGAATGGCTACGTCAACAAGCAAAATTGCCGCATTTGGAGTGAAGAGAATCCACATGAGACCCTTGAGACGCCATTACATCCACAAAAACTGACTGTTTGGTGTGCTCTATGGGCTGGTGGAGTCATTGGGCCATACTTCTTCCGAAATAATGCTGGAGAGTCAGTTACCGTTAATGGAGACCGGTATAGAGCCATGATAACCGACTATTTTGTTCCCGAATTGGATGGCATGAATGTGGATGAGTTGTGGTTCCAACAAGACGGCGCTACATGCCACACAGCGCACGTCACAATCGATTTATTGAAGGAAACATTCGATGAGCGCATAATTTCGCGGAATGGACCTGTCAATTGGCCACCAAGATCGTGTGATTTGACACCATTGGATTATTTTCTTTGGGGATATGTGAAGTCGCTCGTCTACGCCAACAAACCAGAAACGTTAGGGGACTTGGAAGCCAACATTCGTGGCGTTATTGCCAACATACGGCCCCGTATGCTCGAAAAAGTGGTTGAAAATTGGACCTGTAGAATCGGCTTTATTCGAGCCAGCCGCGGCGGCCACATGCCCGAAATCATATTTAAACATTAATGGCATAAAATTATCCTTCCAATAAAGCCAAATTGATGGTGTGTTTTATTTCAATTCGAAGTTCTATACCTCTAAAAAAAACACACTTTAGTACGACAGCATTTATTATTGGTTTAGTACATGCGACGTGAATACATTTAAAAATCATGACGTTTTTACATTTCAAGACTGTTTACGCAGGCCTCTATTACATACATATACATATGTATGTATTTTTCATTTAAATAAGTATGTGGCAACAGCATCATTGCAATATGACTGTTAAGCTTGCCGATATCTAAAGGAATCTTTTTATACTTTCAGCTAAACTTTCATATATATGCATACAATTCACTGATATCAGCCATTTTTAGCTTTATATATGTACGTGGGTGTGATTGCAAGTAAATTTTCACAACTATTGTTTGGATGATTATTATTTCTTCGGAAAGTGCAGTGATGGCTAAAACTGAAAATTTAATGTAAATATTTTTATGTATAAGAAGCTACTAGAGGGATGTGTGTATTTAGATGTTGTTGCTTAACCAATAACAAGCAAAAAATTTTAAATAAAGTTTTTTTTTTAATTTTCTTCACCATTCGACAAAAAAAAACTATATTTATTCATCATATCTGTGGCAATAAAGAAAAGGAAGTGCTTAAGTCATATTTGACTGTTTTGCAGGAAAGCACTTTTAAGCGTTCAAGTTGATTTTCGGAAATTTATTTATTTTACAGTTTAATTGGAAAATTTTCTGTTAACCTTAACCTTTTTAAGCAAATATCATTCCGCATACTGTTCGTAATACATTTCACTTGAAATACACCAAAATATAACCTAAATTAATGCCATATGAGATTAGAAGTTTAAAACAGATAAGCCGCAATTCATTTTGCTATAACTTCTTTAAAACTCGCAAAACCTAAATAAAATTTTGCTCAGGTGTACTTTCATATATGCAGATTACGGTGGTACCATTAACTCAAAATAAGATTATCTCGACTTAAGCACTTTTTCTTTTTGCCACAGATATATAATTTTTTTAGCTACACTGCTACCTACCAAGGATCTAATGAAACCCATAAGCGACACATTTTTCAGTATTTTATCGAAACTCTAGAGCATTTTTGAAAACTATTTTTTTAATCGAAAGAAGACACTCTCACCTTTCATTTTATTGAAAGAGCAGCTATGGGAATAGTTGTTTCCATTGAAAATCAAAAATAATTTATAATATAATAATTTATAATATAATAATATTTTGTGAAAGGAGAGATAGAGGAAAGCTGCATTTTTTACAACTCGACAATTTTTGCACGTTTCTAATAATGCAGTGTTCCAGCGCCTCTGGTGTCAATGAGGCGCATTAAATTTTTGAAGCTGTATTTAGTAGCCATTTTGTTGGTTATTTTACTTCGCCGATGATTCTGCTACACAATATCGACTAAGGAGGGTGCTCTGATGTTACATTAGCATTAGTATCCGCTGAAGCCTGTGTAGTTCAGTGAACAATGTATATGCCTTCAGCACTTAAGCTTTCCTATACAGGCCTCAAATCCTTCGAGTTAGCATGGAACGCCTAATACCCTTCGGAAATAAATAAAATAACTATTTTTAGCAGAATTATTAGTTATTAGTTTAACAGAAATCATAGGCCCAACTTCGCATAATAAATTCCAAAACAAAAAATCATTACGAAATGTCCGAATAATACCCCAGTACCACCTGTTTTCAACACCACTGTCTGTAAAGTGAGTAGGCATTATGTTGCATGAGTTTTAACATTTTGTATTTTTGGCGTTAAGTGAATAATGATGTTGCGGTCATTGGTATCATCAGCATCATCAGTTTTTTGACCACTATATACCATTAGTCCATTGTACTCTATAGATATATATTCGTACTTACATTTTCATATGTATAAGTATATGTTTATACTTATGTATTTTCATATCGAAATATTTAACATAGTTGCAATGGCCAGCAATAGTAATATGTTCCATTTTATCATTAGCTATTTTAGCCAATATAAGCCACACAATTGTTGCAGGCTTTCAAAACCACAACAATATCAAAAATGAAAGGGAAAAAAATGCATTGAAAATAAACCAACGAGAAAAGCAAATCCATCAGGAAACATCAGTTGTAGGGATTGAAATTTATTCAACTGTAAAATAATCGAAATAACAGTTAAATATGAAAATATACACTTCATTTGAAATAATGCAAAATATATATGTATATCTACACTTTTTTAAGTAGACAAATTTTAAACAATTTAAATATATTTAATAATGAAAAACTATTTGTTTTCAATAAATACCAGCAAAACCACTCAATATGCCAAGACTATTTATGTAGAAATATTTCATTAAACAAAAACAAAAATTTGAATAGTTGCATCAAAATATTTAATTAGATTATCCTTTGTGGAAGAGGAGAGGAGTTAATTGAATATGCCGCAAAGTAGACTATAAGAATTGTGTTAAGATTGACTCAGTTGCAGCATTGCTACTTTCTGTACTATAGTATAAAATCTGTACTATTTAAAATCTTTTGTTCTTTTTTTTTTTTTGTACCATGAAATTGTTGTGCCATTTTTGTACTATTTTACTAAAGGTAAAACTAGTGCTTATTTCGTGATTGGTAACACTTAGCTCATATCTGATTTGAGAGATAATTAGTTTTATCCTTCCGCTGAACGAGCCAACTGACCATCCAATGCTTTTTCGCTTCGCTAAATGGGCCTGCGATCGACTTACAGAAGATGCCGATTTTGCCAAAAAAAAATCATCTTTTCAGATGAAGCTCATTTTGATCTTGGCGGGTATGTAAACAAGCAAAATTGTCGCATTTGGGGCACAGAAAACCCGCACGCATACATTGAAAAGCCGACGCACCCAAAACGAGTCACTGTTTGGTGCGGATTTTGATCCAGAGGCATAATTGGGCCATTGAGTACGGAGTGGCCGTTACAATCAATGGCGATCGTTATCGGGCCATGTTGAACGAATTTTTGTTCACAAAAATTGAAGAGGACGATATTGGCAACATTTGGTTTCAACAGGACGGCGCTACGTGCCACACAGCCGAAGCTTCAGTAGTTTTTTTATAGTATTTTCAAAAAAAAAGTTATCTGGCGGTCCCTTTATTTTCCAAAAACTTAAACTAATTAAAAAAAGCTAATTTTGATATTGCAATTGGTTTCAAAAATACTGAAATCATTTTTTAAAATAAAATTTAAAATTTATTTGAAGAACTCTGAATTTTTTTTTTAACAATCCTGAATTGATTTTTCCCTCCAAGGGGCCATTTACATATTACGTAAAGCTATTCTCGGAGTTTCTATAACCAGTCCGTTAGTTTTGTTGCTATCAATTAGCTGTATATGTGACGTAGACAGAGATCTTTGTTGTTATTTATTTTGAAAGCCAAATACTCACCCCTATCGGAACAGTTTTTCCCTTAAAAAATTTTTCCTTTTCCCAAAATTGAAATCCTGAATAATTTTTCCCTTTTTAATTCCCCTTATTATGAATAATATTTTTCAAGGGTAGTTTTAAACTTTTACTTTATTTTTGTCACTGTATTTTTGCAAGCGAATGCAATTAATTTATCACGTCATCCGAATTTTTTCCTTCCAATTCAATTCTTTGGTTCTTATCGTTTTTACATTCACTTCAGAGAATGACAATGAGTACCAAAAAATATATTCTTAAGTAAATAGTCTCAATTTAAGTAACTACATATAATCATAATTGTTCAATTGGTACGCTCACATATTTTCTCTCAAGCAACTATGGCTATAGCCGATTCCAACTCTCTACTTCATTTATGCGAAAAAAAAACTATAAATAAAAAGGTTTACGAGTATCAAGTTGCAATGACTCTACTGCGTACTATAGTCGAAGTATGCTTATACTCAGACCATGAATATTTAGTGGGACAAAAAAATATACGAATGATACTCGGGATAAATATTCACCATTCTACACCGTATACACACATTTGTTTATATATAAAATTGAATGAAAAATGTGTTTTGGCTGTTTGAAAATATGATTTATGTGTATGTAGCCGATTAATACTCATGCTTGTGATTGTAGCTCATACACAGTCTATAATTTTTAGTTATAGTTCTTTGTGCTGCGTAAGTTAAAAAATGTGTATATAAACATAGTTGTTGGTTGTTTATAGTTATGCGTCTTCGGTTTAAAATTAATGCGGCTGTTTGTTTTTATTTTTAGCTGTACACATTCATAGTAGTTTGACACCCAATAATTAAAGGTACTCAAAACGATACTTTTGTCATTGTCTTATTCACTGAGAACTGAAAGCACAAACTAGACCAGAGATGTCATGATAATTGTGCTTTCTGTATGTCTCACTCACACATTCATCAAATCCTCTTTACTTTTTCTTTCGCGTGGTATTATTTTAACGTAATTTCATTTTATAAAGGGTGTCCCAACAAGAACCCAAGATTTAAATTTGGCGCCACATTTGAACAATTTAATTAAATTTTTTTTATAGATTTAAGATTTGAATACTTATTGTTAGTTCATATTTGAAGATACAATAAATAATAAACATGCATTTAAAAAAAAAAAAAAAAAAAAAAAAAACATTTGAACAATTGTTATTGTTTGCTAGTAGAAGGTACGAGGCTAGTAAAAATGGAGCGCTACACGAATGAACAACGCATTCTCATTGTGAAATTGTTTTACCAAAATGATGAAAGTTTTGCGGCTACAGTTCGCAAATTTGCGATCAATTTGGGGTCACAATAATGCTCCAAAAGAGTCAACTGTAAAGACATTAATGGATAAATTTGCCGAAACTGGGTCTGTTAGTGATGTAAAGACAACAACGCGCCTTCGACCAGGTCGATCAACCGAAAATGTCGCAGCTGTACGTGATGATGTCGCTCAAACGCAGGTCAAGCGCAAACAGTCAATGGTGTTCCGTATCGTGAAATGATAACCAGTTTTTTTGTGCCTAGAATTGAAGAAATGTATGTGGAGGGCATGTGGTTTCAACAAGACGGCGCCACATGTCATACAGCCATAGAAACAATTCAATTGCTACATCAGTCATTTCCCGGTCGTGTTATTCCGCGTTTTGGAGACCAGAATTGGCCGCCTAGATCGTGCGATTTAACACAATTAGACTTTTTTCTTGGGGTTTTTTTAAGTCGATGGTTTACGCGAATAAGCCGACGACGACTCAAGCCTTAAAAGAGGAAATTGGGCGCTGCATTAATGAAATACCGCAGCATTTATGCAAAACGGCCATTGAAAATTTCATTAAAAGAACATATCGGGCCGTCTGCCCGATATGTTGTTCCACACATAACCTCATTCTGTCTACTTTGCGATATAATAAAGTTTCACAATTTTTTTTTAAATATCTGTGTTTTATTTAAAATTTAAATCTTGCGTTCTTGTTGGGACACCCATTACTTTGTGGTTTTACTTAGAGCTGGGCATAGTTGTTCCTGCGGATTGTTCCTTTTTGTTCCCAACAACTATAAGAACTAATTCGTTATTTTCCTTCAGTTGTTCTACTCGATCAGCTGTTTAGTGAACAACAGAACAGAAATTTCACAGTCATGGAATCCTCTTTAATCATTTCTGTTAATGTTATTCTAAAATAATTTAAGTTTATACTTATGCTCTAATTCTGTTCGACGATTGTATCGTCTTGTCTATGGGCGGAAAAATGCCGCAGTTGTGATTCATTAAAACAATTATTATATACTACTAGAAGATTCGTGTATTTGCTTTATGATTTTGTTTCAAACATTATTCCCAACACATATTTTTTCATATCTTTTTCAAACTATTGTATAAAACTTTAATTTAATTTTTATGTTTTAAAAACATGGCAATAATATTTTTACTTTTCATTATCAAAGACAACGACTAGAGAATTCAAACACAAGAACTCAAAAGTATTTTCAAACAAAAACGTCCTAAATCTTCTTACTGAATTAGGGCAATAGTGTGACCTTATTCTTTGCGTAGTTTTTGTAATTAAATGGTTAAAATTAATATTTTTGATTGAAAATGCTTAACCTGGAATTATGTGATTATTTGAAAACAAATTTTAATCACTTTTTCAATACTGAATCATATTCAATCTGCAATTCGAAACTAAAGCAAATACTTTCGAACTTGTATGTTAATAGCATTTGCTTTCTTTTCGAATTATATAGTAGACCCCCTGATCTATTGAATTGTTATTGTCTTTTGAAAATTTTGCATACGCCATTTTTTTATAAATTTTCTAACACTTTTTCTTAATTTCTATTTTTATTATATTTAGGTATATTTTACTTCTGTCTTTAAGTGTTTTAAACCTTTATAATGCCTGTGTTAAACTGAATTTTCAGAATATATGTTTGTGTGTTAGCATTTATAAATCAAAGGCACAAAGAAATAAAAAACCAAGCATAAATCAAGAATATACAATCTGCCATAAAGTTTGCTGAAGAAATGTTGTGTTTGCATAAATGTTTAGAAAAGAACTTCCGCATTTTATGCCAATAATAAATAATAAGTCGTAAAAACAGCACAAACCTTTTAAAGTCTTACATATTAACATAAATCTTACACTTACAAGTAAATGCGTTAAAAACACTTGAAAAAATAGAATAGTAATTTAAAACATGTACCTAATACTCCTTGTAATGGGCTTAGACTTATACGGCTCTATGTATAATCAAAAATTGGCATGAAGTTAGTCCGCTTTTACAATTGGGAAATTGAAAGGCAGACATTTTTCTAATTCTCTTTTGAACTTACCCAAACCTTTTGAGGCAACAAAAATAAATTGCGAAAAGTAGAAAAGAGAAACAAAAAATGTCCGGTACAGAGGTTCGTGTACTACACACTCTACCTCTTCAAGCTCTCCCCTAAAAATTTCGTCTGTCTGCCTTTCAATTTCTCAATTGTAAAAGGGGACTTAGCATAAGTAACAAAATTGAACTACGTGTTGATGAGTTCCTCTAAACAACTTGACATTAAATATTACCGCATAATGTAATTTTAGCACACGATTACACCCTAGCATGATTTTAAATGTAAAATTATATGGCAAAGCACGTTAAAATCATTTTCAATTTTGGCACTTATGCTAACTTCATGCCAAGTTTTGATTATACATAGGGCCAATAATAACATAGTTGTATTCCAGCATCAGATATTCCCAAAGATAAGGAGTATCAGATATTGAAAGAAGTCATTACGTGCTTAGAGGTTAACAAAAGAATTATTCGAATTTTCTACTGAGAGGCACACCAATTATTTTTAATTAATATTGTTGGTACAAAAATTACACAGAAAGAATTATCGCAGCAACAATTTTAAAGGGTGGTTAAATTTTAAGGGCCGATGTTGAATGTGAACCACACCTAAACGTCGAGTTTTTTTCTGCATTTCATTTAACATTTCTCAATTTTAGACTAATTCAATTTGAACCATGGAAAGATACACAATCGAGCAACGCGTTAAAGCTATTCAGTCTTATTATGAAAATGGGCGTTCAAATCAAAATGCATATCGAAGAAAATCATCTTCATTTTCACCTCAGTGGACTCGTCAATAAGCAGAATTGCCGCATTTGGGCGAATGATAATCCAAGAGTGATTGTCGATTATGGGCTGGCGGCATCATCGGGCCGTATTTTTTCCAAAATGAGGCCAGTCAGGCAGTTACTGTGAATGGTGTTCGCTATCGTGAGATGATAACGAACTTTTAGTGGCCCGAATTGGAAGATATGGATATGGACGATATGTGGTTTCAACAGGACGGTGCCACTTGCCACTCAGCTAACGATACAATGGCTCTTTCGCGCGACAAATTCAATGGCGGCGTTATCACACGTGGTGGCGATGTTAATTGGCCACCAAGATCCGTTGGACTTCTTTCTTTCGGGTTATTTGAAAAAAAAAGGTGTTGTACGTCAATAAGCCAACAAAAATTCAAGAGCTAAAGGATGAGATAATTCGGAACATTAACGGCATAGAACTTCAGTTATGCCTCAGCGTCATCGAAAATTTGGACCATCAAATAGAGGTGTGCCGCTGAGGTCGCGGCGGCCAATCGGTCGATATTTTGTACTATACATAATTGAACCATACCATATTATCATAATAAAAAGAAATGACAACAAATTTCCTAAATAATTTGTGTTTTATTCAAAATCAGCATCGGCCCTTAAAATTTAAACACCCTTTATTTGAAAAAAAAAGCCAAAAATCAATTAAGAATTTAATTATGTCGATTAATTTTTTAATTAATTAAATTTTTAAACAACACTTTAATACACTAAAAAAAATTTTTTAATTAAACTGTTGATCAATTAAATTTTTAAGCAAAAGTTTTATTGGCTCAATTAAATTTTTAATGGATTTTTTTGCATTTTTCAATTAAAGGCGTTAATTAATTGGAGAAAAATTTTCGTGTTCACAAAATTATTTAAATTTCGAAAAAGAAAATAAATATTTGAATTAAAGATAAAAGTCTTTTTCGAATAATGACAAAAAATACAGATGCAAAATAAATGTAACTTGAGGATCTAATTTTGTAAAACGCAACGCTTAGCGTTTGCAAATTTTGCATAGAATTTAAATTACAAAAACAAAATATACACAAAATTTGGCAACGCTAAGCGTTGCGTTTTACAAAATTAGGTCCTAATTTTTTTAACAAAATTAATGGCCTAATCTAGTAAGAAGATTTTGGACGTTTTTGTTTGAAAATACTTGAGTTCTTGTGATTGAATTCTCTTAATTATGTTCTTCAAAAAATGGTTGTTGTCTTTAGTAATGAAAAATAAAAATATTATTGCCATGCTTTTAAAACGTAAAAATTAAATGAAAGCATTGTACAATAGTTTGAAAAATATATGAAAAAACGTGTGTTGATTATATCATTGGAACAAAATCATAAAGAAAATACACGAACCTTCTATTTAACATAGACAAGAAATTAAAGAATCACAACTTCGGTTTTTGTTCGTCCATAGACAAGACGATACAATCGTTGGACAGAATTAGGACATAAGAAACT
Source organism: Tachina grossa (assembly GCA_949987645.1). Taxonomy (NCBI): domain Eukaryota; kingdom Metazoa; phylum Arthropoda; class Insecta; order Diptera; family Tachinidae; genus Tachina; species Tachina grossa. The sequence continues at coordinate 36,744,890 of OX465276.1, read as the reverse complement.
CCCTTAATAATAACAAATTTAAAAAAAAAACTATTATACAGTCGAACTTATCTATAATGAACTTTTATAGAATAAATCCATTTCTATAACGAATTGATTTCAAAAACTAGCTTTTACTTTACAATTTCAGTATATTTTGATATCCTTATAATGGATTTCCATATAATCAAATTATCTTCCAAACAAAGCAACAAGAATGTAAACGCCAAAACTGGACTCTTAAAACTTTATGTCTGAATCTACAGAGCGTTGTTGTTTCGTAATATTTCAACATACCCAGCATTCCACGCAATCGGAAGAACTCTGACATAAAAAACTGTAATAATTCAGTGCCTAAGTATGAGAACTTCCGGTCACACACACACACTAAATGAAGTACTCTAACTAACACTTACAATTGACTGTCGTGGAAATGCTTATGTATGCACGTATGCATGTACATATGTATGTGTGTGTTAAACTAACAGCGGAAGAGCATGTGTATTTTTTAGACAGTTGACCAAGAAAATATGGTCAGTGCTATAAGCACTTAAGGTCTTGCGGAAAATAGAATAATCACTTTTCAGCACATCTATTTTTCTTCTTCCTTAACGCCATATAGTAACAACAAGAAAAAAAAGTGTTGAAGTGTAAATAACAGTCTTACCAAAAATATGTTTATGTATAACGAACGAAAATACTGGGAGTATGAGAAAAATGATTTATATAACAGTTTATATCTAAAATGGATAAAAAAAAATTTTGTTTTTTTTTCTTTTATAGATAACTTGAATGTGTGTTCTCTTATTTATGTATTTGTTTATTGCTTATGTGTGCATAAATATTTCGAAGATGTATTTATTTGCTTAATAAGATTAAAGCAAAAAAAGCTCTACATATATTGCATTAAAATCATGAAAAAAATGTAATTTATAGCACTTTCTAATATAGGAAAGCAATTTAAAAAAATACCTTAAACGATTGAGTGTTAGAAAAATACTTTGAAAATAATGAGGTTTGGTTATATAAATGTGTTAGTTTGTAAAAAAAAAATAACAAAGAAACTTTCTGAATAGATTTTATGGATTATGAAAATTGTTGCGGAAAAATCGATTTCCTGAAAAGACTTCATTTCGCCAAGAGTTTTTACAGGTTGATATCCGAGAATGACAAAAACTACTCAAAAAAATATGTAAAACAAAATAGTCTTAATTTAAGTAACTGCGTACAATCGTAATTGTAGACTACGTGCGCTCACATAGTCAACCTTATTCCAGTTGTCGGCATCGACGTCACTTTAAAACAATACCAAAAAATTGGAGCTATCTACTCGTTGTCGAAAACAACTGACTCCTGTTGGCAGGTTTATCCTATTTTCTAGACCTTAAGGTACGGAAATAGATTGTCAGTTGCATAAAATTATTCTCGCGAGCGAGTAAACAACCCCCAATTTTATGGTATTGTGTTAAGGTGACGTCGATGCCGACAACTGGAATAAGGGTGATTTTCTTTCAAGCAACTATGATTACAGCCGATTCAGCATACAAGAGAATCTCTGCTTCGTTTATGAAAAATATAATATATGCTGCAATTAAAAGTAAAAAAGGCACATACGTATCAATCGTATTAACTATCTATCCTACTTACTAGTCTGATTATGCCTTTACTTAAGGTACGGTCACACTTGCCAAACATTTGCCCAAAAAAGCGTAACCAACAAACACTAATGAAAAAAGTTGTTTATCATATTAAACAGTTTCAAACACAACTAATAGATAATGTCATAGAATCCAACACATTTGACTACCTTTTAACTTGACAAACTTTTGTCTGAGTTGAAAGATTTTTCATTGGCATTTAGTGGCTACACTTTTTTGGGCAAATCTTTGATAAGTGTGACCGTAGCTTTAGGCTATGGATATTTAATCGGACAAAAAATATACGCATAATGTTCGGGACATTTAATTATCATTCGCTAACGTATACATGCAGTTGTGTATATAAAATTGAATGTAAAATGGTATGTAAAATGCGTGGGTATGTGCGTGTGTGTGTGTGTGTGGCTGTTCGAGAAGAAGCTTTATGTGTTAGTATAAGTATATGTAGCCATTAAATAGTCAGAGTATTTTAATACTCACGTGTATGATTGAAGCTCAAACAGTGTTGTTTCTGCTTTGTGATTTAACAAAATGTTTATGAATATAGTTGCTGGATGTTTATAATTATACGTATTTGGCTTAAAATTAATGCATGTGTTTGCGTGTTTTCGCGAAAAAGTGTTTTCATGTAAATTTAAGCAAATAACTTCTAAATTTTAGGCCAAAATTAGTTCATAAATTTCTTTCAAAAAAATCGATTTTTTGAACATTTTGGTGAGTATTTACTAAAACTATGGGAAAACTACAAGGTTTTGTGTGATTAAAATAAACTTTTACTTGGTTTTCTGCTAACTATCGGCAAATTAAAAATATCGATTTTTTGGAAGCAATGAAAATGTGGTTCCTTGAGAATGACTTCCATTTTTTTTACTGGGTATATATTAAGAACTTGTACCTCCAATGCGAAAAAAAATACATTTTGTTTGCTTCGGTTGCTGCGAACGACCTATAACTTCGTATAGGAAGTAGGAGTTTCCAAGATCAACTCCTAGAGTTTTTATGGTCTCCACCAGATAAATCTTATTAAAAACGTTGCACTTGATAATGGAAAATTCCACAAAAAACTAACTGTAAACGATACAGTTAGTTGCGGTAATCATTAACAAGTTCGAGTGAGACGCAAAACTCTCGAAGGCCAATAAACAACAGTGGCCTGGTTGCATTTAAGAAATAATTGCCAACGACACGTGGTGTTGACTCGTGTTGACCCAGAGCTGCTTTACGACTAGGATTCCCTTTTAATTGTTGTGCTGTGTTGCAGCAACTCAAAAATATTGTGTGATGATGATTTGTTTCAATTTTATTCGAATTTTTCTAGTATGAAATTTCCTTTTTTTAATAAAGAGAAGTAACACTCAGGCAATGAATTCATAAGTTTTACGTTCTTTAAGAAAGGGATAGTGAAAAAGAAGACAGGTGGGGAAGGAAGAGATAAGGGAAAGCTTCATTCTTTTACAACTCTGCTTTTTGCACGTTTCTAATAACGCAGTGTTACAGCGCCTCTGGTGTCCATGAAGCACATTGATTTTTTTAGCTGTGTTTAGTTGTTTAGTAACAATTAGATTTATTATACTACTTCACCGAAGATTCTGCTACACAGTACCAACAAAGGATGACGCTCGAATGTTACATTAGGATTAGCATCTGCTGAAGACGGTATAGTTCAGTGACCAGTGTCAGGCACAGAGCCTTCACCACTTGATACAAAGCTGATACAAAGGGACAATAATGCACATCAGCAAAATGCATGGTGTTGTTATTTAATGGTTGTTGGATACGGGGCTCGAGCCCAGGACCTTCGATTTTTATTCAACGCACTAACTACTTCAGCCAAAAAAAAAGTAAAAGTATTTATTTAGTTAATTTAATTATTATTTTTCGAATTTCATTTGTTTCTATATTTATGATTTGAATAGTCTAAAGTTCGTATCGCTTTTTAAGCCAAATTACATGTGATAATTATTAATGAACAAATAACACTAAAGTTAGTTAGTTGTAAGTATTCTGACAACACATAGTTGAATGGAACAGCTATCCGTTTTTGAAGGCCACTAAACCTTCATCAAATTTAGAGATGGTAAGGTGAGCTTTTCATTAGAAAACATCTTTCAGAAATTGAAATACGATGAATCAAAACAATTCACATATTCCATTTGCAAAAAGGTTTCGTATATAATGCAGAAATCTGCATCTACTGACACCACACACACTGGACCAAACACAGAAGAATGCTGATGATGAAGGTTTAGTGGCCTTCGAAAACAGCTAGTTGTTCCGTTCAACTATGTATTGTCAGAATATTTACAACTAACTTTTTTAGTGTTATTTGTTCATTAATAATTATCACATGTAATTTGGCTTAAAAAACGATACGAACTTCAGCCTATTCAAATCATAAATATAAAAGTATTTATTGTTATGCAAAAAGAGAGTGTATTACGTGTATGCTGAGTATAAATATAAGAATGTGCCTGCTTGCAATTTTTAACTTTTTGTGTTTTAATGTTTGCTTAATTTAATATTTTTAATGTGTAGTTGTCAAAATGTGTCCCCTTAACTGCCAAATGGCATCTGAAGTTTCTCTTCAATCACTTTTTACTTAGCCACAACAACCACACACAAAAATTTAAATTTTACTTGGACTTGTGAAATTTTCAATTAAAATTCTCTGAGTCTTAAGCAACCACTGAATTATTGCAAATAGTTGTTTTGCACACAACTGTCAAAAACTTAAAAACATTCTTTATAAAATATAATATCAATCAAAATTTAATTTTCAACGCTGCACTTTTACACTGTTCCCCTGATTTACGGCTATCAAAGTGTTCCTAGTACAAAAAAGTTTTGTATAAGAATATAGTAAAAATTTCTTAAAATAAATATAAATAACAAAAATATATTAAAAAATTTAAATTAATAAGAAATTTAACTTTCAAAAATTGTTTCATGCCTGCGTTGCATTATTTGAATTAGTTACATTTAAGTACAGAGTTAAATGGAGGGTCCTCTAAAATAAATTATTCAATATTCCGTGCCCAAAAAAAAACTTGTTATTTGATGGTGCACACACTCTTTGTTATTAAGAAAAGTTATTACAAAACTAAAAAGTTGTGAGTAAGTGCTTTTTATTTATTTGTAAATCGAGAGATAAGTGTTCACATGAAGGAGTTCGAAGAAACATTAGTTTCAATACAAATTAACTAATTTACGATTTCTTTTACTCTCATCCTTCTCTTTATACATTATGTCACATCGAGATAATAATTCCTAAATTGCGCCTCCTCCTCCACCCCAAATCCTACCATAAAATTCTTTATTCGCATAACGACAACTCAGGTGACAAAACAAGTCAGCAAGAAAAGGCCGAATAAACGCATGTAATTGCTTTTGTAAACAATAAGTACACAAGAACAATTACAAATTGTGTAAAATTAATATAAGTACACATGTGGGCTTAATTATGAAAGTGGTCTAAGTCATGCTCAATTTTGCTTTCGAAATATTAAATAAATTAATCTTAAAAAAACTTAAATACTTATTTAAAAAATATTAAATAAATTTATATTAATCGAGACGCTTAATAAAAAGGTTGCATAGTATAAAAATATTTTTTGATTTGTTCAAATGTAATCTACAAATTATCACAACACAAGATTTATATGACTTACACCACTTTCACAATTATGGGCATTATTAAATTAATTATTGTTCTGAGCTCTGCTCTATGATGTTTATGAGATATTGATCAAAACCTTATTTAAAATTTTTTTTAGTCTAGAAAAAATAAAACGAGAAAATTCTTTTTTTTTGAGCTGAATATGTTTCAAATAAAAGAAGCTATAGTGAATTGAAAACGGTGTAAAATTTTTATTCAGAATTAATGCAATAGAATTGTTCACAGTGTGTTTTATGGTTAAAGCACCCCATAAACGTTTCATTTCAATTGTGAATTGATTCTTTCAATTGAATTGATTCTTGGACAACCACTTCAAAAACTGAATTGAAAAATTTTCATTTAACTGTCAAATTTATATTTTTTCACAATTACAAATTTAAAAATTTAAAACTTCTATTGCATTCATTCATTAATGTTTATATTTTTTTATTTAAAATTCAATGAAATTAAATACAATTTTAAAAATACATAACTTTTTCTATACAAAATAAAGCTAAAAACATGAATTTTGACAGATGATCAAGACACTCGAACGCACACAACCCAATCGAATTGATCGATTTACTAGTCAACATGAAAAATCATAATCTTTTGATTTTTCTTCAACCAACTCGACAACTGCCAAACTAATCAATTGACAGAGCCTTACACGCTTTGATTTGGATAACAGCCGACTCAATTGAAAATTAAATTGAATCGTGTATGGGGTGCTTTACACACTTCTGAAATTAAACTTCTTGCATAAATTCAAAAACTGCATAAGTTACATTTAAAATAAAAAGTAAAATATTTCGATGTTTCTAGACAAATACAGGTTAATATGTTTACCAAATTATTAAAGGTTTCAGTAATTAGAATTGTGTAGGGTGATCTGATTGGGCTAGCTAGCAAACAACAGCTTAAAATAATAAAAAATAAGCAAAGACACCGAATACATTTAACTATAAACATCCAACAACTATGTTTATATACATTTTTAAATTACGCAGCACACAATTGTAACTAAAATTTGTAGAGTGTGTGAAATATAATCACACGCATGAGTATAAAAATACTTTGATTATTAACCGGCTACACATGCGTATATACAGGGCTATTGTATTCACGCACACACATAAAGTTTTCAAACACACATACCCACACATTTTTCATTCCATTTTATGTACACAAATGTATGTATACCAAAGCTGGCCAAAGTGTCACCAGAGTTTCCAACTTGAATCGGTTTTTTATGAATACACACACACGAATACATTTCTTTTATTGACCAGCACTGAATGATGAATGATGAATAAATACCACCAGTACCATGCGTATATTTTTTTCCAATTAAATATCCATAACCTGAGTATATATTTACGCAGACTGTAAGTATGAGAGAGACACGCATGTGCCTTTTTATTTGTAGTTGTAGCTTTAGTTTTTGCGCAAACGAAGTAGAGATGATCTTGTATGTTGGAATACGCTATATTCCTAGTTGCTTGAGAGAAAATATGTGAGTGTACGAATTGTTTGCGCTACAATTAGTATTATGCGAAGTTGCTAAAATTAAAACTATTTAGTAATGTACATTTTTTTTGAGTGCTCATTGTCATTCCCTTGCCAGCATACCGTCCAGGCAGGCATACTTAACTGAATAATCACAAGTTTATATAGCGAGCTGCTTGATGCTAGGAGCCGATGTCCGAGCTTGATATGGGTTCAGACTATGTCGGATGGTCGCTTTTAGTTATTTAAAGGTGCCAATTACCCGTTTTGTAGTTTTTCATTTCTAATTATTATACACTGTTGTGAAAAATATATTACAAAAACAAGCTTTATTTGCAAGAACTAATTCAATATATCTGAAACTACTGACTTTGGAATATTTAATTCAATTAGACCCTTCTAGAATTTTTCAAATATGTATATATATATATATACGTATGCCGAAAAATGCTTTTTCTTTTCGTATATAACATAGTATCTCGAAAATTTCAACCAATTAAAATATGAAGGGCAAGCTTGAATCTCTTGAAGAAATCCTTTATGTCCACTTGGGCAGAATATGATTTGTTTTTAATATAAATTTTTTCTTACAATTAAAATTGATTGTTATACAAAATTCAACTTGAAAGAAATTCTTCAGCAAATTTTTGTTAATAACAAAATGCAAAACCCATTTCCCATCACTTACTCTGAGATACATACACATATAAAAACATATGTATCAATATAAAATCACCATGCAAATATTTTGATTTGAAATCATATTAAAATACGATGAAATACGATGAATCAAAACAATTCACATATTCCCTTTGCAATAATGCTAAGTATATAAAGCAGAAATCTACATCAACTGACACCACACACAGTGGACCAAACACAAAAAGAACGCTGATGATGAAGGTTTAGTGGCCTTCGAAAACGGCTGGCTGTTTCGTTCAACTATGTGTTGTCAGAATATTTACAACTAACTTTGGTGTTATTTGTTCATTAATAATTATCACATGTAATTTGGCTTAAAAAGCGATACGAACTTTAGCCTGTTAAAATCATAAACATATTAAATCATGTTGAATTAAAGTTTAAATCACAATTTAATATACCTTGCAGAAGGTGCGAATAGTGAAATCGTGGTGATTTACTAGTGACGTTGTCAGTAGTACTACTGACCAGGTGTACCCCAGCCAGTGGTATCATCTATTGACATTTAACATTAGGTTGTCATTGAAAATCCCCCACTAGACTGTAGCACTACTGACTAAATAGTTCTTTTGGGACCACATGGAGACATTGGCACCAAAGATTCACTAGTAAATTTTAGGTGCTCTAGTATACAACGTCGATATTTCCTCGCTCGTTGTCAATAGTAAAATCATAGTGATTTTCTATTGACATATTCAATAGGGCTACTGACTAGGTGTACCCCAGCCAATGTAATCGCCTATTGACATATAGCATAGGGTTGTCATTGTAGACTTCAACAGAAGGTAGTTCTTTTACGACCACTAGTAGATTTTAGAGACGCTCGTCTACATATATTTATTTAGTATTATTGCATAGCATAATAAAAAAGAACAAGACGCGTTCATTGACAATATCACCAGAAATACACTAGAACTATTGTCTCTAACGTATCTCTGCTCGCGCATAAAAGGAAAGTTGTCAACATTTTAACTAGTTCAATTACCGCTGGAGAAAGAGTATTGATATAGAGACAAATGGTTCGATGCTGACTAGAGGGTATATGTAGTATGTATATAAAGAATATTTACGGTTGTTGTGGCTGCAGCAGTAAGCGTGTTGACTACTAAGTGTTCCGAGTTCAAATCTTGGCCGGGGAAGCGAATTATATACATACCAAAAAATTTTCGAATGCCTGGAACACACGCGTAAGTTAAACAATTAATTAAAAATGCAACTACATTAAATTAAATTCATGTTGTTTCACTTTGAAATAAGTTTGATTCAACATGATTTGTGGTGTTATTTCAGTATCGAATTTACGAAAACTATTACTTCTAGTTTATATTTATTATATGATTCGCATGCTTCGTCAGATTAATCGTCAATGTATTTTAAAATTTTTAATATTTTATTTATAATTTCTTTTGAAATCGTTTACAATATTGTTTGTTGGGTGTGCATAATTTTAGTTTAGAGCTCGTGAATATGTAAAAGCATATGAATGAGTTTATCTTGTACAAAAGTGTAAATTGAAAGTTCATTTTGTGGTTAGCGCAATTAACTAAGGAATTTGTATCGATATTTCTGGATTTATATACTAAATTAAAGAGATTTCGATTAATTATGACATTAACATATCACACATTTGCCACAAAGAAAATGGAATGTAAACAAGGTCTACACACATATAATTAACATTGATTCATAAGAATGTATGGGCATATCTGTGTCAATAAGGAGAAAGTGCTTAAGTCTGATTTTGTAGATTTTCAGGAAAGCACTTTTAAGGTTTAAGTGTGATTTTCTTTGAATATATTCTTGTTGCTGTAAAATGTGTTGCAGGTTTTTTTTTCAAGAGAAGTAACATTCAGACAATGAATGCCTACTACTACTCGTATAACTAGTTGTTACCTTCTTTAGGAATGTATTGATGAAAGCTTCATTCTTGCCGTATTGCAGCGCCTCTGGTGTCAATGAGCCGTATTAAATTTTCTAAGCTGTGTTAAGGAGCCATTTGATTTATTAGTTTACTTTGCCGATGATTCAACTACACAATACCGACGAAGGAGGACGCTCTGATGTTACATTAGCATAATGATGTGATGTTACAACAACTGACACAAGTGCATATCAGAAAAATGTATGGTGTTGTTATTTAATGGCTTTGTTGGTGACGTAGTTCAAACTCGGAACTTTTGGTTTTGTAGTCAACGTTCTAACTATTTCAGCCCAAGGCAAATTGGAGTTGGAGTTGAAAGAACTGCTGAACAATTGAACTTAGCTGGAAGTTCCACTGATGGCTCATCCATTAATCCAAAGATATTTAGTTAAGTTTTATCTCACAAAAGCCTTATTCAACTGAAAAACATTACTCCAAAATCAACTCAACTTCCAGTCTGATTTATCGTTTGCATATTTAATTTTAAATTAATTGATCTATTATAAAATTTTGCACATGAAATGAAAATGAAATAAATTTCAAGTTTTACACCCAGAGAAAAAAACTGCTAAAATCAATAAAAACCATATTGAATTAATAAGAAACATTAACTTAAATCTAGTCATGTTGAAATTTCTTATTTCAATATGGAAAAATATTAATTTACAGTACTAATTTAGGTATTTTGTTTATTTTTAAGAATCTCAATATACATTTTCTATTGTATTGAAAATTTTTGAATTTATTTGAGGCGTTCTTATTTTTAAACTGCATTTTTCCCTGAGTGTATGAATCCAAAATTACGATTAATATACTCGTATGTGAGAACTTATTACTTGTTTTAACAAACAAAAATTACTTAAAGTTAATAGAATTAGTTTTTCCTGGAAATTAAGACTGTTCATCATCCATGTTTTGAAAGCTGATGCAGTTTGTTTCATAAGTGTATGCCCTCAAATTGGCATAAAATGATTTAAAATATTATATATAAGCAACGAAATGCATATAGACGTTGCTTAACAAACAAAATTTAAGTACTCGTACTTTTATTTTTTGAACAAATTATTATTTTAATGCTTTTGCTATTAAGAGTGTAGATATATTTTTACATCCTTCCATTCATTTCATTGTGCACACTTTTACTTGGCAAACTGTTTTCCACCGTCATAAATATATCTTTGCACATTCACACATCCATACATACATACATAAAATCGTTTAAATACAAGAATGGTCCGACATGTGCTTAAACTGTCTTACTTAACTCAAGCTTTATTGAAAATTATGTTACCCCAGGGATTGAAGCAAACGTATGTATGAACATAAAATTAGATATGCAGATACATACATACATACATACATACATACATACATACATAGTACATATACATATACAGTATGTATCTATAAAAAGTCTTCTTTCAGTTCCTTTAACTGGGTGTTGCGAACGTGTTTGGGTGGGCGAGAGCATAACTGAAATTTGTATTTGTCTGCAAGTGTTTTCTTGTTCTATTGATTTTGTTTTCAATTTAGCATTTTCTTATTTAACATAAAAGTCCATACACACACGCACACACACAAAACTCTTACACATGTAGTGGCGTTATCTGCATGCATGCTAGTATTTGTGTACAATTTCGGTTAATTATACTGCAGTTTTGCCAACCAAAACTTGCTGGTAAAATGTGAAAACAGTAAATTTTCCTTAAAATACTTAAGACGCAATTAAATTGAATTGAGAATTAGTTTCTGTTTACCCAACAAACACAAAGCTGAACTTAAAAAAAAATAGTGCTATAAATTAATAGTCAATTTTAGTTCTAAGCATTTATACACAGGCCTACGCAGTCGTAACTTAAATAATGCCCTAATTCTGTTCGTCAGCCGCACTTGCGACTCTTTAAAACAATTATTATTTATTGTCTATGCTAGAAGGTTCGTGTGTTTGCTTTATGATTTTGTTTAAAACGTTATATCCCACACATATTTGTTCATTAACTTTTCAAAGTATTGTATAATAATTTAATTTAATTTTTATGTTTTAAAAACATGGCAATAATATTTTTATTTTTCATTATCAAAGACAACAACCATTTTTGAAGAAAATGATTTATGGGACATTTATACCTGCAGAAAATCTATCAGATTTACATTTACACCAAGCTTTTTTGACATTTATCATGACTTTTTTATTCAAAACGAAACCCATTAACTGAAAAATTTTCAAAACTACAACCAAACAATTGCAATGTGGCCAATTCACACACCTTTTTAAGCAGACCATAGCTAATTCAATCATCTTCTATATATAAACGTGTTGTACAGGGTAATAACAAATAAATAAAAATATTATATTTTTATTAGATTTCCTACAAATCTACTGACAAAATAGATTTCGATTTGTATGGAAAATGTAGTAAAAAGCAGCTATATTTAGCTCGAAATCTCGTAAGTACTAGATTTCGAGATAATGTAAATGTCCTTTTAGAGAATTCAAACACAAGAACTCAAAAGTATTTTCAAACAAAAACGTCCTAAATCTTCTTATTGAATTAGGGCATACGAATTTTGAACTCAGTCTAAGAATTTTCTATTTGATTTAAGATTTTTTATACGATTTAAGAATTTTATACGCATTTTAAGTAAATTAAAACAACTCGTACTAAAAGTAATCGAAAAAACTCGAATTTAGTACGGCTTTTTCTTTCTGTGTACTTAATTTTATGCCGTTTTCTTTTCTTGTAAAAGTGCAACATTTTTTAACTTTTTGTTAAGAATAATTTAATTTAGCATTCGTTTAAAGTAAAAATTTATGCTCGTAAGGCATGATACGAGTACAAACATTTTTAATAAATCCTCTATTTCCAAAAAAAAAACATTTTATTGCGAATTTTCCTAGAAAAGAAAACGCTATTAGTTCAAACATACACTCAAAAGTGTATACATTTCACTAGTTTTAAATCATACACAATTTCAGCTGAAACCTATGTGTTTTCTTGGTTTATTTAACCCAATACTCTAAAAACTCATGATCACACACATATTTGCAGCAACGTCCAGAGAATTTTGCAAGGGATGGTAAAATTTGTATACCAAAAAGTACCTTCTTAAAACATTTAAAAACTGAAAGATACAGAGACATTATAACCCATTAGAATAAGTAGATATATGAAATTGAAATTTCAAACGATTTGAACTTGACTGAGAAAAGCAAATATTTTCAACATTAAGACAGCTATTTAAAAAATCAAAACGACTAAACTACGACACCGGTAAAGTTTCACAGCGAAAGCTCCGCCACGAAAACTACCGCCAGATACAAAAAAAATACAGTTGTTTTTCGATTTAACGAACTATATAATGTCAGCCCTGTTCGTTAAATTGAAAAATTCGTTAAACCGAGTACTATTTATGACAAAGTTTGTTTACTTACCGTTTACACATGCAAGTAACTCAATACATAGACATATTTTTACTAATACAATCATAATGCTACAAGTTGTAGGCTCACTGGCAAGAGATTTTCATTACAAGTAATTTTTTCACTTGCATGTAGGAGAATTGTCAAAAATAAAAACAGTGTTACCCTTTAAGGACTTTATTTTAATTTTAATCGATAGCTTACATGGAATAATTTTTAAAATGTTATTATTTCAAATTATATACAGAAAAAATAAAACAAAAAGTAAGAACATGTAATCAAATATGACTTATTATTGATTTGCAATATAAATTTATCATTTATTTTGGTACAAAGTTGATCACTAAATTCGTTTCCCTGTAATGTTCCTATACCAAAAATTTGGCAGCCCACACATTAAAAACTAATATAGACAAAAAAAAAGTACAAACAACGCACAGAAGAAAGAGAAAAACGAAATTTTCAAATATTTATAGTAACATGTAGAAAAATGAAAATAAACTTGCACTTGACTGTGTAAACAATCAAGCAAGTTGCGAGTGTTTTTATTATTTCATTCAATGTATTGGTTGTTAATACGTACTATAGCATTGCACAGATACATCTGTTTGCACTAGTTTTGCGTGTTTTTTTGGTTCTGGTATGAACAAATATGTTATTTATCGTTTTCTGTTAATAGTTGTAAATGTTGATTTTTTAAGCAATTATTGTATGGTTGGCCAATGAGCAAATGAAAACAACACATTTATTTTTTTTTTGTTTTTCTAAAGCAAATAAGATACATAAAACTGCTTTTACCATAAGTGCCTTATGATGTGTTGAGAAAAAATGTAATTGGCTGATGAATTAATGAATGAAAGCAAAATTGCACATGCATATGTAAGTAAATGATACATGTACATGAATCACATGCATTTGTAATTACTCTCTTTCTCTCGCTATACTTTGGCTGCGCCACAAAATAACATAACGAACGTCCGCACATACATCTGCACATCATGTATTTGTTTCAATAGTGGTTTTTTCATATATTTGTATTACAATATGTATTTTTTGAGCAAAAACAGATCAAACAGTTGCTCAGCAGCAATACAATAAGCAATTGTTATTTGTTTTCAATTGTATTTTAATTTGGAAAAGCACGCACACACAATAACTCTTATACTAGTTCTGTCGCTCACACTACAATTATATGGTACATACCATGGTATACTTGTTAGGGCTATACAAACGAGTATACAAATGCAACCCTTTAATACGTACACGCAACTTGTAACAAGTTACCTGCATGTGTAAATGAAGCGTTACTCAAAAACTATGGAAATAACAACTCTAAAATTTTTCGAGTATGCCTTTATTATTATTTTAATTATAAACAGAGTAATAAATAAAATAAATGCAATTCATATGAATTTGTATTAAGATCTTGCATCAGAATCGTGTTAACAAAGAATAACTAAACAAAAAGTTCATTTTTAATCTAACAAAAAAATAATAATTTTTCAAGCTTATTTTTTTGAGAACTACTACTAATACAAATCGATTTTAAATGGCTTCAACAGAAAAAATTGTTAATTTTTGTTTGTATTTTAGGAACTTGTAGGCATCTCCGCATTTTTTAACAGATTTTCCTTTGATTTTAAAATTGTGGATATAGTGGATTTGGCCAATCCATATTTAACACACAATGCACTCACGCATTCACCTTTTTTGTAGTCATCCATTACATTTAATTTTTCTTTTAATAACAATCTTTTTCTGCTTTCCATGTTTTCTAATGTTTACACCACAAACGATCGTACAAGAATGCTAAAAAATCCAAAAGTAAGCACAGAAACGCAGCCAGAACATCGTTGGGAAATCCCCTTTCTCTATATGTCTATTGCTTTTGCATATTGTTTGCGTAAATCTTTGTATTTGCATCTCATTCTATACTTAAGACTCTAATTTTGTATTTGTTCGTTATATCGAGTACAAAATTACGGTACAAAGTTACGGTGTTCGTAATATAAGGTACTCAATTCAAAATTTTTATGAGTTCGTTAAATCCCGAATTCGTTAAACCGATGGTTCGTTAAATCGGAAAACTACTGTATGTACATTTGAGTATGTTCAATAAGTACTACACATTTTCTAATGTTATTGTTGTTTGCAATACAACTTGTCGATTGAACGTTTGCTGGTGACATCGCGGGACAGGCAGTTAATGTTAAAATCATAAACAGCTGATTTTGCGTTCACGCTGCAAGTTTGACAAATTCAGGTTTTAAATAGCAGGTTGTCTAACAAATTTGTTTAAACCAAAATAAATCTCCTGTTGAAATGCTTGTTATTGTTGCTGTATTTTTTCTGCTCCTTCTAACACTTATTTGACAAACTGTACAACAGCTGTTTTTGACTGAACTTTTCTATTTCACTATTTCCAAAAGGAAAAAAAAACATATAATGTAACCCTATCTTTTCCTGGTCCATTTTAAACAAAAAAGTACAATTTTCTGCTTATAACACTTTCAGTAAATTCTTTTAGAAATGAGTTACAATTACTAAATCGCTTAGACAAAACAAAAAAAAACCAAAAATAAGTTCTTCCAACACACATTTGTATTTATACATAAACACATATTAAGTTAAAAGCATTTAGACCATCGACTTGTGGATGGATGAAAAATACTTCTGCAATCGTAATGTATGGCGAGTTGTCACGTTTATGTCATTACAATTGTATTTAATTGAATGTTCCTGAAAGTTTCCAAAAACGAAGACTTGTGCTATAGCACATCTATATCTGGTCATTCATTTTTAACCATTCAATGATATTGTCATAAAATACAAATGACAAACATTTATTATACTTAAATCTATTTAATTTTATTTATTTCGAGTGCAGTGAACTGAGTGGTTTGTTATAGACTTCTTGTTTTCATCTTGCACAAGTGTCTTAAAATGAATTATTACTAGAGGTGCTTTATAAAGTTTTTTTCTTCTTATAACTTTTTTAATAACACATAATTGTCTTATTTTGGCAAATGATAACTTAAAATAATTAATTAGAACAATTGAAGTGAATGTGGTGGAAGTTTATAGCAAACTACATAAATTCTTATACTGATTACGTTTACACATAATTAAGTTAACGTTAAAGTTTAAATTGTAAATAGTTTGCAGTTGAATGTGCAAATATTTATTTAAAAACATTGGCGAATATTCATAGTGAAAACAAAGTATACTTTAAGAGTCTAAAACCAGTATTTTGTATGGTAATACTGGTTTTAAATTCTTAAGGTTGCCGGGTGCACATCTTGTCATTGTCATTTTGTGGTGTCATCTTCAAAATGTGTGTAACGCCGTTCCCATTATGTTTTTTATATGGAAAGCAATGCAACACTATGAAAAATATCGGAAATGACAAACGTTGCCAACAGTATACACTATTGACAAAATACCATAGTGTGTACTCGGTACATGTTTTATGAAAATATAAATTTTTGTTCATCGCAATGCTGCTGATGTAGGTAGATACATCAATAATTTTGCCTTTGTACTCGTACAAATAGTCATGCATTTCCAAAGCATTTCGCAATTTGTCATTAATAAAAAATAATTGAAACCAGTTTGAAAGCCAGTGCAAGAAATTACCTTGCATCCAGATAAACAGTATTGTGAAAGTAACGTTTTCAACACTGTTTTGATTTCTGGTGACATCGTAGGACAGGCCGTTAAATAAAAATTTTCTTTCAAAGTATTTTAACCAACTCTATCATAAGTTGTCATAGATGCCATATTCAAGGCAATTCACATTTTGTCATATACAAAATACAATCGAAGACCAATTAAAAATACCATGGTTTTATTTAAATGAATACATTCATCCTGAATAAAAGTTCACGTAAAATGTGTTCCCTTTCTCTAAAATTGTAATCGCCAATGTTTGCGTTGTTGTTGTTTCAGTATACTATTTTCTAATTATGTTCACAGGATATATTTCACGTGAACAAAATATTCACCTTTTATTCCCGATAAGGGTGATTATGGCATTTATTATCATCGAAAATTCTCTTAGACGGTGGTCCCATATTTTTTACCACTAAATGGAAACTACTACCTTATGTTTGTCATTTTTATTATAGACACAAACCCAACAACAGCACAAACCATTATATTCAACATTTCATAATGAAGTGGTGAGTAGAATTTATTGTATCAAAATAATTCACCATGTTTATAAAAAGCATTCAGTAGAAATGAAACTTTAAGCAGTTTTAAACATTGCCGTTGTGATTAATTTTAAACACAATTGTTTGAATAATTCCCCACAATTTCTTAAAATGGGTTTCGTTCAGCACATTTTTAAATTTTCTTAATTGTAAAAGAGAATATAAAAGGCAGAGGAAATACGGTTTAAAAATTAATAAAATTATAAATCTTTAAAAAAAATCGTAATACATACTTTCTATTTCAACATGTATATTTTTTTGTCAAAATGAATACAAATTTTAACAAATTATTTATTGTTGGCTAAGCACGTCGGGATGCATTTCGTTGCAGCTAAGCAACACTTTAGTAGACTTCATTGGGTTTTTGTAAGCTCATTTTCACTGTGGTTGGATCGGTAGACAACAACGAAATGCATTCAGGCGTGCTTAGCCAACAGCATATAAGTTTCTTTAAATTCATATTTTCGCTATTATTAAATTTAAAAAAAAAGTATAAATAACACAAAAACACAAAAATTAGGAAACTAATATATATATATATATATATATATATATATATATATATATATATATATATATATATATATATATATATATAAACTTCGTTAAACAGGCCTGTCCCAGAAACCAAATTCAATCGAAATTGATTTTAATTCTTCAATTAGGTTCTTTGCTCGAAATAAAATCTCTTTAAATTTAATGCTCGGAATTTCTAAATTTTTTCATTTTCATTTTCTGTATGTGAAAGTACAAAAATCAGTTTGAGACAACTTTATTTCAATAAAGAAAAATTTTGTTGTTTGTTTATAAAAATTATTAAGGCTTTATAAGACCTTTTTAAGAAAAATTTTGCATGCAAATTTGTGTTAAAAACCCTTTATAAAGCCTTAATAAGTTTTATAAACAAGGCTGTATAATTTTATTTAAGCTTTCATTTTTTCATATACTCGGTCGTAGATTAGAAAGTTGATGATACGTTATTTTGTTTCAGAAAACCACAATTCAAAATAACGTAAGATACATAAGACTAAGCTTACTTTGATAAACGAATAGTTTTTATCCAAAATTAATTCTTGTTTTTTTAAACCATGATTTAAAAATTTTGACTTGAAATCTTCAATAGTTTCCATTTTATGCAGTTTTTTTGACGATATGCATGTGTGTATAAAAGAAATTCTCTCAAGGCTTAAGTAAAAAATGGAACATCATAAAAACTAAAATACGAAAATAAGTAAAACTTTTTTGTAACATATTTACATGCACTGCGCTTGGACATGAAAGTGGATCTGAAGCATCCTTTTAATTCCTTATCAAACATTTAATATTGTAGAAAATGCGGCCCTTAATTTCTTTATTCATTGCACATAATAATGCCTTGGAGTCATTTTGTAATTTCGTTCAATATGGAATGCGCTAATTTGCTCTTTGATTTTGTAAAAACTTAACATTTCAACAAACTTTTCAAAGATGAATTTTAGGCAAACTTTAAACAGTTTGAAACGATGTATAAATGGAAAAATCACATTACCTTGCAATCCTCTTCTGTATTCAGCTCACCTCATTGTTCATTTAAATTTCAAGTGCATATTCAACAAATCCTAAATTTGATTCATGCAAAGTTATAATAATCGTTAATGCTATAATGATCAACATAATTTATAAATCATTCAAATAAACTCGAAAGCGATTTTAATGCATGCAAACAATGTTATTTCTATAATTAACCACAACTTGCTTTAGCGCTCATCAAAAACAATGAAATAAAGTTCCAAACTGCAAATGAAAACAACCAACACCACATTCAGAGATTAATTAGTTATACAGGATCAAATAAACTGCAAATAAACACTTATACGTATTTATTTATGCATACATACCTACAAGTATGTACATACGTTAATAAGCTCAGCAAGAGTGCACAAGAGTGATATTTCTGTGGCAAAAAGGAAAAAGTGCTTAAGTCGAGATAAGCTGATTTTCAGTTAATGGTACCTGCGTAATCTGCATATTCGGAAGTACTCCTGGTCAACATTTTAGTTAATTTGTGTGATTTTTCAGGAAGTTATAGCACTATGACTTGCGTCTTATCTTCTTTAGACTTCGAATCTTATTTGGAATAATAGCTTAATTTAGGTTATACTTTAATATATTTCAACTTAAATGTATTACTTATAGCCTGTAGAACGGTATTTGCTTAAAAAATATATAAAGGCTAATAGAGAATTTCCCAATTCAGCTGTAAAAGAAATACATTTCTGAAAATCGACTTAAAAGCTTAAAAGTGTTCTCCTGCAAAACAGTAAAATATTACTTAAGCTTAAATTAGACGTAACATAGCCATAACGCCATAGCCATAACCAAACCAAAATTCAATTGGTTTCTATGGTGAGAGTTATGGCGTTATGGCGAGTCACCTATAATCAAATGCAGTGTTGCCCATAAGTTTGGTTCGAACAGATGTTTCTATGGTTATGGTTATGTCACGTCTGATTGAGCCTTTAAGCACTTCCTTTTTCTTATTGCGACAGAATTATTGAATTCGCCTCAGAAACTCAGTTTCTTTAAGGCTTCCCAAGTTTTATTTATGCAATTCAAACTGTTTTGAAATTAAGAAATATTACAGACTATTTAATTTAAAACGAATTCTTTTTATTGAAGTAATCTAATGTAACCATAACAATAGTCCTTTGCGAACAAGTGTCCCATTTTAATGCCATTTGTTATTTGTGAGTGTGTATGTGTGTGTGTGTGTGTGTGTGTACGTGTAAGCCTCGAATTATTTTATGCTTGTATTACTTTAAACTTGTAAATCAAAATGATAAAGTTACATACTTGAGCAAAGTAATTTCACAACAGGCAGCAGCAATTTTAGCAAGAGTAAAAATGCAGTAAAACAAAAACAAATAAAATAAAAGTGCTTGAAAAGCACCAAATATCCAGAACACAAACTCATAGAGAAAAGAGTTTAGAAACAAAAGCAGTCATTCAGACAATAACCATGCAACGCCATCATAAGTGTCACTATTGAATTTTTTTTGTGCTTTTTTTTCAACAATAGTTATTAAATCTCCCTCCGAAATATGAAAAAATAAGACCACAAAATGAGGCAAAAACAAAAAACAATCGGGAGCTAAAATGTCATGGAAATAATGGCCACTTTTGTTTTGGTTTCTTTTTTTTATTATTTTATTGTAAGTTGATGTATGGCAAATTTGCATTTCATTTTTTGTTTGTTTTATTTTAAGCAAATTGTTGCATATTTTCTGTAAATATCTATCACTGGTTTTCGTATTATTATATCACATTGTTGTTTTTTAGCAAGAGTAAAACATAAAAATTTCACCTACAACAAGGATATGTTCAAATTGTAACGACGTTTGTTACCATTCAGGGCCTTTCTACTTGTGACCAGCGATATGTACATTGAAATTGATTATTGAGGGGTTAGCTGAATCCTATGCGCATTTCACTGTTGCTAATGCAGATCACCAGGGCACCTTTGCCCAAAAATTTATTAGAACAACTCGAGTTAGTCCTCGTCCACTTAAGTATTAAAAAATTCTATTTCACAACAAATTTGCCTGAAAAATTAATTATTATTTTTACTTAAGCTGGATTCACCCATTATTTCCGAACAAAATTTTTGTACGGACAAACATTTTTTTACTGAGAGTTTTCTGCAGCACGATTCATCCATTTCGAACATTTTGTCTGGAAAATCAAAGCTTCCATATGAAATACGTGTATAAACGATGTGTATTAATTTGATAACTGGCAGCACAGCGGCAAATTATTACAATTCGCTGTGTATTTTTAATTGTTTAATGCAATTCTTTCGTTCAGCTCCATATGTATATATATATATGTTTTATTTTTCAATTTTCTTTTATTTCTACTGTAATTAATACAAGTATACTCTGTGTTTTTATTATTAATATATCATGATGTGGCAGCTCAGTTCAACTTTGCAGTGATGCCAACTTTTTTTGCTCTAAAAGCACATCAGAATTTGGAAATAGCACAAAAAGCGTAATTTTCAGATCCAAAAAGCATAAAAAGCACTAACGTGAAAAACGAGCTTGATGTTTAATATTTTCTAAGCTATTATCTATTTCGGCAATGATATCAGTATCCTTAATGAAATATATTATCAGACGAAAAAGCTATGCTTTACACTGAAAAAATAAAAAACATTAAGTTTTTATTAAAGTAATTTTAAGAAATAAACAAATTTCTTAAAAGCACTACTTAGTGCTATTTCTCAGTTTGGCACTAACGCTCAAAATTTGGCGTTTTAAGTCTTCAAAAAGCACTAAAAATAGTGCCAAAAGCACCAAGTTGGCATCGCTGCATCTTTGGCTGAAAAAATAAAATACTTGGCAGCTCAGTACGACTTTGTCCGGACAAAATATAAAATTAAACCAATTCAAGCTGAGAGTTGTTCGTAAAAAATATTTTCTCTCTCTCAAGAAGAGAGAAGTCAAACTACATATAAAAAAAATTTTGTCCGGACAAGAATTTTGTTCGGAAACAATGGGTGAATCCAGCTTTATTGTTACATTTTAAAGGTATTCATTTCATTCATTGAGTTTTTGAATTCAACTTTTGGTGGATAATTTTTCCTGTGTTTGTAGTAAAAAGTATTACATTTTTCCAACACAAAGAAAAACCTGAAATGAATACCTTTTTGTGTTTTTCATACAACTGAACAAATCAAATAAAATAAAACGTCAAATACACCTACAAACTTTAAATTAACAACAGCGAATTTCAAAACAAAAGGAAATTACCGAGCACATGGAACTGTGTACCCCCCTCCCCAATATTCTCACCCCTCTCACCTATAAACGCACGAATTGCTGCAACAAAAACTGAAAATCTGGACGAGGACTTATTATGTTAGAATTTCATTTAAACAAATGAGAAGCTCAACAACAAGTTGAAACAAGAATTCAATAATCAACATGTTTTTTATTTTCTTACTTTGACATTGCAACATTGGCTGACTTTTTTCAGCTTTGAATTGCAGTTGTAAAGTGCCCAGGAGATGTACAAAAAACCATCAATCACGTAGTTGTGTGTGTGCAGTCGTTTTTTTTTCGGGACTGATTGATGAGAATCAAAAATTTTGATATTTTTATTTGACGGCTGATTATTTGAACATCTCCAAATCTGATTGACGAAAAAAACGTCATTCTCATCAATCAGAGCCAAAAAAACGAGAGAGTGAACGTGAACTTTCACTGACAGTTCTTCATACAAAACTTGCTGTTAACTTTTGATTGTACATTGTGAAAAGGGCCCTGACTTTGACTTTCACACGAAGAATTCCGTACAAACACTATATACATATGTAATAACCCTGCAGGAAATTGAACTGACACAATACTAGTCACGTGACCGGCCCCCAAGTGATAGCGACTAGTCCGAGTTCTAACACTTCCTATGAAGCGGACCAGTCACTTTTACATGGCAATGGCCTAGGATGGGGGGTTAATTGATACTTTTTATGCACCTTGTAACTTGTCACTGAACTATCCCATAGGGACCTACTTGGTGTAGAATAATATAAATTATATATAAAATGTCATTCCGAGATTTAACTATAACAATAAAAACTTATAACTTTTTTTATTACTACAAATGCAATTATGATTTATTTTTAAGCAAAAATTTTTTAAGATTCGAACCGACAACCACGCGGATGACAGGCTTGCACACTATCCACGCAACAACAGGGCCACTCATGTTTCAAAAGTATAAATACCAGTTAAGCTTAGGTTAATATCTCAGTATAGTTACGGGACTGGTTCCAGAGTCACATTGAGGAAGCAATTAACATTATATTTACACCATTTGATAGGTCCATGTATTCAACCACATCGAACATGTTCAGTGTCGTTTACTACAATATTTCACCGAATCCAAATTAAATTGGCTCAAGGGGCTGTCCATATATTACGTAAGGCTCTAGGGGGGAGGGGGGGGGGTTCGAGTTTTGTTACGATCTGTTATGGTGGGGGAGGGGGTCTTTGAAAATGTTACGTAACAGAAAAAATTACTAATTTTGTACAAAAATACGTATGTTTTTCTCATTTATTTATTTAATTGATCATACGTGTTGCCTGCATATATTATGTACGACTATGTATACTACATACATCTGCCGAATGTCAACTTTTGATATTCGAATTCAAATATTTAAAACGTACCTTAAAGTTTATGAAAACTATCCAAAAATTTAATAGTTGTTAAATAACATTTGAAAATTATACAGAGTTTTTATAATACATTAAATAAATTGTAGTGAAACTGAATTGAACTGGTTCTGAATTCTACATCTTTATTTATCCATTTACATTCTTAAATATTCTTAATACAGGGTGGGCCAAAAGAAACCAAGGGGTGTAAAAGTTTAATAACTTTTTTGTTTATTAATTTTTTTTTTATTTTTTCTTTCAGATTATATAGACAACACTTGGAGAATTCATAATGAATGAAAATAATAAATGAAAATCAGAAAATAAGAAATGAATAAATGAAATCAACTTTATTGAAAATTTGATTATGAGTGATGAAGCTCATTTTCATTTGAATGGCTTTGTTAATAAGCAGAACTGTAGGTTCTGGGGTTCTCAAAATCCAAGAGCCATTCATCAACGCCAATTGCACCCCATCAGGTGTACAGTATGGTGTGGGATCACATCTGAAAATGTCATTGGGCCCTACTTCTTCGAGAATGAAGATGGAAGTGCTGTAACCGTAAATGGAGAGCGGTATCGGTTTATGATAGAAAATTTTTTACGTCCTGCTCTTGAAAACAGACCTGGTATGTGGTTTCAGCAGGACGGAGCCACTGCCCATACTGCCCGAGACACAATGGCACTTTTAAGTCAAATTTTTGGAGAGCGAATAATTTCTCGAAATTCGGAAATTATTTGGCCAGCGCGATCGCCAGATTTGACAGCACCCGACTATTTTCTTTGGGGTTTTTTGAAGGAGCGAACTCAAGGCAAACATTGTTGCAGAAATTTGAACGCTACAGCCACAAGTTTTGAAAGATGTTATGGAAAATGCTCTAAAAAGAGCCCATCAGTGCGAAGCTGAAAACGGTGGTCATTTAAGACACATCATTTTTCATACCTAGTGTAAAAAAATTTCCATCTTGTATATTATATAATCTGAAAGAAAAAATAAAAAAAAGTTAATAAACAAAAAAGTTATTAAACTTTTACACCCCTTGGTTTCTTTTGGCCCACCCTGTATATGTATGTATGTACATAATAACTTCTGTTTATATTAAACTGCAACATATATTAACATTAAATCCACCAAATATATAGAAGGAAATGGTATTTGCAGAAGTTTAGGAAAAGATTTCTTGCAGTTCTCATGGACAAAAAAGCGTCCTTTCAAAAAAATATATTCTTCTATATATATTCTTCCGTTGTTGTTCTTTTGTCAACCTGTTCATGATGAAATGGCAAACCAAACTAAATATTAATCACTTGACAACTGACAAAATGGCCGCCAGTTAAAAAAGTGATGCCAACTTAAGGTTCTATACCTCAATAAAAAACACCCTTTATATATGTGCATGACAATATCAAATTATTTAGTTTTAACATTTTTGTTGGTTTGAAAGATGTGTTAATGGAAACTTGCATACATAGACGTATTTTCATAAGGATATTATTTTAATTTTTTATGCAACAGAACTTAAAAAAATATGAAAACAACAGTGAAATGCGTCTAGGAACTAGATTGTGTGCCCCTCTAATTTGAAGGTATTTTTAGGGTATAGTTTTTAATGGGCAAATATCTATTGAAAATGTAATGTTGTAGAATGTAATTCAACATGGCAACCTTTATTGATCCTAGATATAATTTTTTTTTTTTTTTTGTTTCACTCACTTTTTAGATTTATTTGAAGATGGCCAAACGGAGTCATCTTTAAGCTCTCTGAAATACACGACGACTTCACTTATAGAAACTAGTGAAAGCGACTGCAAGGCTAATGCCAATTCTCCTCTTGATGTTTGAAATACTGCTCAGTCATCAATACGGAAAACTATAGCAGATTATTTGGCAAAAAACGCATAGCAAAAAAAATATAAAAACTCTTTTTTTTAATTATTACAAACTAATATTTGTGTCAAATTCACTTAAATTTCGTTTTGGATTTATGAATTTCTTTATATATTTTTTTAAACGAATACGAATATCTAGAAACGGCCGAATGTTTTGGAATTCCAATACACATCACTATACATACATACAATTTAGGAATAAGCTCTCTAGAAAACCATAATTTGTGGAGTTTGAGGACACTTGGGAAGAAATTTAAAAAAAAGTTTCGCCAATATATGGAGTACGTTCATATGTAAGCTTATTTAATTTTTGTCTACGCACTGTGCTAGTCTAACAAAGCCCCCAAGATCAAGACAATACATCACGAAAATGGTGAATATGTAACCATTTACACAACATTTCTTTTTTTCACCATACGCTTCTCCGTACTTTTACACTCGCATTTTCTCAAGTCATAGAACGAGTACGTTTGGATCAATTGTCATCAAATTTTCTGCAGGTACTATACAAACTTTAGCCTATATAATCGAATATCTTACCTGATTTATAAATTTGTAATATCCGATAAACTTTTTTCGGTTTTTGGCAATGTTTTTAGTTTTGGAGCTTATTCTTAGTTTTGACGCTTTTATCGTTTTCGGAATTTTTTCGGTTCTTGGCGTTTTTGTTTTTGGTTTGGCGTTTTTTTTTCGTTAATGGATATTTTCCGGTTTTATTTTATTCTTTTTTATTTTTTGTTTGTTTTGGCGTTCTTTTAGGCGTTGTTTTCCTTTTTGGCGATTTTTTCGGGTTTTTGTTATTTATTTAAGCTTTGGCGTTTTTTTAATTTTGTCGCTTTATTTTCAGTTTTTTTACTTTTGGCTCTTTTTCTTAGTTTTAACGCTTTCTCACGTTTTTTTTACGCTTTTTTCGGTTTTTGGTGACTTATTTTAGTTTTAGCGTATTTTTTTAGTTTTGTCGCATTTTTTCAGTTTGTTTTTAATTTTTTTTTTTTAGTTTTGACGTTTTTGCGCTTTTATCGTTTTTGACAATTTTTTTGGTTTTCGGCGATTTGTTTTACCTCTAGCGATTTTTTCCTACTTTTGGAAACTTTTTCGTTTCAACGATTTTTTTGTTTTGGAATTTATTTGTTTTAACGTTTTGTAAAATTTCAAACTTTTTCCTTTTACGATTTCCAAGATAACTACAACATACATTTGTTGTTATACCGGCCAAAGTTTTACATATTCTGTGAAAATTTCAGGTCTGTAGCTCTTGCGGTTCTCAAACAGTCTGTGACGTACAGACGGACATGGTAGCAAAAAAATAGGGTTCATTTCCACCTATGGTGTACTAAAAAAATGGAGTATAACTAACGTGACCAGATGGTTTTTGCAAAAAGCTGGACATGATCGATCAAAAAGCGGGATTTCAAAATAAATACCTTTTAGAAAGCGGAATGTGTAATATGCACATACATACACAGTTTCAGTTGTACTTAGGAAATACTGTTTTTAGCTCCAAAGAAAAACTTGCTGGTAATTGCAGCAATTAAGAACAACTGCACCGATTTCGCTATTTTTTTTTTTTTATTGTGGCACCTCCCATATAATTTTTCTTTTTTGGAATATCTTTCAGCAAGAAACATGAAATTTTATGTAGTTAACGATTTTTATTATATGCGTTGTCTTACAAAAAATTATACATGTAGATGTGAAACCTCCCATAAATAAAAATATTTACTTTGAGATATCTGTAAAAGTAATATAGTGAGAAGCGGGCAATTTTGTAGGGGTTATTCTGTCGTTAGTCAGCGTATTGATTTGGCTGATTTGCCCACAGAATATTACTGGTGGTCTAGAAGGAGAAATATGCTATTAATTTTTAATGTCTAAAGCACCCCATACACGTTTCAATTCAATTGGCTACTGAGTCGGTTGTGATACAAATCAATTGATTAGTTTGACAGTTGTTGAAACTTAGTAAATCTTTCAATTCGTTTGTGCTGTGTGTGTTCGAGTCTCTTGATCAGCTGTCAAAGTTTATGTTTGCAGTTTTATTTTGTAAAGAAAAAGTTGAGCATTTTTAAAATTGTTTTTAATTTTATTGAATTTTAAATAAGAAAACAAAAATTAATAAATGAATGCAATAGAAGTTTTTAATTTTTAAATTTGTAATTATGACAAAAATATAAATTTGAAGTGTGTGCCCAAGAATCAATTCAATTGAAAGACTCAATTGACAATTGAATTGATACGTGTATAGGGCGCTTAAAGTTGTCGTGGCACTTCCTATAAAGAAGCAACGTTTATTTCACGATATCTTGGAAATTATAAAGAGGAGTCAATAATGTATCAAAAACTGTATCACCTCCTAGGTAAATTAAATATTAATTTTTAATATCTTGGTGAGCGTCAAAGAGAGAAAATGTTTACTTAAAAATATATCTTGGAAACTAATGAATATTTATGTTAATAAATATTATACCAAATAGTGAATGTTGAACCGCAAGCGTGGCACTTGTAACAATTTTTCTTTTCATCTCAAAACGTTTATGGGCTGTAGCAAAACATACTGGGTCTCGGCTACTTAAGCAATAACTACACTTAAAAAATATTTGAAATGAATTTTTATAACTGACATTTTAATAAAAATAGAACAAGATATTGAAAATTTCAAAACTATAAGAAGCGCGATAGAGCAGGATAGAAATTCGAAGCGGGATCGATCCACAAAAAGTGGGATGATCCCGCCTAAAGCGGGATGTCTGGTCAGGTTAAGTATAACTTATGATGGATTCTATGTGGCTCGGCCTTAATACGAGTAGTTACGGTGTTTTCAATTCGCCACTAGCTAACTACCCTTTCTACTTTTCTGCTCGTTATTTGTTGCCTGTTTTTTTTTAGTTGTCATAAATTGTTAAAGTTTGTGACAAGACTTAGCCAAGCAACAATGCCAAGAATTTATTTATGGTGTTTGTTATTCCCTTTCTCCACAGATATCTATATATGTATATTTTTTTATAATGGTGCATGGATAGCTGTTAAATCTTCCGAGCATGGCTTTATTTATGGTTTGTTTTTTATCTTCTTTACAATACAGACTACTTTTATGCAATTAACTTTATTTAAACTTAAATTGTAGTGGAAAAATTGCTTCACTTTGATTAATTTGAAAAGAATGGTAAATTGGAAATAACATTAGCATTAGATAAACTTAATTATGAAGAGAAGCTACCTATCATTTTCATAAAAAAGCATAATTATTATTATACAAACACTAATGACTATGTTCCTAAATCATTATTTAAGTTAACTTTGGTTTAACCCGCGAAGTTTGTATGACAAAACTGGTTAAAGTATGCTTTAGCGTTAACAAGTGTTTATAAATATCGATGTTAAAATAATCTGAAAAACTTATGTCTCTATCACGGTTTTCAACTAAATTCAGTTTGGTCGTCTAAGAGTATACCAAACTTACGCACGACCAAACTGTGTTTTAGTATTATGAACCACAACTATTTTTTAGTTGAAATTGTCATCGCGTTGCCAACTTAAAATATCAGGTTTGTCAGAAAAAAATACAAAGTTTTAGAAAAAGTATTGGTTTTAGTGTTTTAGTTCAAAGAAATCATACCAAATGGATACAAATATGTGTAGATTTATTTTATGACGACGAAAGCGAAGTCGCATCAAACCTACGCAGAGTTGTAATGACAGTACCAAAACATAACTGAAAAGTCAACTGCTATTTTATTGGAGAATGGCAATGCAAATTTATCAATCCCAACCAAACTCTTTTAAAAGTTGAAAACCGTGATAGGGGCATTAGCAATAATAACGAACAACCTTAAACGGCCCACACACTTGCAATATCATTGCACAATTTTTCGTATTGTACAATAATATCGCCAATGTGTATGTCATATTCGAAGGTGGCAAATATCAAAGATTTTTATTGTACAATCAGGAGAATTGTGTAATGAAGTGGTGCAATATTGTTCAATGCTATTCACTTTTTCACTGTCAGGAAAATTGGGCAATATTTTTTTTTTAAATATCGTGCCATTTATTGCACAATATGGGTTTAAAACGTCAATAATGTGTACAACAACATATGCAATAACATTGTATAATGGATGGGCCGCTTTAGAGACAAGTGTGTCGTGCACATTTGTCTGCTCATTTATTAACCACTACGCTAAAACGAAAATTCAACAATTTTATAGCTTCACCTAACATGTGTATCAATTCAAATTGCATTAAATAACGACCTTCGTCTTTCAGCCGAGGTAGATCTTCCCTAGATATGGTACCATTTTTTATGTAGTAGAAGCCACTCATTAGGGGACATGAGGGCATAAAAGTGTCTTGAAACAATGAGCTAACGCTCGTAATATATTTTATAACATCCAACATTTCACAAAAATCTAAATTTCGTTTCTTTACAATATCCAAAGAATATGGATATTTGACGGTAATAAATTTGCGTACAAAAAAATTAATTAAAAGTCTTCCGGGAAATGGTGTAATAATGCTAACGTTGTAATAAGGTAAAACCGCTTTTAATTTCATAGTCCACGGTTAAGGCATCTGGCACAAAAGAATGCGAATAAAAGTTTTCAAAACGCAGTGGTGTCTGAAAATGTGTAGATTTGTTCATAAAATTTAATTCAAAATTTTAATAAAAACAAAAATACTTACACAACTGATGAGCGTTGAACAAATAGTAAATAAAACAATTATTGGTTGGAAGCAATTTAACATGTTTGTGTGTAAAGAGCACAATTTAAATGATTTTAAAAATTAATAAAATAAAATTATTAGGCAAAAAACAATCAGTATAGTTTAATGCTTTATGATTTTTTTTAATGAAATTTTTAATGACATTATGTTTACCTTTCATTACCACCAAATTAAAGCTTAGTAGTATTATGATTTTAGTAGTTAAGGCTTGATTGTTTTATGAAAAATAATTATTTATTTTTAACGTGTTTTTTAAAACAAGCTCAGCCTTAATTGTTTTTAGAATAAAATTTATTAATATATAATGACTTTTTAAAACAACTAATCTGCATTCGTATTCTGTGATTCTCGTAATTAATATGTATGTAGTTTCTACATTACAAGCAGTTAATTTGTCTAGAAAACTGAAATTTGTTTAAACAAGTTGACTTCTTATAATGCGGAAACGCTAAAATTCCGGCGAATTCAGTTTTTAAGTCATTGAAAAGTTTAACGGTATACGGAAGAGAATTGCATTCATCACCAAAAATATCTAAGTAGACTCTATAGCTTTTCAGCCGTTAGCCACACGAGGGCAGTCCAAAAATTCGCCGATCTTATTTATAGATGGCGACAGTAGTTTGAAAAAAATTACTTTGTTGAAAATTGGCCAGCTTATTGTAATCTTGGACAAAATTGGTCTTCGTTATGTAATTCAATACTTTAATTTAAAAGGTTTCTGTCTAACCAATATTAAAGCTGAACTATATTACACTCTGGGAGATCCAGCTTCTTCTTTAAGCCTAGATCCCACTATCGGCACACTGTGACGATTTTCGTCGGCTCACTGCAAGAAATTCAGAATTAATAAACAAAATTGGTCCTATTACTCAATCAATTCCGGAAAAAGTCTATATGACTTTATAACCAAATTACAGTGTGGTGCAACTATGGCCTTATATTTCCATTAGTGGAGAAATAAAGCTAATTAAGCTGAGCACTTATGACTTTATTTCAATTGCCGACAAAAATCGGCACATTGTGCCGATATGGGAATCTAGGCTTTAGGGACTATAAAATATTGGGTGGCAGATTTGAAAAGAGGCCGTGGGAGCTGGCAACACGAACACTGCAGAGGTCGACCAATTGAGCTGTTCACGTTAAAAACGTTTAAGAAAATTCTCAAAATGTTATGACATGACCAGTGGCTGAAGGTGTGTGAGCTAACTGAAGTTATAGTCATTCCCAAAAAATTGAAGATGAGAAAGCTGTGCAAAAGATGAGTAACGCGTTTGCTCATAATAGAACCAGTAACAAAAGCATCGTGAATATGTTTCAATCGAATTTTTGACGACTTTTTATCACAATAAGTCCGAATTTTTGCATCAATTCATAATCATGATTCATGAATGAGACATTGGTTCACCACATCACGCCTAAGACAAAGGAACATTCAAATCAGTGGACCGGAATGAGAAAATCGAGGAGAAGGCGGTTAAATCTGCAGCCAAGATCATGAATTCTTTTCTTAAGAAAATTTTTATTGATTATCTTCCAAAATTAAAAAAATTAAATGTGAGTATTACGCTAACTTACTGCAGCGTTGTAGTGATGACATTGAGGGGAAAATCTGAAATATGCGAAAAATAAAGATTTATTTCATCAAGAGAATGCAATAGCTTAACTCATACATGTTCTATTACGATGGCCAAAATTATCAATGAGTTAAAAATCTAATTACTTCATCGCGCAACTTATTAGCTCCCTGGTACTTGAAAACAAAGTTTGTGTTTTCATGTAGCCTTCTGTGGTAAATGGGTTTAGCCATTATTTTTTTAATTTGCCACAAGAAATCCTTTGATGACGTCATGCGAAATATTAAAGTTATTTTTAAAGGCAGAGTGCGCCATGTGATTTTGTTGCTTCATGGATCTTGTGTAATAATTTCGTGCTTATGGCTATAACAGCTATAAGCAGTGTTACCAGAAGTAGGGGAAAATTCTTAAATGTACACAGAAAAAACTAAATTTCGTTTTCGGTAACCAAGTTCATTGAATCAGTAAATATTTTGTATGAATGCGGACCTACAAAGAAATTTTTAGATTCTGATAACAATTTTGTAAAAATTTAACTGGAAAAAAATTTTATTTTTAGTTAACTTATTATAACATTAAAGAAAAAAGTTAACTGAAACTCAAAATATTTTCAGTCAAATGTATTAATAGAAAGAGAAAAACATTTTTGCAGATTTTTTTTTTTTTTTTTGTATTATTCAGCAAATTTTTTTTTATAATTTACAAACACATTCACTAAAATTTTTCGTATTATCAGAAAATAAATTAACTGAATCAATAACAATTCTTACCAATTTAAAAAAAAAATTAGTAAAAGTTTTATTTAAAAAAATAACTGAATCAAATAAAAGGTTCAACTATTTTTTTTACTTTCAAAAATTGGCTTGTTTTTATGGTTAAGCATTCCCGCTTTTGGAACTCGACAGTAGACTTCAACCCAAAAAATTTTTGAATTTAGCTAACAAACTCCGTATGTTTATAGTAAGACCTTAATACTATATTGAGAATCACAATATACAAACATAATAAGTTTGAAAACCGCAAACAAAAATCTTTAAAAAAATATAATGTTTTTTATATCTATTATCCCATTTATGCGCACTTCTTATTTGCAAATAAAATTGGAAAGCGTTGCCGGATAACTTTTTTATTGTAAGTTAATAACTCACTAAAACTATTTGCGAATAACGCACTGTTTGCAAATAATGTGAAAAATTTTGCCAATTATTTTTGTTTTGTAAAAAATGTAATACAAATTTAACAATGTGTGGCAATATCATTCACAGATAGCAATGGTTTCTATTTACGTATAAACGGTGCGTTCAGTATTTGCAAATAGTTTTATTTGCAAATAAGATTTGCGTATAAACGAGGTATATAAAATAATTTGTAGAAAAAATTAAAAAAATCAGACAAAGTTTTTTACAGTATATAAAACTAAATTTAACTGAAAATAAAAAATTTAAATAAATATAAAAAAAAATAAATCTAAAATTTTTTTTACAAATTTTAATTTATATAGATAATTTACAATCTATACAGTTTTTTTTACATAAAATAAAATTGGAACAAATAATTTACTGGAACAGTAAAAAGTATTTACTGAAACTAAATTATATTTCGAAACACACGTTTGTATGAACATTTTTTTCGAATAATTTTTTCTGTGTAGGTATTTTTGATACTAAAATAGAAGCGTAGGGAAAATCGGACAGATTTTTTATATTCTCCAAAATGTTGGAATTTTTTCGTCATGTCGCATTATTTATGAAATAAATACAAGCATAACGTTTTTTTAGTAATATTTTCTTTTAAAAAAACGGTTCAAAAATGTTCTTTTCGTTAACATCGCTTACAAATATATTTCCAGAGTTGTTTGTGGTTTAAAAAGTTGGTGACACTAATATGTATGTATGTATATATATTTTAAAGGATAAATTCAAGTCATCTTTCAGCATTGAGTGATATCTTAGAAAAAGTATATACCAAGGCGAATTCATATACCAGGTGGTGTCAAGCCTGCAACAACAAAATCTGCGTAGGACTTTATTGCAATGAAAATTGACAAATCAAACTTCCTACAAATTTTATTGCAATGAAATTTGACAAGCTAAACTTCCTAAAAAAGCAGCTGTTAACTTGGCACCACCTGGTACATGAATTCGCTTTGGTATATGCTTTTTCTAATATATCATTCAATGTTGAAAGATAACTTGAATTAAAATTTAATTTAAAATTCATATTAATTTGTAAAAATTTTTATGTTGTTTTAATAGAATTTAATTAAAACTACTTATTTTTACTTATTTTTTTGCCAAAGCTTTAATAAACATATATATTTTTTATAACTAATGGTTTTTTTCTATTTTAAATTTGTTCAACGTGTAGGGAAAAATCGGATTTTTTTTAGCGTGTGTAGGTATTTTTTCGAGAAATATACTGGCAACACTGGCTATAAGTGATAATGTTTATTTTTGAAAGGCTACACATAACTAATGCAATAAGCAATACTTCACAATACA
The DNA here is from genome assembly GCA_949987645.1 of Tachina grossa. Classification (NCBI taxonomy): domain Eukaryota; kingdom Metazoa; phylum Arthropoda; class Insecta; order Diptera; family Tachinidae; genus Tachina; species Tachina grossa. Next base: position 36,710,941 of record OX465276.1, on the reverse strand, counting down.
TATGTTTTATTTGCATCTCTTTTGAAATCATCTTTTAATTTAAAGTTTTATTCAAGAGCTATTATGCAATTTTGAGGGCAAAATTTTTAAATTTTTATTGCAGATTTTATAGGCGTAAAAAGGGGTTTATGACTTTATCACAAACGCATATTTAAAAAATTTTAAATTTTGAAATAAAATTTGAAGGTTGCTAAAAAGTTTGGATATCATTTTACTACATGTACACTTTTATGAAACACGCTCAGCTCAATGTCTTTTAAAATATGCACAAGAATTTAAAATTCTCAAATAAATTTATATGTATAAGTATAATTAATACTATGGTTTAATGATAAAATTGATGAATATATTAGTTTTGTTTTGAAAAAAGAATAAGAATAAGAACTTGTTTTTGCCGATGGAAATTCCAAAAATTAGTTTAAAAAAAAATAACTGAAAAATTTATTCATGTTAACTTAAGCTGGCCACACACCTGTGATTTTTACATGCGACTTGTGCGAGTAAAATTTCTCCACACACGTTGAATAAAACACATTGGCGGTATTCGATATTTGATGCAAATGTTCTTGCGTTAGTGCAAATACAAAATATCGTAGCTTTTCTTTAAAATCCAACAACAAAATACACAAACAATCGAAAGAAAAGCTACAATATTTTGCATTTGCACTAACGCAAGAACATTTGCATCAAACATCGTATACCGCCATTATATATATGTATATACCCTTTTAATTTTTTTGATTTTTGTTTGTTCTTTCTATTTAAATGACATTTCCTTCTTTTGAAACTTCGATATTAAATTCAGTTAATAATTTCTTTCCTACATATATCAACAGGGCCAAAAATATCTGTTTAATCATTTATTTTAACGTTTGGTATTGCTAATGTTCAAATACTCGTGATGTAAGCGCTCACGGCCCCATTAACTTGTAACAAGACGTCGAGCACGTACAAGTTCGATGTAAAAATCACTCGTGTGTGCTTAGCTTTAAGTATAATCTTACAAATAAATTTGAAGCATATGTGAATTCAAAATAACCCAAAAACTATAAAAATCTGTTGAACGGATAAAATTTATTGGTTTTCATTAAAATCTTTTTATCTGCAATAAATGAATGAAATTTAGTATTTACATACGATTGGGGTTGTTTATTGTTTTAAGTCCATTGATCGATACATCGAATTATTATACTTATGTTAGATATTGCTTTGTTGTCTTTTAAAACGATTCTTTTATTGTTATGTATACATTTAAGGTGACCAGATAAAAAAGATTAGGAATAGAAGTAATTCTGGCTTAATTTTCAATCCAAATTTATGCAATTAAGTGTGAAATAGAATATCATTCTAATGGCAGTGCTTTCAGTGGTCGATCCAATTTTTAATGATGTGAAATATGTGCGATATTATTCCATCAATATCGTCTCAAATGATGTGAGTCAAGTCCATAGCTTTAGAAAAATAGTCGAAGCGTATCTGATTGTGTAGCTAGCCATGGTCACAAAACATTTCTACCGCAATTTCGAGCATCGTATGGGTTTCATGCCAAACAGTACTATTGTCTTGTAATCATAACTCCTACATTTATATCGATGTTGTTGAGCTTTGACCACAGAAAGTCGCTTAAGATCTTTCTCGGCCTTTTCTACCCGACTACGCGAACGCAAAGAAGGGTATTGTGTTTATCAGCCCATGTATGTATGTTCGAGTTTGTTTAAAAGAAAAGATTAATTTTGAATTTTCTCGTGAGCTGTCGAAATTTTTTTTTTTTTTTTTTTTGGTTATGTAACACATGTGTTAGTCATATGTTGGCATTATCAACCAATTTGGATTAGTAGTTCGTTGTTGAGAACTGAAAGGGTTAGTCACGATTGTGTGTGTTCTTCGATTTTTGACTTTTGAAAAAAATAGGTCAAAGAATATGTATTAAATTTTGAGTTAAAAATGGAATAAAGTGCTCAAGGCACTTTGTTTCAAAAAAATGAAACAATGAATGAAATGAAATGTTGAAAAAAGACGTAAGTTACTTTCAAGATATTTTATAGCAGAAGCAAAAAAAAAGCAATATAAGGACATGGAGTAGGCCCCTCAAAAATCCTTAAATATTAAATAAAATACATATCCACACAATTTTAAATTTAATTCAAAAATATAAAGTCGTCATCAAAATCGTCAGCAAAATTAAAAAAATAAGAATTAAAAAAATAACGGTCTGTCCCACGATAACAACAATAACTTTAGAAAATTTGTTGCTGTTTTCAATATAAGTTGTCGATCGAACGATTTCTGGTGACATCATGGGACAGGCCGTAATTTTGTTACACAGTGTTACGTGTGTCTTCCATTGTTGTCAAAACAAATGCTTGTGTGATATTTTATCGAATTTTATTTTAGGCAAATCACGAAGTTTATAATTTGAATTGTGCGGCTAAAGTCATGATTTTATGGTTAATTGCTTATGTTAGCAAGTGAACTGAATACATCATTAGTCCCTATTTACACTATGCAAGTCTTATTGCTAAGCTGATTAGTTTATTAGGAGAGAGAGACGGGGGGAAAAGAAACGTTGCTGTTCCCCTCGTCTCTCTCTCCCTAAAACTAATCAGCTTAGCAATAAGACTTGCACAGTGTGATTTGGGACTTAGCAGTTTTTGGATATTTCATTCTACAAAAAAAATATGCAATTATCTTTCAAGGTCATAGTGTAGGCCTTGAACCTTTTCTTTGAAATTCATGTTTTCGCTATCTTATTTTCAAATTGATGCAACAACAGGTTTGTATGCATATGCACAAGCATATGAATATAATTTTATTTTTGCTTTTTTTTCCGTGACATGAAATATTAGAATTTTATTTACCCTTATATACTCGTGGATACATATGTACATATATTTTTTAATTTAATCAAAAGAGATGTTAAAAATGTCAGTTTTAAAAAATTTATTTTTTGTTTGTTTATCATGTCTAGATGCATTTCGTTTGAAATAACAACAAATGATTTTTTTAATTCGTTTACATTTTGACACGCGTTAAATAAAATATTGAAATAAATATTCATTTATCAGTTTTATTAAAAACTAAGGGATCTATTAATTTAATATGTGTATTTTATTATTTTATTATTCTTGTGTTTTTAATTAGCATTTTTAACCATATTTTTAGAATTTTTAATTCTAAAACTTTAATAGGCGGCAAGTTTTTTGTGAAATGGGTTTTTTAAGAATGTAGATACATACATATACGCAAACTTATGAAAGATTTACGTTTGCTGACGTAATAATAAATGGTTTTTTTTGGGATAAAATCTTGTAAAACCAGAAAACTGTTGTGCAATACGTGAGTTTTAACAATTTATTACTCTCAACATAAGTGACATTGACAAAAAAAAATTTTTAATTAATACAAAGGAATATATTTATTACAATAAATAAAATTTACAAGCAAAAATTAACACACCTGAATGTAGAGTGTCAAAGCGGCAGAAACTTTCTCATGATAATAAAAATCACAGAAACAAGAAATCAACTAGTGCAATAAGAGTCGGTCATTGTGTCGGGTTTTTTAGAGACAAAAATAAACTTGTATCTCTTTTTTTATATACAGATGTATATAAATACATATGTACATAAGTTTGTATATGCAATGTTCGCTAGTTTTAGGTGGTAAATTTTATGAAAACAAATTAGCTTAAATAAACTTTAGTAGTAGTATTTCAAAACTGATCTTTTATTGATTAACTACTACGAGTATGTAACATAAAATATTCATTCATTAAAGATTTAAGTGTAAAAAATAATAAATAAACTTCTTGCATTTTCAAATTGTGTTATCTACACAAATCCATACATACTCGTACATAAATTTCTTAAACAGGTAAGGAAACCAGTTCGTTTGAATATACTCTAATTCAAAAATATTCTATTCTATGAATTTCTAAATATATGTTATATGTTCCTGCAAGGATTTTCATGCATTTAAAATCACGTTTTATGTACTTTAAAACTAATAAAATATGCATTTATCAACTTTATTTTCAAACTTAAAAAAATCACCTTCATTGCTTTCATTAAAAACTTAAAAATCATAAAAAGCTCAAAAAAAGCTCATAAAAGTTTCAATGCCTTCTTAATAAATATTTGGCAAATCATATGGAATACAAAATAAAGCTCCGTCGAACTTTTATTTACGTACATGAATGAATAAATGTTTTTTTAATTGTCAAAGATAAATCTTTGAAGATTTTTTCTGAAAAAAATTTATGTAATAAAAATGAATGTTCCACGTCAGCAGAAGTTATTGGTGCGTACTTAAATGCTGCTATTTCGTTTGTGGAATATTCAGTTTCTAAACTTTCGTTCTTAGAACTATAAACTATTGATCCAATTTGTTGCATATATTTTAAGTTTATAATTTTTTTAAACTTTTTCTAATTAATGTGGTAAATTGGTAATTGGCCTATAGTGTGAACATGAAACCAATACTATATGTACCCAAATATCAATTACGCAGAAGGCTGTCGGATACGATATTTCTATTAATTAAATTAAAGAAAAAACTTGCACCCATATGCCAAAAATAACGAGTGCTGCAAGTGTACGTTAAAACCAGTTTTTGTATGAAAATTTTAATTTAATGTACACTTCAAGCACACGTTATTTGTTTGCATATGGAGGGAATTTTTTTTTACTTTAAAATTTCTTTAATTTTATTAATAGAAATTTAGTATCCGACAGTCTTCTCCCACGTTCCCCATCTAGTTACTAAGGATGTATCCGTATCATATCATTTGATATTTTTCATTAAAAGCTGAAACACGCAAAGGTGCTTTCAAAAGCACCTTATATCCATATGAAATTTATGCGGAACCAGTAAAAAGCGCTGAAAAAAATTACACAACCATTTTTGGGTTTAAAAGGGCTATTATCCTATGCTATTTTTTTTTAATTTTCAATGGTATTGGTATTCTTGACTTAACCCAAGGTATATCGAATAATATCACAAAAAATACGATCGTAAATTTTTCTTGTTTTCTTCTTTTTTTTTTTTTTGTTCTTACACAGTCGTAAAAACCACAGCTTTTAAATACTTCACAACCCATAGAAAAAAACACAAAATTAGATTTATAACAGGAAAAACTAAAAATGTATTAAAAATATAAATTTATTTTAAAATATGCAAAAATACATATTTATTGTAAAATATGCAAAAATATGCATTAACAAATCGATGCCATTTTGTCAAAAATTTGTTGATTCGCAAAGATATGCTATTTACGTTGATCTAAGACCAACGACAGAAAACATGTATTTACATGAAAATCCTTTCCCTATACATATAAAGGGTGTCCCAACAAGAACGCAAGATTTAAATTTGGCGCCATTCGAAGTGTCATTGTTTGACATTTGAACAATTGTTATTGTTTGATAGTAGAAGGTACGAGGTTAGTAAAAATGGAGCGATACACGAATGAACAACGCATTCTCATTGTGAAATTGTTTTACCAAAATGGTGAAAGTTTTGCGGCTACAGTTCGCAAATTTGCGATCAATTTGGGGTCACAATAATACTCCAAAAGAGTCAACTGTAAAGAGATTAATGGATAAATTTGCCGAAACTGGGTCTTCGACCAGGTCGATCGACCGAAAATGTCGCAGCTGTACGTGATGATGTCGCTCAAACGCAGGTCAAGCGCAAAAAGTCAATGGTGTTCGGTATCGTGAAATGATAACCAGTTTTTTCGTGCCTAGAATTGAAGAAATGTATGTGGAGGGCATGTGGTTTCAACAAGACGGTGCCACATGTCATACAGCCAGAGAAACAAATCAATTGCTACATCAGTCATTTCCCGGTCGTGTTATTTCGCATTTTGGAGACCAGAATTGGCCGCCCAGATCGTGCGATTTCACACAATTAGACTTTTTTCTTTGGGGTTTTTTGAAGTCCATGGTTTACGCGAATAAACCGACGACGACTCAAACCTTAAAAGAGGAAATTGGAAGCTGCATTAATGAAATACCACAGCATTTATGCAAAACGGCCATTGAAAATTTCATTAAAAGATCGCGTGTGTGCCAGCAAAGCCGCGGCTGCCATCTGCCCGATTTGTTGTTCCACACATAACCTCATTTTGTCTACTTTACGATATAATAAAGTTTCACGATTTATGTTTTTTAAATATCTGTGTTTTATTTAAAATTTAGATCTGGCGTTCTTGTTGGGACACCCTTTATGTATGTATAATTAAAAATATATTTGGCTGTATTATCTAAGAATTTATGTGGACTTAATTTCACTTCCTCATGAAAACCAAAATTGATTCTTTCCTTTTTAAAAAGTTTGAAAAATATGTTGCAAAATTGTGTCCTCAAACAAACTGCAGCGGAATTTAAAAGTACTGGGGGTCCACTATGTAATTTGAAACGAAAGAAAATACTTGCATGTAATTAACATACAATTTCGAAAGCATTCTCTTTCATTTCGAATTACAGAGTAGACCTGACTACTCTTTTTCCCGGGATTTCCCGTCCAGGGAATTTTTCCACTCTTAAAATTTCCCGATTTCCATTGTCAACTTTAGATTTAGAAAACAGCTGTTTTCTTTCACTTAGACATTTCTAAAAATGTATTGCGAGCAGCGGTTTTTCTAACAAATTTTACATTTAGAGATATTTTGACAAATATATTGATGTTTTAGGGTAATTTATTAAAATCATTATTTCCTTTTTTTTGTTTTTAATAAAAACATAAAAAAAATATTTTTAGATGGAAAACTCAATTGTATGGATGTTCATTTACTGATCTGTTATAAGTCCTGCACAAGACCACCTACAAGAACTTTTAAGACATGAGGGATTTTTGAAATGCTTTATTACAGCGAAATCTTCTAAAACAAACGTAAACAATACTGCTTGCAAGAAATTTGTTTCACTATTGTAGATATAGGAGTAAAGAAGAAAATACTTCGTGACGGAAGAATTTGTGATGCTTGCTTCTTTCTACGCATGGGCGCGTATGCAAATATCATGCATGTATGTGTTTATGATCAAGACATTAGTTGTATGCGCTTACACACACACTCAAACGTACAATTTGCAAAATAACAAGCATACACTCATCAACACTACTTCTTTTGATTGTTTGTTATGAACAAGAAGTCTTCGCGACATCGCTTGTTAACATTCATATACACGTACACCAATACATCCATAGTGCTTCGCTTATTAAACGACATCATTTATTATTGGCTTAGTATAATACATGCCACGAGAATACATTTGAAAAACAAGACGTATTTACATTTAAAGACTGTTTACACCAGGTCTCTAATCTGTTTTCGATCTCAAAACTCGAGAACCATTTTATTATTTATTTTATGTTGGCTTTTATTAACTGTTTGTTATGTTTACGTTCACTTACATATACATATTTGTAAGTTTACTTTTGTGATCTCATATAACAACGTTTTTCGTGTTGGAAAAAAATCTTTAAGGAATTTAAAAACTAATTTAAAAAAATTATTGCTTTAATACCCAATTTTAATTTATATATGTCTTATTAAAACATTAGATATGTTTTAGTTAGTGTTTTAGGCTTTCTAATCAAATTTGTGTTAATGCCTAGCAAATTTAATTGTTATTATTTTTATGGAGCGGGATTCCGGAATCCCAAGATATTAAAAAAAATCCCGCTTTCCCGGAAAATGAAAAAGTTCGTGGAAATAACTCTAGTATTGACATAACCGCCTTTGAATTTGAGCAACATATTGAGAATTATTTCCTTAGAATTCTCGGTAATATTCATACATACATAGATATGTATGTAATATATACATATTATATAAATTTTAAATCGTTCATAATAATGACAAAATTATTGCCACAGAATGATTTAGTCAATTCGATCATGATTTGCGATTTTATTTATAAAACGATTTAGTAGATTAACAATTATTGTTATTGATAATTTATTTCGTCATATATATTGAAAAAGGGCGTAGCTATACATTTAAAAAATTTTGCATTAGAAGCAAAAAAACATTATAAATTTTGGATTATTTAGTTCTTAGTGGTATACATGAGTAAAAATTTTGTGAGAACACCGAAAGAATTTTGCTTCATAAGTCCAAGGAAACAATTTTATTAGATTTTTTTCACAAATCTAATGACAATTTTACATATCTAATGAAAATTTCACGAATATTGTGAAAGAATTTCATTGGAATTGCGTCGTTGGTATTCTAGTTTCGTAACAATATTTCATTGGATTTATGACAACAATATTTTCTAATTATTAAGAAACCCCTTCATATTTCAGAAACATTTACACTTGTTTCTTCTGGATATTACATATTAGTAATCTAATATTGGTTTCAAGGTCTTTATTGTATTTTAATGTAAATAAAAAACTATTATTACATTATTTTATCCAAAGTTTCGCTGGTATTTTCCAGCTTCTTCAGGGATAAGTTTTATTAAACTGGCAACGATATGCAAATAATTATAATAGATTTACGGTTTAATTCATAAAAAATATTTTACGTTTATTGCAGGTTTATGTGATAAATTTAATGAACCTGAAATATTTTTTATGAATAAAGCAGATAATAAATAAATATTTCAGTTATTTCATTGTTTTAATAAATTTATTGCATTGTTTTTATGAAGTTATTTCATTGTTTTAATGAAATAATTTCATTATTTTAATGAAATAATTTCATTGTTTTAATGAAATAATTTCATTGTTTTAATGAAGTTATATCATTGTTTTAATGATATTATTTCGTTATTTTAATGAAATTTTTTCGTTGTTTTAATTCAACTATTTCGTGGTTTTAATGAAATTGTTTCGGTGAAGTTATTGTATTGTATTGATGACACTGTTTAAAAATTTTGACGAAGTTTTCATTAAAATAATTTTAACGAAACTGGTGACGTTGGTTGAATTTTAATGAATTTTTTCATTGGACTAATGTCGAAATTCATAGATCATAAAAAAAATTCTTTCAGTGTAGATGAATTTAAGTTAATTACATCATATAGTCAAAAAGAGCAATTGGAATACATATGTATGTACATATACATTCATACATATAGCGTTCCCTTATGGAAAGGCCTTAACTTGTTATTTTTTCGCAATCGTGTTTTTTTATATATTTCAATAGAAGAAGATCTAATGTATCGAAAAATGCAAAAATTTTAATTAAAAAAATTATAATAATGAGTTAGGGTCTTTCTGTATTAAGGTAGTGATATTTTTGTATGCAAGTGTGTATTTTACAGTCAGACTTGCAGAATATAAATATCAATAATAAACAAACCTAAAAAAGTAAATATTTGCATAGTATAATATTAATCGAAATATTCAATGTCAATCACCGCAACGCAATTTTATGTAATTGTATATGTAAATAATAACGTAAATAAGTCCTAATTTACACTTTGCAAGTCTTATTGCTACGCTGATTAGTTTGATGGAGAGAGAGTGACGAGGGGAACAGAAAAGCTTATTTTCCCCTCGTCTCTCTTCTAACAAATTAATCAGCTTACCAATAAGACTTGCATAGTGTAAATTAGGACTAAGCATATGAGGGAATTTCATTATATAACTTCAAACATATTGATTAAGTAGTTCATTTCCCTAAACAAGGGTTTAACATAAAAATTTTGATTCTAACTGATCTTCATTTAAAATAGTAAACAGTAATCGAATAGATTTTATTACACGATTTTATTTATTAACTTATATTTGTATTCATTCGTTTATTTATTTATTTCATTATTTATATTTAATTGTATATATTTTAGTTAGTTTAATTTTTATTGTTCGAACTTTATTTGTTTCTATATTTATGATTTGATTAGGCTACAGTTCGTATCGCTCCATAAGCCAAATTACATGTGATAACTATTAACGAACAAATAATACCAAAGTGAAAAACACTAGCAGAACGGAACAAGTAGATGTTTTCGAAGGTTGGTGCACCTTTATTATCAGCGTTCTTTGTATTTGGTCCACTGTATGTAGTGTCAGTTGATGTAGACTCCTGCTATATTTACTCAGCTTTTAGTGCAGATAGAATATGTGAATTGTTTTTATTTATCGTATTACAATTTTCTGAAAGCTTTTTTGTAATGAAATTTTACCATCTCTATCAATGACCAGACTGTTATAAATTTAGAGATGTTAAAATTTAATTTTTCTTACATAAAATCTTTCAGAAAATTGTAATACGATGAATAAAAACAATTCACATATTCCATTTGCACTAAAGCTGAGCAGAAATCTACATCAATCAAGGGATTCAGACTGGAAAAACCTAAGAAAGTATATTGAGGAGACTAGGCTCCTAACCTGACTAGGTTTTTGATACCTTTCTATGTTTTCTATTGCATATCACTGCCCAAATCCGCTTGCATCGTTTCGAAAATCCTAGGCACTTGAATGCTTTTTAGAGACTTGAAAAATGTATTCAGTCCATTGAACATCACACTGTATTTGCATGCCAAGAACATCTGAATCATCAAGAGCATCTGAATCCTTAATATTTATACCCTTATACTTACATAGCGTCTATAGCTGATATTAAATCTGATATAATATGAGAGAGAACGTCGGCAGAATGAGAAGAAAAATATATTTATACTAATATTAATATATATGTAGGGGAAAACGTACACTTGTAAATATCATAATATTTCATAATTATCAGGCAGCCGTGCAATGAACATCTTTGTTTATTTGAATAGTAATGTGTATTTCATAAGAATTTTGCGGTTTCCATAACACATCGTGTATAATTAAAGCATTTCATCACTTTTTTATCAAAAAATATTCATTTTCATTTAAATTCACAAAATTCTCTTCTCGTATCTATGTATGTGTGCGTTTTTTGACACTTGATATCATAATATTGTTTTCTAAATATATATTACGAAAACAATATTATAATATCTGATATAATATTAATATAATACTAATATTGCAGTCCACACGTAATATAATTCGCTCTGCTATGAAATTTGACGTTTGCTGATAGAAATATATTTGATATTATATCAGGTATAGACGCTATGTTACATAGGGAGCAGTATTTTCGGCCATGCATCTATGAGTAATCATCAGGGAAACCGCAAATATGTAATTGCATGTTTTTTCTTGTGCAAAGTATTAATGCGGAGGTAAGATATTTATCGATTTCAGAACTTTTTGTGAATTTTGGCATTGATTTGTTAGTTCATATTTTTGCATATTTTACCTTTTAAGGCATGTTTTTGCATATTTCAGCTTTACACGCATTCTTTCAGCATTATTTAGATTTTTTTAGAGCATATTGGACCGTTTTAGGGCGTATTTTGATGCTTTATAGACTTTTTTTTTAATTTTAATATGCTTGGAAAAACATTTTGTTTTGATTTTTTTGCCTAAATCTCGTTTCCGATATTCTATGCATAAAGTGTGTACTTTACAAATTTTAATTATTTATTACGCCATACAAGATAAGGTTTTAATAAAAGCAGTTACCTTGAACAAAACCAAAGTTTATTTAGGTGTGACTAGCAATGATTTTCATTTGAAAATCTAAGTAAATATCTATCCAATAACAGTTCCACAGGTTTAATTTGTCGCATAACTTCAACCTCCAGCAGGTTTTGTCTATTTCTGAATGAAAAAGAATGGCAGATGCTGCTGTTATCGGCGAAAGAATAGATATAATTGAAAGTTTGGCATAGAAGGTCATATAGAAAAATCCAGAATAGAGTTTATGGAAGAACGGAACTTTGCGGTACCCCTGAATTTACCTTGAGCTCGTTTGATAAGATCTCTTTTCAAGCTAACCTAACCTGCACTTCCATCTGTATAAAATACAACTAACACAACAATTAAAACCGGTTGGCCATTCACAACGCCGTAGATATGCTGATTGGATGCTAGAGCAAGAGGCTTTCAATGCTGATTGAAAAAAAAATTCTTCAGCTATGAAACTTATTTTGCATTCGGTGATTACGTGAACAACGAAATCGTCCCATACTCGACTCGGAAAACCAAGAAGTGATTGTGGAAAAGCCATTGCATCCCGAAAAAGTGACTGTCGTTGGGCCGTATTTTTTTGAAAATGACTCTGGAACAATGGCTATCGTTGGTATCGCTGGTAACCGACTGTTTTTTGCCTGCAATTGAAAATTATGAACTGGACAAAATCTGATTTCAATAAGACGTTGCCATTAGCCAAACAACATGACAGATTTTGGCTTTATTTCATGGGAAGCTTTCAGAACTTTTTTACGCAGATAAAACCTGGGTTTTGGTGATAAATAAATGACAACGCTGTTCGAAGAACCTAAAGTTTGCATTTGAGTTTTAAGCTTGACCCGAATTTCGTAGGGTTTTCATACTACGCATATACTTCAAATATTTTGCAAAAGCTCCCACTGTATTATATTTAATGTACTTGTAGTGACTGACTTGGCGCTTTAAGACTTAACTTGAAGTGTGATTTTTATTTATTTATTTACTTCTATTTTTTATTTATTTTCTAAATAGGAAGTGAATATGTAAATATATGGTTAAAAACATAACTTAACACTTCTTTCTTTGTTGGAAAAAAAACAGAATATTTTATTTAATTTCTTATAGTAGAATTTTCATATTAACGCTGTCTGTATTGGAGGTAAAATTGTTCCTAATTGTAATGTGTTCTCTGGACTTAATATTTTTCAGTCTCACGGTTGTTTCCCTACAGTTTTTCTATTATGTTTACATACTAGTTTACAACTAATGTCTCGAGTTTTTGAGTTTTGAGTTCTGTTTAATAAGAAAAAAAATCATAATAGTTTTATATGAAATATGAAAAATAAATAAGCACGTAGTTAAAAAAAACAAAAAGCGAACGACAAATCAAGATATCGCTTATATAATGTGGTGTTTTACAAATAAAAACAAAAAAACTATAATTTATACTAAACAACAGAAGAGGAAAAACATACATATACAGTCGACTCTTGATAATTTGAAACTGAAAGGACCAGAGACAAAGTTCAAATAATCGAGTTTTCATTTTAACGAGACTTCAAAATATCGAAAGAGAGATAGAAAAAATTCAAATTAACAAGAGTTTATTTAAAATTTAAAATTTTTTATTGGGAACTTTCTTACAGTTACAGATATACCTAGTTAGTATAGATACAATTTATAATAAAAAAAAATCATTATTTTTTTTTAGTTAAAGACTTCAATCTCTCTTCAAATTATAGAACATTGGTGAGCAAGATGTCATTTTTGTAGCACATCGCAAGAAACTCAAATAAATGGTTGTTTTATTTATTTTATATTTTGCATAAAACACAGCAATTAAAATAATTCAAATTATAGAGCGTAGAGCCAAAAAATTCAAATTATAGCGAGTCGGCGATCAAAATGCCATTCAAATAATTTCAAATTATTGAGGGGACCAAATAACATAGATATTTTTCAATTTACTGAGTGTTTTTCAAGGGACTTGGAAAACAGTTCAAATTACCGCGATATTCAAATTAACGAGTTTCAAACTATCAAGAGTCGACTGTATAAGAAAAAGTGCTTAATATTTATTCAAAATGCGTATGTTTATGTTTTAATCGTGATAAATTTAATTGTAGCCCACCGCTCCAGATTGAAAGCAAATTTACTAGTTTGCGCGGTTGTCTTTTATTTTAAGGTTGGTCATCTTCAAAACCCCCACCAGACACTCTCACACTACCCGGAGTGCAAAATATACTCTCTTATCAAGCAATTGACATTACAAAAAAAAAATTATCGTTACAATGAATGAATGAATGAATGGTCTTTATATTTAATATATTCACTTTAAAACTTGTTCACATTGAATGTACAAAATGTATGGACACCATGAAGAGAGAAAAACATATTTACGGACAACATCCACAAATAAGAAATACATGGTTGACTGGATACCTTGGCATATTTAAATGCCATAAACGAGATCTTTCGACAGACGTACCCATATCTCCATACATACATATGTACGTACATATGTATATGTGCATTGATATGTATGTACATATGTACTAAAACAAAACAAAAAACCCTTACAAGTATAAAAGCCACTAATGTGCATATTTTTTCCTGCAGTCTGCAAGTATTCTTCAAACTCTTTAATCGATTTCGAAATGAAGTTTTTAACATTGGTCAGTACAAGTTATCGTTATTGATTGAATCGAGCAATAAGTGATTAATTTAATGAAACAAAAAAATATATAATAATAAAATAATAATAAATCTTTGTGTTGTGTTCCTTTTTGTAGACCATTTTTGTGTTGCTGATTGTGGCTGCTTTTGTTGCAGCTGTACCTTTGGACGAGTCTTTAGCTGGTGATATTTACAATGATCAGGACCAATACAGTCCTCAGAATCCACAATCGATCTTTAAATTAAAGAAGAAAATCAAGAAGATTTTATTCGGTTAAGAGTTCATGAACGTGTTTTCTTTTAATTATTACTAGTCTATAATTATCGTGTTCATTTATAATTTTAAAAACTCATGTTATTTTTACTGTGAATAAATAAATTTCTAAGAAGAAAATTAAAAATTGCTATTAATAATTTTGATGATTAAATACAGAAAAAGAATATCGAAATATGTCCATTGTGTCGAAATGGAGTACGTCTGTATATACACACATACGTATATACATATGTATGTACATACATATGTATGTGCTACGAGTATATCCTGCTCTGCTACACTTTCCGTAGACGCTGTTTGGGAGGGACACTTTGAGACTTAAGCATGCAATTTCGAATATATATAACGAACACCGGTTTTAAGGACTTATTTCATATAACGAACAATTTCTCTGGTCCCCAGGAGTTTTGAATTAATATTTTATAAAAATTAAAAAATAGGATTATTGCGAAACAGCATGGAAATTCATATGCTTATGACGAGCAAAAATGAATTGAAAATACTTCAGAAATAGCTCAACAGTTTTTAAAGCTTAAAAAAAAGCTGCTACACAGTAAAAAAAAGACGGTGTATATACAATACAGCAAACCCCAAAAAAGAATTCAATTTATCACAGAATATTATGAATATATAAATTAATATATAAATTATATATAAATTAATTTCAGATTTTAATTCCAAAATAGTCTAAAATTAAAACAAAAACTAAACCACAAATTTTTACTGTGTAAAATATGGAAATATTATTTAAACATGATTATAATACTTTATAATAAAATCAAAATTTTCCACAATAATAAGGCTGTTATAGCTGATACTTGCAGAGGAGTTACATATATGTATATCGACATTTCGAAATATGTTTAAGGTTGCACAGTGATGTAAAATAAAGAAAAATATTAAGGCAAATCCATTCAGTTTTTTTAGAAGTTTCATACTTATTACCACTTTTGTATTTTGCACCACTGTGCGTCGGATTTGATGTTCGTACCTTTTATTCATAGTCATTCTAAAGCGGTGTAGGAAACCATGTATTTACTATTTAAAAACATTTTCATATGCAGAATGTGCAAACTTTTACAAAAGAGCTTTTGTGCTTCCACAACGACGAGACCATAACAGCCAAAAAGATCTCAGCGACAACAATACTTGTTCTTACTATGCAAAGAAACCAGAACATATTTAAAAACTTTCAAATCTGTTTACCTCAAATGCAAATATCAGAGTTTGTGCATTCGGACGTAGCTGTTCTAAATTTTAAAATCTAAATCTTATCAATATGGGAACTTTTTTTTTAAATTAGGAAAGAATATACATACATATGTATATGGATATAATGTCTTAAAATGTTCTACAGAAATAATTTCACAAAAATCCACAAAACGTTTCTGAATATACATAGACATTTCCACAGGAATGTCAACTTTCTGTAGCGTGCGACACCAAACAAACGTGCTTTTTTTTTTTTTTTTTTTTGTCAAAGAAAACGAAACTTTTTTTACTTCTTTATATATTTGTCTAGGCGGTCAGCAGCTCTAGATTAAATAAAGTTTTAAAAAAATTGGAGTCACATTGTTCTGAAATAAAAGCTGAATTACTTGATGTCGCACGCGACAAAAACGTGCACTTTCTCGTGGAAATGCACACATACTAAAGGTCAAAGTTCAACTTTGAGGTGAGAAATAATTAAAACTCTTTTTAGAGTTAAATTCGCATGTATTCATGCTAAAAAGTCCCACAAAATCAAACTTTGCAGTGTATACTTTGTATGAAAAAGGCTGTTTTAAATAATTGATAGAGGACAGCAGACAACTACATGGATGGAAGCTCAAATTGCTTTACAGAAGCTACTGGATCACTGAATTATCGATTCGGCTGCAGTTAAACCACCCTTAAGATGTAGTAGTAGCAGAATTGGGAAACCTTAAATATGATCTAGCAGCAATGCTAATTGATGATATTCAAAGTTTTTGATTGGTGAAAACAAAAAGAGTAGAAATAAAGATAAAACAAGTGATAACGATTAGTAAAGTTTCAGACATTATAATGACGGTAAAGAAGATTCCAGCTTAGGTAGGGGCGCTCACGAGGAGGACATAGCTCCCTTTCCAGAACCAAACTTCCCCGAAACAATTTATGGCCAAATGAATCTTTTAATAATAAAGCAAAATTTATTTAGAAGCTTTTCTACAGCATTGCAACTTCAATATAATTGGAACTTTTAATACAAATTGATAAAAAAATTTTGAGAAATTCCAATCCAAACACTTGAGCTATTAACTATGTTCTACAAAAATTATAATTTTATAATTTAAGTCTTGGGTTTTTTTTTTTTTTTTTTTTTTTTTTTTTTTTTGTTTAATATTGATGCTATGATGCCATTGCCCATAATACTAAGTTTAATAAACAAATAAAAATCAAACAAAGAGATATATGTATACTTAGTGTCTCATTTAAAGGAAATAGTTGCACGCATAAATTCTAGATTTAATTGTCTAAATTTTGAATCTTCTTTCTTGTTAAACTAGTGACTTCAAGATCAAGTCTAAGCTCTAAAATGTTATTTGCTCAACTTTAAACACACCTTGATTATTAATATCCAATACATACATAAGTGTGTATATAAATGTTTTTAAATATATTCGCAACTATGTTTTTTCTCAGTTTTGCATGTATTTAACTAGATAGACACTTCAAATTATATATGTGCTAATCATTGTTCACTTATAAGTCAAAAAAAAAAATAAAATTGTTGAACTCACTCAGCAGCGACCTCCTAATAAGTTTTTAACACATTTCAATAATATTGAAATTAGTAAAATATCTTGTGCTGAAAATCATATGCTAAAATTAATAAAAAAGCACAAATAAATAGATAAATAAAATATACCAAAATCATATACATATTTTAATAACAAATAAAATCTTAAGCATTTGGAATATACACTGGTTTTATCGCTATTGAAGGTATTCTTAAATATTAGAAACACAAATAAAATTCAAAAAAATCCCAATTATGTATATTATACACACATCGGCAGAATTAGAGGAACAAATATATGAGACAACATATAAATCTTTTAGGTGCATATATGTATCTCGATTAGGCAGATAAAATGTATGAAAAAAGGTTCAGCAAAAAAAAACGGTAAAGTTTCAAATTTGCATTTTTATTTTATTTTTTACTTACTTTGCTTTCGCAATTCTCTCGAACTTGATTGGGACTCATATTTAAAATTGGAATTTTGATGGATGGTGTGTGCCCTACCTGCCCCCTCTACTGTATTAATAAAATATTTTCATTAAATACACACAAGAAGTATAATTATCAATATTTTTATATGTTTAACTTTTTAATCTAATGTAATTCATTTTTTATTTAAATACTTTTGTTGCCCAATGTGGCAGCTAATGGTAAAAAGGTGGTGGAAAATAAAATAGATGCACAGTTGAATAAAGATGCTTGTTTTGTAAAGATTTTTGTTTGCAGTTTTCAAGCTTAGTATGTTTGTATATTGTGATTCTCAATATAGTATTAAGGGCGACTTTTTGGGTTCGAGATTAAGATTAGTTTATTTCTCTAATTAGCTAATCCGAAAATTAGCTTAATCTCAAATTAATTTAGTTTGATATTTTTGAGTGACAGTTTAAACTTATTATTATGTGTAGTGTTACCATACTGAGGAACAAAATAGTGGCAACATTTTCTGTGTAAAAGTCATACATGTTATCAACACACTTTGATTTTTTGTGGGTAGAAGAAGAAACTGCCATGTTCTATTACTTGCAATTAAAATAGTTTGCATGTTAAAGAAAATAGGTAAATAATATAAAATATATATATATATTTATTTATGTGTTTTTAAATTATTTTATCATATAATTTTTACAAAAAGTTATATATTTCACAAGTCAAGTGTATGTTGTCAATATTAATGCATGATTAAACCTCCACGATTGCCCGCTTAAACTCGCAACTAAAACCATATAATCGACTACCCAAAAATCACAAATGAAAATTAAGGTTAATTTGGTCTCTAATCTTGAACTGAAAAAGTAGCCCTAAGAGTCTTACTATAAACATACGGAGTATTTAACTGAATTCAAAAATTTTTTGGGTTGAAGTCTACTGACGAGTTCCACAAGCGGGAACGAAATGCATATAGACAATTGCTTAACCATAAAAAACAAGCCAATTTTTTAAAGTAATTAATTTTTAGTATTAATATAAAATTATAACTTAAATAAAAATAAGCACTAAAAATAGTTTTAAAATAATTTAGATTTAGTTAAATATAAAACTTTTACGGCCCTTTTGACAATGTTTGGTTAAAAAATAGAAAAATGTTTTACTTAACTGAATCTAAATTATGTTTAGCTTTTTATAGTGTTTTCACACTGAGAGTTAAAACCATAAACAGCTGATTTTGCTTCAGACTGCAATTTTTGTTAAATTGTTTTTTGTTTTTTTGTTTGTTTGTTTCGCTCGGAAATTTCACAATGCGTTGTAAAATGGAAATTATTTTATATTTTGTAAATAAACATTTTAAAATTATGGAACTAGTAATACAAAGTGAAGAAGTGCTTGAAAATTAAGTTATTGTATATTAACCCTAGACGCTCTTTCTTCGTCGAATCGACGAACATCGTTTACTCTTTCTCATTTATTTTCTTTGTTACTCATTGCTGTGTGCTCATTTTTCTTATAGCTCTAGTCATTACCACAGAATACACAGAAGTGAAGAAAGTGACAGATAAAAAAAGCTCCAATCAGGTTTTTGTTAAAATTCGTGGAAAAAAGAGAAAAGCATAGTGTATTTGATACTGTAGTGTATTACTACTTACCAATTAACACAGCTAATAAAAATTTATTGCACTAGAAAGACGTAGCAAAACAAAAACGACGACAAAATTTGAGGGAAAACGACACAAACAGAAAAATAGGCGTATCTTCCGTCTCGTGACACTTCTGTATGTTTTGTGTCATTACCAAGCTGCTGAAGTGTGCACACGTGCAGTCTCGTTAGATGTGTGTAAGTATGTTTTTTTAAGTTTGTGTTCCTCAAATCGACGATTGATCTCTGTGCCTCTTGCACTAAATGACTGAAAATTCCAACCAAACTAAGTTTATTTTTTAGTTTTAAGTGTCAGTATTAATATTTTAACAAATGTCTGAAATAATTTTTCATTTAAAATACTGCATTTTGTGATTTTTTTTACTATTTAAAAAAAAGTAAAAAACACTTCAAGTATAGACTATTTCTCTTTATTTGTTCAAATTGAACTGAATATATAATTTTGATATATTGACAAATTGTTTAAAACTACAGCCTACTATATATAAACTATATTTTTACTACAACTCGGTCAACCTGACCTGTGATCGTCCCGATCACATATATTTTTACAAATTCACCTACCCTAGGCAGAGTTGTTCTTCTCATTTTGATCATGATTTTCTCTCCACATTTTGATGTTACATGCCTCAATTACCCCATCATACGGAATTTGTGTTATTTTGCAGTTTTCAATATCTTTTATCACATAACGATCATTTGGCAGTACCTTTATATTTTGGAAGAAGCTTCCTGTTCACACCAACTAAGCTGTCAACATTTCTAATTACTACAAAATCCCCTTTTTCGTATGATTTTGCTTTAACTCCTCTTTCCAATGCCCTTTTCTCATTATATTCTTGTGATTTTCTTATATTTGACTCAACCTTACTCCGTATATCCTCAATACAATTTCCTGGGGCTGCAAAGTTCTCATCTATATACTCTGATATTTTATCTACTATCTCACCTCTCTGACCTGTACCAAATAATGCCATGCTTGGTGTTGTGCCAATCGATCAGTTCACTGTATTATTTATAGCAAATTCTATCTTACTCAACTGTTTAGCCCAGTCAGAATGGGCAATAGGTTCGCTATACTTAGCCAGCATTTCTATTAGTACCCTATTCACCCGTTCTACTTGCCCATTAGCTTGTGGCGAATGTACCGCCACCTTAACATGGTTAATATTTCTTTCAGTCAAAAAATCCTCAAACTCTCTTGATGTAAAACAACTACCACGGTCTGTAATACACCTAACAGGTCTACTATAATAATCAAAATACTTTGTAAGTGCTGCGTTCACCTCTTTTGTGCTTGTCGTCAGTACCGGATATAGCCTTGTACACTTTGTAAATGCATCTACTACTAATAGGATGTGTTTTCTCTTTGACTGTAGAGAAGGAAGTGGTCCAAGATGATCCAAGTGAACTGTATGGAAATGTTGAGGTACTTTAAGGATACTATGTAGTATCGATCTCTGTGAAGCCGAGTACATAATGCATTTTATACAGTTCCTACTAAAACTATCTGCTTCATGTTCGGAAACCAATAATTATCCTTCATTCTTAGGTAACATTTCTCACTACCCAAATGACCAATTTGCTCATGTATATATCTAATAAATTCAACTTCCATTTCCCTAGGAACGTAAAATCTCAGATTATTACCGTCTTTTCTATAAATAACGCCATTAATCATCTCAAAATTCGGCAAATTTTCGTTATCTAAACATACCTTCAGGTCACATATCTTCTTATCCCTAGACTGCATGGCATGAAGCTGAAAATCAATATCTTCATTTTCTATTGTCGTAACAACTGCTTCACAATCAAAATTACTTCTAGATAATGCGTCCACATGACTCATCCTGCTCCCAGGTCTATGCCTAATGCTATAATCGAAGTTCTCAAGTTCCAAGGCCCATCTGGCAATACAACAGTTCCCTTAGTCAAGGTTAAACTCAATGAATTACAATCTGTTACAATGACAAATTTGATTCCCTTTAAATACTCATTAAATCTGGGAAGTGAATATATAATAGCTAGCGTCTCTAATTCAAAACTATGATACCTACTTTCAGCGTCTGTTGTTTTTTTAGAAAAGTAGAAAATTGGATGATATTCTCCGTCATCTTGTTTTTGCATTAGAATTTAACCAAATCCTGCAGCACTTGCATCGCAATGTAGCTCAGTTTCCCTTACTGGGTTATAAATAGCTAATAAAGGTCCCGATGTTAGAATTGCCTTTAGCTTTATAAATGCTTGCCGACAATCCTCTGTAAATAAAAATCTTACACCCTCTTTTGTCATTTCGTACAATGGAAGAGCAATAATCGAGAAATATCTAACAAATTTTCTAAAGTATGAACATAGTCCCAAAAACGACTTTACTTCCTTCACGTTCCTGGGTTCCGGATACGCCGACATAGCCCTAATATGACTTTGAGATGGTCTTATACCATATTTGGATACCGAATATCCCAAATAATCAACCTCAGTGTAAACAAATTTGCACTTCTCAAGCTTAAGCTTCAACCCATTTTCCGCCAAACGTGATAAAACCTTACCCAATAGTTCTAAATGTTCTTCTATAGTACTCGTTGCCAACAAAATATCGTCCATATACAAAACTATCTTCCCCTTGTCTACAAAGTCACGAAAAATCAGATTTGCAAAACGTTGAAAGATGGCCGGTCCATTTTCCATCCCAAAAGGTAATCTAAAAAACTCATACTGGCCATTCGGAACCACAAAAGATGTATATTTCACTGATTCCTCAGCCATTCTCACCTGATGAAAACCGGATTTTAAATCCATAATCGTGAAATACTGCTTGCCCTCTAAATGTTCTAAACAATCTTCTATTAGCGGTAAGGGATAATTATCTCTTACTACTAACTTATTCAGAGCCCTATAATCAATACACATCCTTGTCTCACCATTTTTCTTTTTCGTTAGCACAACAGGGGAAGCATACGCCGAATTACTATGCCTTATTATACCCTTAGATAATAAATCTTCTATAATACGCGTAACCTCCTGTTTTTCACTAAAAGTCAACCGTCTCGGTGACCAAAACGTAGTATTCGATGAATTCATTAAAATTTTAGCCTCAAACCCATTAGACACACAATCAACATAAATCTTAGATATATATTCTGAATTCACCAAACCCAATATCTTATTTCTTATATCATCTAAGGCCGTATTTGCTACAATATCTGTCTGGTCATTTTCGAATTCTATATTACACATTCTTTCAAATTCTTCAAATACATCAAATCCCTCCGTAGAATTCCTTTTCATCAAATTCTTGGTTTCAAAACCATTATTATTTTTATTAACATCAGAATTAATTTTAGCAGTTGTATTTTTAATGTATAAGGATATTGAAAACAAATTCATAAAATCTCTACCAAGAATTAAATTATAAGGAATCTGGTCATCTGGCACAATTAATAAATCTACTGTCTTGCATTGCCCAGCAAATGCTACGTCTGCCCGCAATCTGCCACATGTTAATAATAATCCACTACCCCCGCCTCTGAATTCCGTTCTATATTTCTTATCAATATATACATGCGGTACCACCGATTGTCGCAAAAAATTACTGGGACTACCGGTATCAAGAAGAGAAGATGCAACATCAAATTCTACCTTATGATCATTTTTGTGAAGAACAACTCTTACCTGTACATTAAAATCTATATTCTGAAAGCTATTATTATCCACTATAGCCACTGTTCTAAGAGGGCATTTAGCACAAAGATGTCCCACGACACCACATTTAAAACATGAACCCTTAGGTCGTTTATCCTTTGTACAGTCCTGTGCATAGTGCCCGAGTCTGGAACAATTGTAACATCGAATATTATCATTCTGCTTAGTTGGCACTTTGGATCCAGAATCTTGCATAATTTTTTCGCACCGTGGTATAAGCTTTTTGAATTCAGTGATTGAAGACGTGTTATAAAACATCGACACAGCTGGTGATTTGTCACGTATTCCATCTATTATAAACTCGACCAAATCTCTGTCATCTATTGAGCCATTTGCAGTTTCCTGCATTATCAAAACATAATGGTATAATGATTCCTCATTTCGACGCAATACTCTTGACTCTAATTTTTTGATAATATCTCTGACACTTAGAGGATTATCAAACTCCTTTATTAATTTATATTTTAAATCTTCTCAAGAAGTAGTAGATGCCATTTTGACGAAAAGTTTGGCACTTCCAGTCATCATTTGTCTTGCGAACAAAAATTTTTGTTTTGATGTACACTTATGCATCGAAGTTATTTCTTCGAAATCGCATGCCCATTTCTGTACGTCAACACTGCCATCTCCGCTGAATTTGTTTACTGCTCCTTCAATATCTACAAATCTAATATCTGTTCTGTCCGCATTTTCATTTGCATATCCTTCCAATGCTTTAATTTCTTCTTGCAGTTTAAGTACCCAGTAAAAAAAGACAGTCCAAGGAAGTCATGAAAATGTAGAGTTTGCAGTCTGGAAGTAGTTCAAATTTCGATCCGATCTAATGATTTTTACATAGGGTTGTCATTGCAAGAAGTTCTCTTTTTCGATGCCTAGTCACCGAATTAGAAGCGATTTTAAGAAAAATTTCCGTTTTTGTGTTCTATGGTAATATTTTCGTCTAGGAAAAACTTTAAAAAGTTACATATTTTAACAATTCGTTTCTTTTTATACGAATTTAAACGCGAAACAGTTTTTTCATGTAAATTTAAGCAAATAACTTCTAAATTTTAGGCCAAAATTAGTTCATAAATTTCTTTCAAAAAATCGATTTTTTGAACATTTTGGTGAGTATTTACTAAAACTATGGAAAAACTACAAGGTTTCGTGTGATTAAAATAAACTTTTACTTGGTTTTCTGCTAACTATCGGCATATTAAAAATATCGATTTTTTGGAAGCAATGAAAATGTGGTTCCTTCAGAATGACTTCCATTTTTTTTACTGGGTATTTGCAGGCGACGATTTAATTGCTGTTCAAGTAAGTTTAATTCTTCCTGACTTTCGTTTTCCTTATCATTGATGCATTCCGTTTCCACATTGTTCTGCACGTTTTCATTTGCCTCGCCACAAACTATTTCAGGCAAATTTTCTTGCAAGGATGTGTTTGCGCCAATCAAACACAAAACTTTTTAAAAGAGCCTTCATTTGTATAATTGTTGCAGAGTCCGGAATACTAATACCCATGTTCTTCAGTTGTGTTGCAATTTCTTCTCTATTACGTCAATATGAAAAGCGAAAAAACGATTCATTGCAGATCACTGATGTATATTCCGAAAAATATGTTTCAAAGAAAGATTAGTTTATTCGATGGATTTATATTTCTTGGAACAGTGTTTGATTTAATTTGGAAAAAATTTTCCATCATCCCACGTTAAATCTTCTGAATAAATATATTGGTTTCAGCCAAGCGCCGTCTTCAGTATTCTCTTGAAATGAAGCCAATGATCTGACCATTGAATCATCCAATGTCATTCCATCTCTAACAATTCCATTCCCCTTACATTTAACTTGCCAGTTCGTGTCCAGTACACATGAACCCAGGGCAGTTTCACTCTATCTCGTTGAGAGACACTTGGGCACAGGCAATTGAGGCCTTGAAAAATTACTAACCATGGCGCTTTACCGCCCACCGAGTACAAATGATAATAGTGTTGCCAGATATGACAAAACTATACCACTTCAATAAGTTCTGAAAAATCCAATTTTTAAAAAATTTGTTTTGGGATATGATAAAGTTTTATTAACATGGTGAAAGTGCAGATATAACGGTGAAAGTATAGAGAACATAAGGAAAAATACTTCACCAAATTATATTTTTTTTTTATTGCGTCAAGTTTTATATATTTTCAAATATTTTTTTCTTTGTCATTTCATGTAAATCAAAAATTATTTATAAGCTATGCAAATTTTTATTATTTATATATATATATATATATATATATATATATATATATATATATATATATATATATATATATATATATATATATATATATATATATATATATATATATATAAAGTAAAGATATTTTCATGCATATTAATAGCATTATTTATTTATTTATATACTACATATTATACAAAGTAAATTTGTATAATATGGTGTTGCACAAGTATGGGCGGAGTAACTAGACCATATGCCCAAGATGGTATTAACAGTATTTTAAAAGTTTTTGTGACTGACTGTACACGACCTATGCCTTAACATTATATTTTTTCTTCCTGTTGCCCCAGTAGTGATGGCCAGTGTAATTGAGTTTACTTTTCAAGATACCGAAAAAAAAGAATTGTTGTTTGTTTTGTAGAAAATACTTTACTTTTTAAATGATAAAACAAGTTCTTAAGCACCAGAATAAATTAATTTAAAAAAAAAAGTTTGAGTCAGTATAACTTATAAAATTATCTTCAAATAAGAAGTTTTATCCCTTTTTAGAAATTACTACTTGTCATTTTATGACTTGCCGAGATTTGTTTAGTTAATTGAGAATCTCTAAAGTATAAATAACAAATTTCTAGTTACGAAGTATCTCTGGGTTGAGAAACAACTCACGCCGTATTGTCGTTATTACTGAAAGGACTTAAATAAGGACTACAATTAGCTCATTTGCTCAAAGAGCGTCATAACTCAAAAATTATTTTTTTTTATTTAAAGAATTGATGCAGAATTAATCCTCATGTCGTTCTTCATATTGTTTAAAAATTTCATACAAATATCCTGTTTACGTAACTCTTGAGGGCAAAGTAAATTATTTTTTTTTGTCATTAAGTTGTGTGTAAATTTAAAACTTTAAACTCGTTTTCTGGCAAACTAGTGTTTTTGAGTTATGACGCTGTTTGAATAAATGATAGATTTGCAATTAGTTATTGCTGGGCGAAACTCGCGTTTAAAACTCATAAGCACGTAATAAAATAAATTAAAGTGATGGTAATGTAGTAAATGCACTCTTGTCACTCTATTGTTAAAAATATTTTATGGATCGAATAAAAAAAAGTCTGAAAAAATATTATTAAAGAAATAAATACTAAATAAAAACTTTTGAATGTTATATAGAAGGGACTGTGCCAAACGGTAGCAAAGTACTAGTATAAGTAAATTCTTGACACTTCTAAGGTGAATAAAACTTCATTAGTAGAATTTTCGACACAACATATAAATTTTTGACAAGCAGCAAATAAGAAGCATGGTATCATAAAAGGTAAAACCACTGCCGCCACTTCGAGCCGTCGCTGAAATGTAGTTAGACTGTGAAAAATGCATTGTTTATTTTAATTTGCGAAAAAATTTGCATCACATATATAAAATTATATAATTTTTTGCTGCAGGATTATTGTTTTATGTAAAAAATATCCTTTAAAAAACTATTGGTAGCCGGCGGCTTGTAGTCAAGTTTTTTGCTTCGCCGCCGCAGCAATCTTTTCATCAGCTTTCTATGCTAAAGCGAATTTGTCAAAATTTTACATTGTCAAAAAAGATATCATTTGGTGCAGTAGAAAAATGTAGTTCTTTCAACACAGGCAAATACTTTTTTACCATAGTAATTTTCTACATTTTGACACACGTCCAAAGAGAGTAAAAAACAGCAGTTAAATCCACTTGGCAACGCTGCTTTTTCCAAGGAGCCCAGAATTAAGGTAACTTGTGGACTTTCTAGTTCCAATTTATATTAGAGGTAAAATGTCGAAATATTCACAGCGGCCTTTGGATGCTAAGCAAATAAGATTTTTATAAATTTTCAAGAACAGTGGATTTTTTTAAGAAACACTTGCCGTAATGAATGATGGTGTCTTCTCAGGTCCCACAAGTTTTCCTTTTATAATCACTGAAATTTGTACATTTGGAGTGAATTTCGTTCATAGCGAATTCTGGCTAATATTGGTAAACTTTTATTTTAATTTCATAAAATCTTCACATTATGAACAAAATAATTTCAAGTTTTATTTTGTGTTCTTAAACAATTTTAAAAAATATGTCAAATGCAGTACAGGACTAAAAAAATATACGCATGGTACTCGGGATATTTATTCATTTGTGTATATAAAATGGAATACAGGCTTTTTAAAATTCAGGGTTTGTGTATTTCTTCTCATATTGTTGGAAGATATCTATCTATGAGCTTTTCGATGGCTGTTCGAAAACATGTTTTATATGTGTGTAAATTAAATAGCCCTGTATATATCCATATGTAGCCGATTAATAGTCAGAGTATTTTTATACTCATGCGTATGGTTGTAGCTCACACATTGTTATACATTCTAGTTATAGTTCTTTGTGGTGCGTAATTTAAAAAATGTGTATAAACATAGTTAATGCGTGTGTTTATATATGAGAGCGTTTTTATTTGTAACTGTGCGCATTAGCATAGTTGTTTGACAGCCAATAAAAGTACTTAAAACCATAATCTCTGTTCGCTTCGGTTTTATTAAATTTCCCGATTTTTAAACCGGTTTTTATAAAAATACTTTTCGAGTTTTTCAACAAACCATTTGAACCAGTTTTCAATAGAATAACGAAAACACAATTTTCAAAAGTTACACTTTTGGAATTATTCGAGAACCGATGTTTTGTATGTATATCTCGAATATTTAATAACTCTAATGATAGACATAGTGGATAGGTGACCTTGACCTTGAATTTAGTTTCCCCTTTTCTCAATATAATCTTATACATATAAACTAAGCTGAAAGTGTTTTAATTTGTAGAAAAGGTACTCGTACATCGTGCCATAACCGCCAAAAAAGCTTAAGCGACATAATTTTCGAACTTAATTTTTTTAACAAAATCGAACATTTGCGATCGTAAATAAACGATTTTCATCAAAAACAGAGGTGCAAAAAATATGTCGATTAAGCTTTTTTGGCAGTTATGGCACGATACATATCCAGTATAAAGGTAGAATTAGTAAAATCGTATCATTCTACTTTATAGCTTGCCGTATCGTTCAACTTTGTGCACAGGTTATAGAAAATGTAACAGTTTGCACAGCACATTTTTTTTTTGTCTGGCATTAAATGCGGCGTTTTTGAAATTCGCTACAGAAAAATCTGTTTTCTGCAGATTCCTACGTCAGCAGTGCTACCACCACATATTTTATAACTAGTAACATGCATTGTATATGGTATGGTTTTTGTCAGCTGACACGCAACATCACGATACGATTTTACTAATTCTACCTTAAGACTACACACGTAAATTCAAAGTACGTGCACTAATCCATTTGTATATAGCATCATCGAATATTTTTTTGGGTGTAGTTTTGAATTTAATGCTGAAGTCTTAATAAATCATGATTACAAATGTATGTACTCGTACGTATATAGTTATTTAGCGTTTAAAATGATAAATCTTATAATCTTACATGATTGTTGGCAATTATAACAGCAACAACTGTTGACAAAACACATAAATATTTACATATCGCTCATTTACTTCAATAGTGTCACAACTCAAAAAAAAATTAATTTTGCAAAATACGCGTTTAAAGTTTTCAATTTACATACAAAGCAATGAAGACATGAAAAAATATTATTCTCTCACGTGGTGGTAGTACAAGCTATTTACATATATGAAATTTTTACATAAAGCCTGGTACTCTGTTCAAAGTTGTGAAAATTTTTCAGCACCATTGATTGTTTCGCGTGAAAAATTTGACATGTAGTAAATGTAGCCCAACTCGCGGTTTTTTTATAAATTCCTCGCTTTTATTGCTTGAAGGTATGCAACATTGTTAAAATTTCGTGCGAAAAAAGCACTGCTGATGATGCCAGACTAATTTTGCATGGAAAGACATGATTTTATGTATTTTTCACAACAAGAACAGAGTACTACTTTTGCGAATTTATTTCGCAAATATTTCATACCAAATACTTTTACATGTAGTTTGACAGAATTTCGCACGAAATTGTGAACAGAGTACCAGGCTTAAGATAAAATAGGAAATACCGAATTATTTTGCAAAAATAAAAAAACTAATTTTTTTGAGTTATGACACTATTGAAGTAAATGAGCGATGTATTCAATAGTTTCTTTTTAGTATATACTTAAGTAATTTATCAATGGTTAGTTTAATTTTTATAGCCCTGTTATGTTTTTAATGTTCTGCTGATACAAAAAAAGTGACTCTTATTGAGCTTTGTCTTCTTTTTTTTTCTAATGACCATTCATAAACAAAAGCTTAAATGTTTAGAAATTCGTTTAGGAATCCATAAAATAACCTAGCAAACGCAATGGCATGAGTTTGTTAAACTCAATCACACTTATTGCAGTTGTCGTGGTCAACGTCGCACACAGGGACAGATTGGGAATTTATTGCGACAAAATTATTAACTTCATATGGACTCAATAAATTTTAATAAAACTAGGTACCTCAAGGTTTTTAGAGTCGTTGATTGCGAATATGATGTCAGTTTTTAAAAATTTAAAATTGCGAATCCAATATGGCGGACAATTTTTGAAAAATTTATCGAATTCGCTTCAAATTCATAACACGGAATTTTTTGGAGTCGCTGATTACAAATCTTATGCTAGTTTTGAAAAATTCAAGATAGCGGATCCAATATGGCGCAAAATTTTAAACAAATTGATCAAATTTTCTTAAAACTTATTGCACGGGAGTTAGGTGTACTACCTGAGGAAAATATGCTATATTTATTGAAGGGGGATTCGGGTGGACCGCTACTCGACTTTTTTATACTTATTCGTAGTTGGAATTTTTAACTTATAAGGAAAAGTCGTGGAACTGTTTGGAACTTTTTTTATAGCTCTAGTTCAAGTAAATTTTTCAATATATTTCATAATAAAAATATTATACTCTATCTACACTACGTATAATTGTTGTTTCAATAATAACTGCAAATCAAATTAGGTACCTGATGCTTAAAAATATATTTAAAAAACTGTAAATTTACAATAAACGCTATAAATGCTATTGAAAGGTATAAGTGCATTTAACAGATAATAATACTTTGCGCGCACGTACAGACTAATGTAATGCGTTAAAAAAATATATACTTATAGGTTGATTGCGTACTGGTATACAGAACATATTAAGCGCAATAGTGGTTACATTTAACAAAATAAAAAAATCCATTTTTGTCGTCCTAATTCGTCGTGCGTCGCCATAATTTTTCAACATCACCAATTCAATAATTTAGCACTCCATAACAAAATAGCGACAATAAGTCCATATTTACACTATGCAAGTCTTATTGCTAAGCTGATTAGTTTATTAGGAGAGAGAGAGAGAGAGAGAGAGAGATGGGGGAAAAAGAAACGTTGCTGTTCCCCTCGTCTCTCTCTCCCTAAAACTAATCAGCTTGCAATAAGACTTGCAAAGTGTGATTTGGGACTAAGTATTGTTTTCCTGTTTGGCGATTCTGTCAAATTCTTCATACCTAACGTAGAAATAAAATTTAACTATTGTTTTCTTTCGTTTCTATAAAGCGGAAACCCACTTGCATGATAATTGTAAAATTTTTCATATTGTACAACAATATCGCCAATGTGTACATATGTCATTTCGAGGGTGGCACAATATATTTGCAAATATCAAAATGTTGTTTACTCTTTCACTGTCAGGAAAATTGGGCTATATTTTCTTTGAAAACATTGCATTTATTGCATAGTACAGGTCAAAAAGACAATAATATATCGTGCCATAACCGCCAAAATAGCTTAAGCGACTTCAATTTTTGACCAATAATGATTATTTGCGATCGTAAATAGTCGATTTTCGTCAAAAATAAAACGAAGTCCAAAAAATGTGTCGCTTAAGCTATTTTAGCAGTTATGGGTCGATATTATAATGGATGGGCCGCTTAAGAAATGAATAATAAAAATAAGGTGCCGTAAGAAAAATTAAACGGCGACTGCTAAGTAAAAACATCATCACTCAGATCCAGCCGCCACAGCGCGTCAGTTACACTTTTTAAATAAACTTATTAAGGACTAAAATAAAATAAAATAAATCTTAATTATACATGTTGGGGTATAACAGAAATTATTTGTTTTCATGCTTTATATTAAATACGTTTCTTCAATAATTTTTTTTTCTCATGTAAGCGGATCTTTTTTCTTAAGTAAAAAGACTAGGGTGGCGGCTTCTTGTTTGGCGTTAAACGATCGACTTATTGCTCTGGACAGCAATAAAAATAAATGAGAATCATTCATTTTCGTTTCAACAACAAATTTATCAATACAAAGCAGTATACTACCTGCTTTGTATTGATAAATTTGTATAGAGCACAAAAGGGTTAAAATAAATTAAGAAAAGTGGTGTATTCGACACAAAACACTTTCAATAAAATAATATTAATTTTAAACTTCATTGGTGAAAGTTTACAATAATTTACATTTTCATCAAAATATATGTCGGAAGCAGTGGTGAAATACAAAAGAATGCGATAGGGTATATTTTGAGAAAACTTCATTTAAACCTTCTTTGTCGTTTTTCTCTAATCCGAATTTTTGAATATGCGCTAAACCATCTCTAAGGTGACGATACGTCAACATAATAAGTGCACATCGCTAAATATTTGAATTAACTGCAATTTAAAAAAATATATTTCAAAAATATTATAAAAATGATTCTTATTTGTGCGATAAATTCAGACTTCATGGGAAGCACAATAATTTCAGGTGTTTCTACTTCTGCCAGTGAAATATGTCTTGCCTCTGTTAATTCATTAGCTACATTTTTCAAATGGACTCCCAGAACTACTCTCTCAGACTTCAGTTGTTTTTTTTTTTACTATGGCAGATTTGTCATCCGTGACTGGTGATTTTCATGAGTAATAATAAAATAAATATTTATGAATTGATTAGGCTAAAGTTCATATCGCTTTGTAAGCCAAACTACATGTGATAAATAATTATTAATGAACAAATAACACCAAAGTTAAATGTAAATATTCTGACAAACTCGTAGTAGAACGTAACAACTAGCTGTTTTCGAAGGCCACTAGACCTTCATCATCAGGGTTCCTTGTGTTTAGTTCACTGACACTTTGTGATTTCGAAATGTTATAAAAGTGGAAAAAATAATATAGTAAAAATTAAAAATAAAGATGTTTTTTGTCTTTTTATTTCTTACTTTTTCTTTTTTTTTTTTGTCAAAAGTGTATTTTGAAGCTTATTTATGGCAAAACTAATGCACAAAGCGCAACATTAGAAAAAGCGTGATGTCTACTATAAGAATCAGCAAAAAAGTAATAATCGATTTTTTTCGACCCCTAGGTTGGTCCTTTTTAAAATAATATGTTGAATTTATGATAATATTTAAAAATATTCGATAATCTAAATTTTAAAGTTCTTTAAATTGTCTGCCCAAATTAACTCAAGAAAAGACTTATAAAAATATACATGTTTGTATATCTATATACATATGTATATAAAGTTGTAGAGTGTGTTTGTTCGTAACTCATGATCTATGGAACTGTGAGACCACACAGGTTCGAGTCAATACCCCGTAGGTTTTTGTTTTGATTTGGTATTTAAAAATAATAATTGAGTGTAAGACAATGTTTGCCGGGCTCAGCTAGTTATATATACATAATTCTTGAATTTGAGTTAGATTTTCAATCGCTTTTTTCTATTGTTTTCAAAAGCATGCCCTTTTGTTTATTGGATAACAAGTTAACTTAAAAAATAAATACATCTTTATGTACATAAGTATGTATATAAAGGGTACTTCATTAAGAACTTCCTATCCTTACATTTCAATTAAACAAAGTGTGTATTCATATGAAGTGTGTATTCGATGCCATTATTATATATGGAATAAAACATCATGCTAATGTTTGCCGCGGCTTTCAACAATAAGAGTTATAAATTATAAAATTTAATAAATGGAATATAATGTCAAAAGTGATTATTTTTTTATAACAAAATGTTGGTGTATTAGGTCGATAAAATCAAAGCTATTGAAGTGACTTGAAGGTAAACTATTACAACTATAAAGTTATTATTATTATTATTATTTATTTGTTTTTCTATCATCATTGCAATTTAAAAACATTGGAATTTTATAATCATATATTGAGAATTTACTAAAAAGTATTGCAACAAATAATTAAACTAATCTTAGAATTAAAATACATATATATATAAGAATATTTACAATTTAAGGAAAAAAGATAGATAAAAACCTTCTAAAGATTTAAACAATTTGTTTTCATTAACTCTTCCGTCAACTTCACAGCGAAGTTGACGAAGATGTTAATATTACAAATTTCTTATTAGATCAAAATTGGAAAACCTATTGCGATTTTCGAATCTTTGCGTAATATTACAAATTAATGATGTGAACATTTCCTGTTTGAAGTTTCTAGGTGGTCTGTTAGTTGAATACCGTCTGGGTAAGTTCAATATGATCTTAAGGTTTTTTTTTTAATTATCTGAAGTTTTTTGATGTAAGTTGTAGCACACCATTTTGACCATACTTGACAACCATACGTCATCAAAATTGGTCGTAAACTATAAAGTCTTTCTTCATTTGGACTTTAAAAAATATATAGCAGATGACAACTATAAAGTGCCATAACTAAAAAAGCGCCAAAGCTTAAAAAAATCGCCGAAAAAACGCAAAAAACGCCAAAACTAAAAAACCCTCAAAACCGAAAAAAACCCAAAAACAAAAAAAAAGAGCCAAAACTATTTATTATATAGGCCAAAGTTCGTATTGAATTGCAAGTCTAGTGTCCGTACGGAACCCTTCGTGCGCTAGTCAAAGTCGCACTTCACTGAATTTATTTTAATTTCATGTATTATTTAATTATGGTTGCATATGTATGTAAGTAAGAAGTGTGTGGCTGTGTTTTAATGAATTTTTTATGACGTTTAGATAAATTATCTTTGAATCTTAAGAAAATTATTTACATTCTAGAATACGGACGATTGTGTCGTCCGTTTGATATATCTATTTATTATTAGTTTATAAACATATGTATGTATGTATCTATAACGAATTGCCTAATATAAAATACCCCATAAAGACTCTGCAATGACTGTTATTGACATCACTATCAAAAACAGCTGATATTGCTTTTATTGTCATTTCATATGGTAGGTACACACTTTGGAACTTTGTTTACGCGACACGTTTATTTTTCATGTTGCATATTTTGACAAACACAATGTAAAATCTACAACGAACAAGACTGCACACTATACAACCTACAATGAAATCTGCCTGGTTTCATATATAGTTTGATAGAATGTGAACTGAAAGAAGAGACAATATTTCAAAGATTATTTAAAATTTGCCTTTACATATTTAAATAAAAACGGTGTTTTTGTTAAACATATGTATAAACATTCATAATCAAATTTTGACCAAAATAAAAATAATGTTTTTGTCTTTCACTGTTTGAATTTTTTATTCAACCTAAAAACATTATATATCCTAGACTTCAAAGGGGGTGCGAGACAAAAATAATTTGCAAGGGGTTCGTGAACAGGAGTTTGGTGGGAACTCTTGCTCTAGGAATTTCGAATTTAAAATGTTTCAGCTGCAAATATTTGGAATTTTTTTTAACACATTTTTCTAAGTAAACGAAGCGAAATATTTATATTTACTATTTAAAACACAAGTTTATTTAATGCATGCTTAAATCAAGTTAAATTTTCTTAAAAAGGAGTGTTTTAAAATTGTTACGCGTGAGAACTCGTGAACAGCAGTGAAAAATATATTTTTTGCTTTAACATAAAAACAATAGCAAAAATTTTTCGAAAATTTTTAATTACTGTCACTTTATCAAGTGTGATGTGTGTGATTTCAAATAATGTCGAGTACACATCTGGCATACATGTGCCCAAAAAAGCGTAACCACTAATTACTAATGAAAAAACTGTTTGATTCAGACATACATACATACCTAATCATCCTGAATTGGGCATCATCTCTGAAGATGAGTTTTTTATGAACACCCATTTTGGTTTAACAATTTTATAAC
Organism: Tachina grossa; assembly: GCA_949987645.1. Classification (NCBI taxonomy): domain Eukaryota; kingdom Metazoa; phylum Arthropoda; class Insecta; order Diptera; family Tachinidae; genus Tachina; species Tachina grossa. Next base: position 36,675,653 of record OX465276.1, on the reverse strand, counting down.
TTGCACCCATTGTTGAATGCCTTACCCGTCCAAGTGATTTCATAAAAGAGACTGAATAAATGGCAGCCAATTCGACAGATATACCTTCAAAAATATTTTCTCTATTAACTTTTAAAGTTTAAAATCCCCTATTGGAAGACCCTTTAGTTTTGGCTGGATTGTGCGAACCTTGTGTATTTTATTTAAATTTTAAATATACATACATATGTAAATATAAAAACGTATTTCTGCGCATGTGTGAATATACGAATATGTGATCTGCTAAATACTATGTACTATCTTTAGATTTTGTCAACACTACTTAACTTTTAAAAAGTTAAACTTAAAAAATAAAATAAATAACACAAACATACATAGTCGTACTAGGTATATGCGTCGTGACTTTGCTTTTATTACTTAACGGCTGCTATAAATACTCTAACTATCTAAGAATCAATGTCAGTTAAATTTGCACAAACGATCTAAACGGTTGAAATAATTAAACTCCAAAAACCTAAATAAAAATGAAATTCCTAACCTTGGTATGTAAATATTTTGTGTTCCATGGATTAAATATTAGTTATAATTTAATAGATTAAAATACGTTTAAGGAATTGCTGCACAAAAAGGATTAAATCGTGCACTGCAATAAGGATTAATTTGTGTTAAGAAAAGTGATAACAAATAACAAGTGATGACAAGAATATATAATCATTTTTTTTAATACTGCCCTAAAATATCAAATCGACTAATCTTAGAGGCGTATAATTTTTTTAATATCGTCAGTTAAAATTTTAAAGGCTGCAACCGGAAAAAAACAAAATCGTTTTATTGGTTCATTATGATGTAAATAATGAAAATACATATATCTGACCACAAAGTTTTTTAATCGTTTATATCCAAAAAATATCGGTTTAATTGACAAAATTCAAAAGGATACAAAAAATTTATAAAATACAATTTATAAGAAACTATTTATTGAGTGAAGTCAGTAAGCGTCATATCTAAGGATAATTACATATATACATACATATGTACATATGTATGTGCCCTTAGTTATGAAATTGGTCTAAGCCATGTGCAGTTTTGCTTCAAAATATCAAATAAATCTTAAAATATCTTCAATAAATATTTCAAAAATGTTAAATAAATTTATATTAATCGAGACTAGTACAACACTAAATTAAAATGTTGCATAATATAAAAATATTTTTTGATTTTTTCAAACGTAATCTACTAAATATCTCGATCAAAGAAAATTATGGCTTAGATCACTTTCATAATTAAGGGCAAATATATATTTCAATATATGTACGTAGTAGTTGTATATCGGTATCTTTTTTTAAGAGAAGTAACACTCAGGCAATGAATGCCTATTACTATTACTAAACAACACGTGCAAACAGCAGAGTTGTAAAAGAATGAAGCTTTCCTCTATCTCTTCCTTCACCACCCGTCTTCTCTATCCCTTTCCCAAAGAAGGAAACACCTAGTAATAGTAGTAGGCATTCATTGTCTGAGTGTTACTTCTCTGTAAAAAAAAAAAATTATCGCATGCGATATATTTACGTCTTTTATTTGATACACATTTTGTACTGAAATTAAAGGTTTTTTTATTAAAATGTTCACTGTGGCCAAAGCCTTCTTCCTCAGTGAATCAAACCTAGTGGAAAATGAAGACAACAAATCATACCATTAAACTACATTTACAATATATCTGAATTGTATTTGTGAAATTTTTTAGAAACTTTGGAAAAAATATGACTTGGTGAAAAAATCTTATTTCGAGCTCTATGAGGGAAATGGCCACTGTGGCCAAAACACTTCTTCCTCAGCAAATTAAACCTAGTGGAAAATGAAGACAAGAAAAAAATACAATTCAGATATACTGTAAATGCAGTTTAATAATATGATTCGTTGCCTTCATTTTCCACTAGGTTTGATACGCATGTGATATTTTTTAAAAACGTATTTAACTCGATGAATTTATCTTCACATATGTACATACGGCATATTCATACATAGTTATATTCATATAGACATAGGCGGCTTTTCCACACGCAAAGCTTTCTTTACAAAGTCTTGAGTTTGTTGGAGAGAATAGAAAAGAGATCTCATTCTTTTCTCCCTTATCTACAACAAACTCAAGACCTTTCAAACTACACTTTGCGTGTAGAAAAGCCGTCATACAACATAAGGACACACAAAGAATTATTTTTGAAATATTATTTTAATTTCTACGTTATCATTGCGTATGTAAAGCAATGTAATGTACATCTGAGCTGCCCAAAGTAGCACCAGAATGCCGAACATCAACCGGCTTCTTATAAAAATGAATACATCTACGCGAATACATTACTCTCGTGTTTCTATCGATGGCCAGCTCTGATGTACATACAGGCCTGTGTATAGATGTAAACCAATATTTTGATATATTTTATTTTTTAGTTTACTACAAACTCTTACATACATATTGCTCTTTCATTTCAACATATTCAAATCTCAATATTTAATATTTCGTAAATCTTGATAGAAGAAAGTTTATCAATATCTTTGTTGAGTTGAAATCTTAAAGCTCATTTTCTGTAAGAATTTATGTTTAGATTTGAAATAAAAGAGCGATATGAATTTACATATCGTTACCATAATATAAAAACGAGCTAACTCATTATTTTTTGAAATCGAGAATTTCTTCTATCCAAATATAAAATAATGATTTAGGTCCATCCTACATTAAGGTAACGATATGTACATATAAATATTAATAATTAAAATAATAATATTTTGTATATCATTTTCTCATTTAAGGCTCTCATTGTTTGCTTGGCTATAATTGCTATTGTCAGCGCTGTTCCCGTTGACGAATCAATTCCCCAGGGTATTGAAGGAGCTAACTCTGAGACTGTCAATCCCACCGATAACCAATCTATTTTATTGAAATTGAAATTGTTGAAGCTGTTACTCCTCGGTTAAATAATTTTGCCATTTACTAAAACAGTTGTTAGTTGTATTGTGTTCATGGTAAACAATAATTCTGACAATGTTTTATAGTTTTAAGTTAATGCAAATTCTTTTTTTATAATAATTTAAGTAAAATATATATAAAACTCACGAAAATCTTGTTTAAATGGAACTATTTTTTAAAACAAGCATGTACATACATACGAGTATATGTATGTATTAAGTAAGATCAATTTATATAAATGGCATATAATTAAATAATCGTATAACAAAACCTATAGGTATGGCAAATACTACGGGAAAAAATGCCTAAAGTGCCCAGGAGACGTACAAAAATATCTCATCAATCACATAGTTGTGTGCGTGCAGTCGTTTCTTTTCGGCTACATGTACACGTTGTCGTCACTGATTGATGAGAATCAAAATATTTTGATATTTTTATTTGACGGCTGATTATTTGTACGTCTCCAAATCTGATTGACGAAAAAAAACGTCATTTGTTTTGTGTTATTTGTTCTGTGACGACAAGGAGAAGTGCGCGGATGAAAAAAATTAATTTGCACTTTATGATAATGTACCATTGATCTTTGTAAAAAACCAAGCAATCAAAAGTCTACAAACAGTTTTATGATTATTATAAATATTGTATTCTCTAATTTTCTAATCTTAATGGGTAGTGTGAATAAAAAAAAAATACTTAAAAATTGTTTTTAAAACCCCAAATACATACTATGTATTTATGTATGTGAATTTTGTGTTTAAAACAAATTTTTAACTAAAAAGCAAATATATATGTACATATTTTTTTTATTCACACTACCCAATGTCTTGTTTTTATATTGAAAATCGTTTGTTTCGAAATTTTTTTAAGGAAAATATGTTTGTTTTTTTAGAATGGTTTGAAGAATTTAAATTATTATTATTATAAATAATGATAACAATAGATGAAAAATTAGAGTGGAAGATAAAAAAATTATTGTTTAGCTCTCTATATTTGTTTAATGTGCTTTTTTATACAAAGATTTTATAAAGTTTTAATGCCGGTAATAACAAAAAATCATCATCAGATGAAGATATATATGCCATCGCACACAACGAACACAAAATTAAAATGCTGATTGACGATTTTATTTGTACGTCTCCGAAAAATCATCAATTAAACGACACTAACACATTCTTATGGATTGATGGCTTTTTTTGTACGTCTCCTGGACACTTAAGAAATCATAAGTCTAAAATCACATCCTATTCTGATTCAAGAAGTTAATAATGTCGTTATATCCAAAATAAAAGAATTTCACGACACATATGTATGTATGTGTACTCCCATAACTGAAAAATGAATTGACCTACTTACTTAAATAGAAAAAATTAAAATAACCAAAATTATATTTTTCGTAACTATACTGAGTAGTTTTAAAAATATTCACCCTTATTCCAATTGTCAAAATCGACGTCAAGTTAATAAAATACCAAAAATTAGGGCTTGTCTACTCGCTCTCGAGTACAATTTTGTGCTATTGACAGTATATTTCTGTTCCCTAAGGTCCAGAAAATAGCACGAGCCAGTCGATATTGGTCAGTTGTTTTCGACAACGGGTAGACAAGTCCCAAGTTTTTGGTATTGTATTGACGTGACGTCGATGTTGACAACTGGAATAAGGATGATTAATTTAGTTGTAGCGGAAAAAGAGTATTTTAAATTTTATAGAATGAAATATTTTTATTAATTAATACGATTTTCTAAAAAAGACTAGGAAAATTAAACTAGACTTTAGCTGGGAGAAATACCGGCATTTATCAGTGCATCCACGCACCCATGACTATCTGCTTGGGTACAAAGATTGTTTATTATTATATATTATTATACATTAGCTATTTAACATGAAATTTTGATGAAAGGGAATATGAGAGATTATTATATTGTGTATACAATTATTGATTTACCTTTGATAAATACATTTGTAAGGCCGAGTTTACATTTGGCACATATGTGCCCAAAAAATCGTAACCACTAACTACTAATGAAAAACTGCTTGATTCAGACACGTGTTTATTAAGTTAACTCTGCACAACTTTAGATTTTATTCACAATTGTGTGTTGTTAATAAAACATAAGTTTGAAAGAAAATGCGGTACCATAATTAAAAACATTTCAATTTAGCAATCATTTATGTAAATAATTTCATATAAACATTATTTTATAAGGCCCGCATAATGATAAAAAGTCGGACTGATATTGTTCCTCGAACTAATCACATATTTAAAGTTATCGGGTTTTGTGCCGCTAAATTATGTCGGTGCGTATTCACTGTTATACAAAATACAGCTCTTATGTTCAGTATAACAGTTTTGTTGTTGTTATTATTGTTAAACAGTAATGAATTGTCACCTTGACAGCATAAAAAAGAAGACGATTTTACTTTTTGGAATGAATTAAAAAGGTCATAATAAGAAAAATATTAAATTTACGATAAAACAAGAGAAAAACAATTAAGCTCATAATAATAAAAATTCAAAAGTATAAGTTAATTCACACAATTGTTAAAAATCAATCAAAAATTAAAAATAAGCATTCTCGTAATAAGAAAAAGAGACGATTTAGCATAAAAAAATGACTGGTTCATTTAGTGTCAAATTAAAATCGAAAAATGGCCAATTCATTGTGAAGGATTTGAACAACGCAACAACAATAGCGGATCTTAAACAACGTGTAGCAAACGTAACACAAATTAAGGAACCCCAATTACACATATTAATGGGTTTCCCACCCAGGCCTTTAGACTTGACATACACCAGCCATCAGCTTACCCTTGAGGGTTGCGGTATAACTAGTGGGGAAACATTGATTGTTGAAGAGAAGTCTGAATCTGAGGTAACTGTTCCACAGGAGGGCTCGTTGGAAGATGATGAAGCTTTAGCCAGACGATTGCAAGCGGAGGAGGAAGAACAACAGTTAAGAGCAGTTGTGGATGCGGCAACGGCAGCTGATAATAATACTGATGGAATACCTGATATGGACCTGCCGCTTCCGGGTTCTAGTGGCAACTTTAATGGTATACTATTGAAAAAAGTAGTGCCAGCTGATAATTCCTGCTTATTTACAAGTGTGCGCTTCGTGCTGAACGGCAAAATAGATAATGAGGGCAGTGAAATGATGCGTCATATAATTGCTCAGGAGGTGGCAGCTAATCCTCAAGAATATAATGATGCTGTTTTAGGTAAATCCAATGCGGAGTATTGTGCTTGGATACAGAAACCAGATTCATGGGGTGGGGCCATTGAAGTGGCCATACTTTCCAGTTATTATGGGATTGAAATTGATGTCGTTGACATTCAAAATGCAATCATTAATCGATTTGGTGAAGACAAAAATTACGGTCTGCGAGTTTTTTTATTGTTTGATGGCATTCATTATGATCCATTATATATGGAAACTGATGGAGTAAGTAAATCTAAATTTATTTGTATGTCAATGATATATTAAATAGTTAAATGTAAATTTTAAGGGAGGAGCCCCAGCAACTATATTTCCCGTTGAAGAAATGAACGTTTATGAACAAGCGGAACAATTGGCCAAAGAAGCAAAATCATCACGTCAATTTACTAACGTCGATAAATTCTCTTTGCGTTGTCTACAGTGCGACGTTATGCTTGTTGGCCAATTGCAGGCCACACAACATGCTAAAGCAACCGGGCATGCAAATTTTGGAGAAATTTAATATCTTTTTATATTGGGCTCGCTTTATATGTTTGCTTTTTGCGTTTTTATCTATTATTTATTAACACAATGGGTCTTGCCAGCCAACTCCATGCTATAAAACCTCAATAAAATTGCAAATTTAAATGTCAAAAGTAAAAAACAAAAAACTACATATTGCATGGTTTAAATTTCATATGCTTATACCGAATTTTTAAAGTAGTGGCAATAATTTTAAATTTTTCTTATCATGTTAACAACTAAGGGAATACCATCTAAAACCTCGATATTTTAAAACCAACAAAAATCACCATAACAATTTTTTCTTTTTACCATTTTTCCTATATTGAAATATTTTTTGTCATACAATTATGAAATTATTATGTATTTATTTTTTTATTCGTTTTTTTTTTTCATATGAAATTAATATTAAAATTTGTTGGAAATTGTATATCTTTTTAAAAAAAATTAATTATCATGTTAACAATAAGCATGATATCATCCAAAAGGTTTTGTGTTTTTTAAGGAAAAAATTACAATTAACAAAAAAAATATTTTTTAACGTGATTTCTATTTTGGGAAATTTTCCCCACACAATCTGCAACTTATTTATATAAAATTTATTTGTTAATTATTTTAAAATGTAGTAATTATACTCAAAAGTCATGATTTTTATTCATTATTGAGTTAAAAACATTTTTTAAATTTAATTATTGCAAAAGCTTTTATTTTATTATTGGTGCGTATATCGAAAAATATTTACGAAACTAAAATTTTGTGGGAAGCAAAACTTATGTAGATATGTATCTACAAGATTGTCTCGTAAATATATACACAAAAGTTTGCAGAAAATAAGCTTTTTAAAATGTTCCATGAAATTTTTCTAATGAATATATATTTTTAGTTAATGTAATATTTTGAGTTTTCCAATATAATTGTGAAAAATATTTATATATTGAAACTAGGAAAAATAAAATCTCCAAAATTTAATATATGAATATGTGTGTTATATTATTTGAACAAATGAAATTGCATCTTATGAAGATTCGACTTTCTTTTTCGGTGGAATTATTTCTAATTAAAACAACATTTTGTACTAATTTCTGCCTCCACTCGAAGATCCAGTTGGGTCCATTTTGATTGCATAATATGTAGGTCTTCGAATTTTAAAGATCATAAATTAGTAAAAAAAAAATTCGATATGATCACTTTCCAAAAACCTTTCCCTTTCTTTAAAATCAATTTTTGTTGCAAGTAATTCACTGATTTATATCAGATTTTTATAAATTTGCCTAACATTAAAAACAGCAAATGTACTTAATTGAATTTCTAAACAACGTAGCAAAATATTTCTTTAAATTTTTTAAAATGTGGTTCAGTAGTTTTATTCCATTCAGAACATACATAGGTTTTAGCTTTTTTGAGGAAAATATCATCTTCCACAAAATTTTCTATTGTTAACTACCAGTTTATAGAAGACAAGTAAAAATTATCGTCTGCCTATTTATATTGAAAACAGAAACAAGGCACTCAAATTTTGTTTTTATTTTTAATATGAAATGACACAAGAATTTTTACTTATCTTCTATTAACTGGCAGTAAGTTTTGTTTCTTGATATTATAGAGTAATAAAAGTTTTGATTTTACATAAATTACATACCTTATAATGGTTTATTCGTAACATAAGGTGCTCAGTGAGGAAATTCCAACCGAACGAATTCGTAAAACTAAGAATTTATTAAAGCGGCGAAACGCGATTAAATTTGTTTAAGAAGCAATTTGATAATTTAAATGCCGTATGTGGATTTTTTGCGGTTTTGAGTTAAGATCGATTCCTTAGGGTTTCCGACCTGATCTTTCATTTGGCGTAATCAGTTTTTCGATACCTCATACGGTTTTCGAGATATGGAGTGTTGAGTTTGTCGTATGTGGCACTTGCTGATACAATTTCCAAACTTAAAACTCAATTTACTCGAAACTATCAAAATCCACATACGACAATTAAATTATCAATCGACGATATGTAGCCTCATTTTCGATTTAATTGTAAGCGACAACAATTAAATTTTTGAGAAGTTTTTTTATAATATTCAAATTTGTTTACCTACAGACCTCATAAGAAACCATGTATTTAAACTTAGCTGTCAGTTGAAAAAGGCGAAGTTTAACGTATGACGGATTCATTGTGCCCCGGCCTAAAATCTAAAATAAGTCTCGATATGTGCTTTCACACAACACAATACCGATCGAATCTGGTTTCAATTCCGAAAGTCTAGTCATTAGAAAACACAAATTTTTCGGAATGAAACCACTTCAAGTTATCAACGTGGTTTTGATATTTTTTTTATGATTTTTTATAGAAAAATAGTAATAAAACTAAGTCAAAATGAAAGATTAAATTGTACTATTGATTATGACATTGATTTTTAAGCCTTACTTTATTTTTTACACATAATTTAATAATATACATTTTACTTTATTAAACTTGTTGAAACAAACTGATGTATTTTTTAACCGAAGTATTGCCAGACTATTTTTTGTTTTTTTTCTGTGTTTTATTCAGTCCCAGTTCACACTACCCAAGTCTTATTGCTTAGCTGAATAGTTTGTCGGAGCGGGAGGAAAGAAAACTCAACGAATACTCAGCTTCATGTACTGCCAATACGTTTTGCTTTCTCAGTCGTAATGTTAAAAAATATCCCTTTTCCACAAGCAAAGTTTACTTTGCAAAGTCTTAATTCAGCTGTGTGAAAGACAGAGGTAGTAGTACAGCCTTTTTCTGTCTTTCTCCCAGCTGAATTAAGACTTTGCAAAGTAAACTTTCCGTGTGGAAAAGAGGTGAAAGCACACATGCATAGTCCCGGTTCACACGTTTCAACTTTTGTTGCCCAACTCGTAATTCAGCTTTAAGAAAGACGGGGATGAAAGGAATTACGAGTTGAGCAACAAAAGTTGAAACGTGTGATCCGGGACTTGCATTGTGAGGACGCCATTGAAAGTTTAAAGAAGAAAAGAAAGACCGAGAAGGAAATACAAACAGCTCGCAAAGTCCTAATTCAACTGGGAGAAAGAGAGAAATAGATAGTATTCCTCCCTCTGTCTTTCACACAGCTGAATTAAGTATTTGCAAACTAAACTTTGCGGTTTTTAAAAGGGTATATGAACCGGGAATTGTGTCCAGTGAATTGGGACGAAATTTGCTATCATCTGTTTTCTGCCGGCAAATTTTAACGCACAATTGTAAAGAAAATTTGAAACAAATTCGTATAAATTTTTTAAATTATGAATGTATTAGTGAAAAAGTGGGAGTGCATTGAAACTTGAAAAGCATAACTTGAACGTGTAAACCTCAAGTAACCATGTTTTTTGTCACGCACAACACTGCTATAGTTTATTTGGAGATTTTATAATTTTGAAAAATAAACAATCCCGTTCGGAATCTGAAGAACCTTCAACAAAATCAATTTGAATTACATATACAAAATCAAAACAATTCCGATAGGAATCTGTGACATGCCTGAATATATTCAGTATATAAATCAAAGAAACTTTGGTTTCAAGCAGAACTTGATTTTCTTAGTTTTATTTTGCACTATACCTATACATTTTTATTTTGAAGGTTTATTAAACCCAATATAACTCAAACACTTCAATACATTAAAATAATATACAGCTAATAACTATGTATATTGATTGCTAGTATGAAATCCATGTCTAAATATGTAACAAGTTATTCTTACTATGAAGATGTTACCCATGGTGGTGTCATGGGAGCTGGATTTTGTAAATAGGACATGACAACAGCACTAACACTCAACATGAATGAAGACAAAACCTGGAACATAAAATTTATTTTTATTTAACTATACAAAAGACTGGAACCTTACCTGTTTAGCATCATCACTGACGCGAGAGCTGGCAAAGCTAATACAGGAGCAGTATAAAGCAAACCAAGCACACCATTTGAGTTTCATCATTAAACCACACATAGAGAAGATCATTCCTAAATTTTAAAAATCTATGCTTGTACACATGTAATGCATAGGGCATCAAAATTTACCTAAAATATTCATGTAGTCCGGTGTTAAGTCCTCATTCCCAGTGCCACTACCATTTTGCCCCTGATTTTGAGGGGGTTTATAACGATTAACTTTTTCCTTACGTCTGGGGTCAACGGAAGAATTCATTTTTTTTTTTTTGCTCGTTTTCTACTTAATTTATTAATTAAAAAACTAAAATTCGACTAACAAATTTGACAATCTAGAATAAGATGAGCAAGAAGTTAATGTCAAAATACGTGTATAGTGACGTTTGACTTTTTATTATTATAGTGTAAAAACGCCTAGAAAAATAACGTTCCTATTTCTTTTTGTGTATTTGTAAAATACCGTACGGAAGAAATCAAAAATTTACGTTTGTGATTTACATCCCTTGAAAATAACTTCACAACTAATAACAATCATAATAATAATAATTAAAATAGGATTTTTTAGTTTAAGCGTGTTCCACTAAAATCATGTCCAATAAAACAGCCATTAGTAACGGTAAAATGATAACCGTATGCGACCTTGAAAACAGCGCAATCCAAATTGAAAATAATTTAGAAGACTTGGTAAGTTAATGGCTTATTATTGTTTTATTTTAAATAATTCTACTATTTTTATGCATGTATTTCCATATACATACAGAATAAGCATATTATAAAGAAAATGCTAAATTTACTGCAATCTATAATGACTATTGCCCAACGCAAAGAAGATGGAATTTTTAATATAATTCTGAGATGGTTTCGGTTATACTTGGTAAGTTACAAAATTTACCTAAAATATATGTAGATATATGCAAGTGTATGTTCTTATGTGTATTTATGCTTACATAACTTATGTGTACATACTTAAGTATAGATTAAGATAGTATTCCAAAATAAGGGATATAATTTCTTCCAGTAACGCGCCTTATTGGGTGTTAATACATGATTATAAAATGGTTATCTCAAGACTTTTTAAATTGGTCAAGTTATGTTAATTTTTTATGATATATTAAAGAATTTTATATAAGCACATATCGAGCCTTTACCGCCAAAAAGCTTAATCGACATCATTTTACAACTTCAGTTCGATGAATAATCGAGTTTCTTTAAATAAAAGTTTTTTTGCGGCTATGCAGTATGTATTTAGAAATGTTTGACAAATTCCATTATCTATTTCTTTTTTATTTCTTTTCTGTTAATTTAGAAGTTTCACGTAATAATAAACCCCGATGATCAAATGTTACTAAAATATTATGAAAACTCTGCGCCCATAATAATAACATACATAATTGGATGCTTACAATATAAAACTGATGAGGTGCCCAATTATCATTTTCATTTATTGGAAATATTGGAAGAAATAATGGCAGTTATACCGCCGAGAGTTTTAAAGGAAACAAACAAATTTCAAAAAGGAACCATGTATGTTGCTATAATACAATAAACTTATAAAATAACATAAATACTTACATACATCTATTTTTGTTGATACTAAAAGTGGTTGCTTATGGAATCCGATAGATTTAGCTGGAGATTTTAATACGCAGTTGAAAGCACTTAAAATACTTTCCGTATTTTTAAAACAGTTCGATGAAAAGAGACAAAATGAAGAACTTAAATATATTAAATGGACAAATTTAAATTTATTTCAAGATAAATTAAAGGCAATTGTTCAATCAACGAAATTATCTCATGTTTTGGATAATGTAAGCTGAACAGTTGTAACAAATATTTATATACATAAGTAAAACTGATTTTATTTTTTAGTGCTCTCGCGAATTACTGAATAACTATAACATGAATTTAGCAAAAGATGTTAAAGTTTATTCATTTTATTGCAAATCAATTATATTGGGCAATAAACATAAATTCTATAAACCTTTGGTAAGACAACTCATTACTATGACAAATTGGAATAATAAACAACATCATGTCTTAAAATAACTTTTTAAAAATACATATTTTTCAGAATCTTGAAAAGTTTTGGATTGATATAAACTATTGCCCCAAAACAGTGTCTTTCAACGGACGCTTTAAATTGAACTCCATATCTAAATATGAGAACATTAATGTTATATTAAAAATCCAGAATATGCTAATGTAAGACAGTTTCTGATGACTCTCTAAGTTTATTTATTGATTTTTTTTTCATCATATAGGAAGCACAGTACTTTACAAATTTACTTTATATAGGAAGCACAGTACTTTACAAATTTACTTTATTGAACCAGGCAAATTTTCCGAACACTTCGAATATCTTTCGAACATTGAGAAAAATATCGTAGAGTTTACTTTAACAAAGGAGGAAAGCAAACGTTTAATGGATAATGACTACGTTATAAAGTACTTTAACAATTTGAGAGCATCTAGTGGTATGCAATATAAAAAAACTGATAAAAATAATAGTAAATTTGATATACTCAAAATTGACATGTCGAAGACTTTGCAAGGTATGTATGCTATTAAAAATTATAGTTCATAGTTCATTAGTATATTTGTATGTACATATGTACATACAAAAAAAAATATTTTACTATTTTGTATGTAACGAATACATATTTGAAAAATCGCAATTTATACCCTATTATTTATATATTAGAGGATCAAAGTAGAAGAGCAAGGAGTAAATCAAATTTCGTTAAAAGGAGTTTGCTAGATTTGTATATAACTTCAACACCGGAAGACAACTTGGATTATGATGAAACAGCAGCATTTACGGAAATGCGACAACCCGAAAATTTTACAAAGATTCCAGTTGAATCTTCTAAGAATTCCGAAAACTTAGAAAATTATATGAAAAAAAATCCTATTAGAAATTTACGAAATAAAAAAAAGTTTTTCACTTCACTGTTAACAGAAAACTCATGTGATGAATTGGTAAATAAAAAATCCAAAAGGAAAAAATTACAAAAAACGAAATCAAGGTAAATGTATATAAATAAATACATATCCATCCATCAATAAATACATATAAATATATGAGATATACAAATAAATTTAATTTTTACAGACAAACGAAATCGCGCAACAAAAAAGTTTGTAAAGTAATACCCACTGTTGATTTGACTAAAACGGAAAATACGGATTCTATGAATACAAATGCAGAAATGGAAAAAATATCAGTCAACGATAACGATTCAAGAAAGACTTTCCCTCTTATTAATACTTCAGTCTGCTATGAAACTTTGAAGAAAGTTTCTGATATTTATAATGTTGGTGACACCACATACGCAAAGCCCTGTCAGTCATATAGAAATTTTCAAACACTAGGTAGTCCTATGGAAAAACCCTTTGATGTAAAAGAAAGGACGAAAGCAATAGCGCGCAAGAAAAAACTTAATGAGAAAAATGAATCAAGTGTTGAGAAAAAAAGAACAAAATTTTCGAATTACTATTCACAAGAAAATAAGGAAAATGTAAGTCATTTTTACTAAACAAATTTAGTTTATCTGTAAATTTAATGCTGTCTTAGATGAAGTTTTGTTTCTATCACAACATTTATATTCGGTTCTTGTTTCTTTTGCTTAGATTAATCCGCACAATCATAATATTGCAGACAGACCTAGTTCTAAAATTGTTTTGTCACCGGTAATTATAGAAATTGGAACATTATATAATGTACATACTATAGCATAAAGTAACGAATTTCAAACTCTTATTTCAGCATTTGTTTGAAACTCAATGTAGTGACGAAATGCATAATTCGAACATATTACCACTTCCAACGAATGAAAATTTTAAAAATATAGTTAAAGAAAATCTAGAAATTGACTTGACATTAGATGAAAATCAAGTTAAAGAAACTGATAATAATGAAGTTATTTCGAATTGCAGTTCATTAGAATGTGAGCAAGTCCGTATTTTAGACGAAAACTATTTTCAAGACATAGATTATATTCATACTCCTACCAAAAACGAATTACCTAATATTAGTAAAATAACTACACCAAGATCTACAAGTTCTATGCATTTATCTAATTTTAACGATTCAGACATGGATATAACCCAAATTTATAATTCTCAGAACCGACAGAATCATCAATCGAAACTTTATGATGAAAATTCCATTTCAGTGCCAAATGATAATTTAGATATGCAATTAACCCAATGTTACTATAATCTAGATTTTTGTGAAGAGCAAACTTCAGCAAATGTAAATAAAACTACAAATATTCAACCGAATTGTGAACTATTCAAGGAAAATAAAGAATTGCCGGCTTATCTACAGCAAATTATAAATGATTTTGATTGTGGTTCAGTCGATGAATTTGATTCGATCTATAAGATACCAACTGAAGGAACCAGTGGTGATATAGTGGCTCAGGAAGTAGATAATAAAGCTGCCGTAAAGCGCAATTATAAGAATGATTGCATAGTTTTTCGAAACCGCAATGATGCTGAAGAATACTATAGCTCTGATGAAAGTGGCGGTAATGATGGATTATCTAATATTTCAGATTCTTTACAGAACAATAAACTATCAAATCGGAATTTGGCGTTTATGCAAAATATGCCATCATATTCAAATCAAAACTTATACCAAGAAAATGGTTTTTTGATTACACCAGGTAAATTTGGCAATTTATGAAAAAAACTATGTAATAATTTTTCATTCACACAGGTAAAAATAATAAAATCGAACAGAATTTCACTTCAAGATTAATTACAAAGTGCCAGGTGTCACCGGAAGCTATAATATTACAACAATACGAAGTTAGTGCAAAGAAATCTGTAATACTTAGAAACAAAACTTCTAAAGAAGCCCCAAGAGCCAACAAGTGCTTGAATAATTATTTTATCGAAAAAAATACAAATGCACTAGAATTTCAAAGACACAATTTTGAAGAAGCGACTTGTGCACTTCCATCCAATAGAAATCCAACAAATTCAAAGTTTGTTATAAACCAAAATTTTAATGGACCTGACATCCTAAAAGTGCCTGAAGTCGCGATGAAAAACCTTTTACCTGAAGCATGTACTAAAAATTTGGAAAGTTTATTACAACAACAATCAAGTTTAAGGGATTCAAATTTGGGTGGATCTCAGTATAGAAATACTAATAAAAAATCCCCGATTGGAGATATAAAAACTCAATTTAAAAAAGGTGAGTAAAATAAAAAGATAGTAGTCATTATGATGGATATATCTGACTTTTTATAAATTATTACAATATATTCCTATAAATATACAACAGAATAATAAGCATATTAAACATTTTAATAACAGACCGCTACACTTTAGATTTTCAAGACGTTAGAACTTGTATAAGTTTGTAATTGAAACGTTTGTTTACGATAAAAATTAATATTCTTCGATGTCCTTCATTGTAAACTTTTAAAAAATCTTTAAATATTTACAATGAAATTTTAAAATATATTTTAATATGCTTATTACATTGAAATTGTTAATAAAACTCATTATCAAGGACTTTTCTAACAATAATTTTATTTTTAATTTACGGTAGATTTATTGAATATTGTAAAAGATTATGATTCTAATATAAAACAAAGCTTCAACACTGCCATGCGTCTGTTTATCGAAAATATCTCGGATAAATATACAAGTAAATTTCTGGAAATTACAAAAAGTGTTCTAAAAAAGTCGAACGAAAACAGAATGGAACTTGAACAGATACATTCAAATATTAGTCGCTTGGTAAGGGACTTAGAGTGGCAATACGATGCGTTTAGGAATAAGTCAAATGAGTTTGATATGTAAGTACAAAATTATTTCATTTATATGTATGCACACATCATAAAAAATATTATTAATAACAATATTTTAGTTATAGGGAAGCAACAGAACATATAATGAAGAGCAAAATCCATATGGATGTTTCGAATTGTATAAACCAAGACTATGACCATATAATCGAACAATTGAATATTGAACAAAACGGCGTATTCCAAAATGTGTGGCAAAAATATTTGAGCAAGCAAAGAATCTCGACAGATATATGATAAAAAAAAATTATATATTTTAATTAAAAAAATAGCCGAAAACTAAAAAATAAAATTTGAATTAACAGATACTTATAACATAAATTTTCGAAAGTAGCTTATAATCCGTAATGACAACCCTGAAGCTTTCGAAAGTGGTAAAAAATGTGGTTAATAGAGCTACCAGATGTAGCGATTACAAACTTTAATATGTGATATTTTGAGTGAAGGCAACATCTGGCTAAGTAAAACATTATCGTGGGGTGGTTACTAGTTTGCAGCAATAATAGTGTTTTCTTACGGCCTTATGTATAGTCATGTTTTAGACTTGGCAGTTTTTCTTGAAGCAGATATCTTCAATTCTCTTTTAAAACTGCTCGTTTGTTTACACTCAGACGGTTTCTTGTTCAATTTTCCTATTGTTTTAATGCTGCGAAGAAAAAAACAAAAGAGAATTGAAGTAACTTTTCTGTACAAGTACAAGTCAGTACCCCTCTTCTTTCTTCCTTGCTCTCTCTCCCATAAACTCAAGACTTGCTTCAAGAAAAACTGTCGAGTCTAAGACATGAGATAATTAAAAACTGGCGTGAAGTAAGCACAAGTGACAAAATTGAACATGGTCGGCCATGGTGTTTTACATAAAAAATTATGCTAGGATGTAATCGTGTGTTACAACTGCATTATGCCTCGATTTTTAATGTCAAATTGTATTATAGAGGAATTCGTCAACATCTAGTTCAATTTTGTCACTTATACCATGTTCACACTTATGGTTTTAAACGTGTTTAACGCCTCATTCGTGTTTAAGAGCTTAAACACGACGATTTTGAGATGTTTTACCATACATTGACTTGTTTTGTTAAACATCTCAAATGAAGTGCTTAAGATTAAAACACTTCCTTAAACACGATAATGGAGTATGTTCAGTCCGTTTTTTGATATCTCTGGCAACTTTGTGTTACGTCACGTCAAAAATTATTTGGTAAACCATTAGTTACAAAATACTCAAATATTTACAAGAACATTTGTTGTTTGCAAATAATAAACCAATAAAAAAACATAATTGTTCGTAATTTTCTACAAATACAATAATTTATTGACAAAACGTCAACCTTAAACATCTCAAATGTAATGTGAACGGTTCTGTTTAGTTTTTTAAAACACTTGCCTTAAACACGTGCAAGTGCAAGTTCGAAAAACTCTATACACTCAAACTCTTTTACTAACACAACTACACTTTCGGCACTTGCAGTCTACTTCCAACTCAATTGCTATGATTCGAATGAATTACTGAAACTGTTGCATAATATGAAAAGTACAACAATCAGGCGATTCTTTTCCCTAGTTTGGCTAAAAATACATAAAATAGTCTGGCAGGACTAGTAGCGAATTAAATTGCTTTATCCAAGGGACGGCATTGAGAATTTTAAAATTGTACCATCAATTTTCAAAAATTACTTTTTTGACCTTGACTGTAATAAAAGATTTTTTAGTTAATATTAGATATTTTTATTTGTTTTTATTAAAATAATCGACTTTGTTCTGGCTATATATATATATATATATATATATATATATATATATATATATATATATATATATATATATATATATATAAGCTAATAGCATGTAATCTAGCATACAACTTAAGAAGAAAAATTATTTGGATATGGACGGGTTCAAATTTTTTTATTTTCTCGCTGCGTTTTGCTTTCACAAGACTATGAGAATATGAGTTTCATGGTTCTAAAGTGAAAATTGACATATGCAATCATATGAAAAGAAATGCGAAGTGAAACTGGGGAGCAGCGTGACCGTTTGACCGACTAAAGTGGCAATTTGCCACTTTTTCTACTGCTTTTCCCCTTTTTCGACTACCTTGCCACTTTTTGACCCGCTTTATTTAGGGTGAGTTATATGAAAATACATTAAAAATAAAAAGTTTAGTGCAGTTTTCTCGTATTTTTTTTAATTTTGCCCCTTTTCTTTGATAAATCCCCTATTTAGTGCCACTTTTTGAAAAATGTCATCGGTCACCCTGCTGGGGAGATTCCCTAAATGTACTAAAGTAGTCTTTGGTATACTATTGTACTTTCTCAGTTTAAATAGTACCAATAATGTTACAATTGCACTAACTTTGATATCCCTGCTTCATCTTGTGCGTAGCATCACCGCAGAATTTTTAGAACAATAATAGTCGTTTGGAATATTTTATAGAAATATCAATTAAAGGTTAAAATATGTTCAGCAGAATAGTGATCCTTAAAAATTTAAGTAACATTTCGAAGCACGTTTTGCTGACACATCAGCTGGCTCCCAAAAGTGGAGGAGTTTGTACTACAAGGTGCTTGCATATTAAAACTTACGACAAGGATGCTGAAATGGTGAGTCCAAGAGCTGTGAATAAAATTTCCAAAGAAGACAAAACAGGAAATGTTAATGACCAGAACTTTTTTGCTAATGAGAGGGGACGGAAGTATATTGAGAATCAAAATGTGGGTTTGGGCGAAACTTCGTTAAAAACGCAAAACAATTTGAACGTGAGGAATTTGGCCTCGGACACAGCCAATGATGACCCGGATGTGTTTGGAAATGCTTCAAAAGAACCTATTCAAGAAGATGAGGGTTAGCACTTATTTTTAAATACATATACACATACATATGTATATAAATTTTCTCATATAATCTTTAGGAGACATACAGGAAGAAGAATACATTAGCCGACCAACGCGGCATTCAAAGAAATTAAAAACAAAAGAATATGCTGCTATGATTAAAGACCATCTAAACAATCATCGTTTGAAAGAAGCTATCGGAATCCTAGAGGCACGCATGCTGGAGGAAGATCGAGTTAAGCCGGAAAACTACATATACAATTTACTGATCAGTGGATGTGCCAAGGCTGGTTACACGCGCAAAGCATTTCAGTTATTTACAAAAATGCGGCAACGTGGCCTTAAAGTAAAAGAGAGTACCTACACATCACTTTTTAATGCTTGTGCTAATGCGCCCAGCCGGCAAGACGGCTTAACTAGAGCCATACGATTGAGAGAATCGTTATTAGAAAAAGGTTACGAGTTCAATGTGAAGAACTACAATGCTATGATTAAGACATTTGGACATTGGGGAGATATTAAGACTGCTTATATCTTGGCTGATGAAATGAGGGACAAGAATTTGCCACTTACTGGTGAAACTTTCAACTTTTTATTACAAGCCTGTGCGGGTGATGAAAAACATGGCTTTAGGTAAGAATCCCAACAAAATTATATAATTAAAGATAAATAGAAAATATTTATCCCCAGGCATTGCTTACTTACATGGCATAAGATGCTAGAAAAAAATATACAACCCGATTACTACTCTTTTAAAACGGTTTTAAGGTGTGTACGTGATTGTGGGTTTGGTGATTTAAAGGAAATGGAGAATGTTTTACACCAAATACTAAGCAAAAAGGAAGCTAAAATAGCAATTGAAGGAAACGTCAATGTTGGCACAGAACATGTTTCAACATCAGCAAAAGATAACGAAACCCCTTCAAAAAGCGTAGCTCAAAGCCTTTCTGTCAGTGACAATTCTGTACAGATTACAAACGAATCCATAAACTTAGAATTACCAAACTTGTTAGCACCCATACCTCATTTAGGTAGTATGGTATCATTGAGTGAAGTGCAAAAACCGCACGAACGATTTTTACTGTTAGGTGGCCTGACTGGCTTTTTGGAACTTATGAAATCGAGAAACATTACACCAGATATACAAACTTTCACCACAATGTTAGAGGTTATCCCTCCTACAAATACAGCTGAGAAACTGCTTTTGACGTACATACGCAAAATAGGACTTAAAGCTGATATAGACTTTTTCAATATCCTAATTAAGAAGCGAGCTATGCGTTTCGACTATGAAGGTGGTAAAGAAGTTTTATCTATGATACGCACAGCTGGTTTATACCCTGATATAGTTACGTACGGAGTATTAGCTTTGGGATGTACAACAATTGAAAGTTCCAGAGAACTCTTGGAGCAAATGCGATGTAATGGCCTCAGGTATGCATGTGCCACTACATTTAAATAAAATAGTAATCCATAAAAAATTGTTTCAGAATGAATATTCAAATTCTAGGTGCTATGCTTCGACAAGCTTGTTACCACAAGGCATTTCCGTATATTTGTGAAATCATGCAAATAAGCTTGGATGAAAATATTAAACCTAATGAAATATTCCTTAGAAATTTAAACAATTTTTATTTGCAATGTGCCCGAGCTATAGATGCCAGAGTAAGTTACCTTTTGCTTAGCGTCTAAGACAATTAAATTTTTTTTTTTTCACATTTAGCATCCCAGCACTAAACACAAAGTCTTTAAAAAGGAACACAGAAAATTTTGCAATAAGTACAGAATATATCAAGAGGAACATGGCATTATCGATTTGAAATTAGAGGACGCCATAAAAAAAATAAAAGATAATCCGTATAATCAGTACAAGGAGGAAACAGTGGATGGTATAGAACCGCTGAAGAATGAAAAATTATCAAGGAAAAATAAACTACGAAAATATATAAAGAAAATAAAAATACAAAGCCTTAAAGGAGATGAGGAACTTGCAGAAACAGATAATAAGTTAGAAAATTACTCCACTGCGAAAACTGAAGTAGTTTCTCTGCCAGACGTAACCCCCCAAGGAATGTAAAGAAGATCAACATGAGAAAAAAATCAATCTAAGTAATCCCTTTAGGATTGCTTAACTTGAAAGTAAGTTGAGTTTTTATTTCATTTTAGTATTGTTTTTGTTAAAGTAAAATTAAAAATACATAGGTATGTATATCAACCAATCATAGTTCTTTTTCGCCCTCTTGCTCTAACCTCTTCAAATTTTGCTACGACCGATTCTTCATCTTTACCACATTCCTTGCGATAAGCCTGTAATATGTATTCGAAAAGATAAGGTTGCTCGCTATGAGTACTTAGTAAAGCTCTTTCTAGCACATATAGATCCACTCCCTTATCTTCAGATCCTTGGTTGTAATGACTCAAACCAAAATCTATGAAAACAACGTCGTATTCGGTAAAATCTTCATCAAATTTAGGATTTATTAAAATATTAGATGTAGTTAGATCACCATGAATTATATTGTTCGCATGCATTTTGCCTACAGTGCTTCCAATGCTTGAACAGAGCGATCTAAGAATTTCCTCTACATTTTCCTTTCTATTTACAATTCTCTGTATGTACTCTTTTGCTGTAATAGCTTTGTGGAAATATTCCATGTATATCTTGCGGTCCTGCAAGTCCATATGAAGTACTCTAGGTGCCAGTATACCGGCTGTTTGACATCGCCCTGCTGCCTTTGTCTCAGCTTTCATACGTTGTCTAGTGATTTGATTGTCCAATTCGAGGTGGCGATATTTTTTAACAAATCTTTCTTTAATCAAACATTTTTCACCTTTATATTCTCCTAAATATAAACGACCTTCTGCTCCTTGCTTAAGGATTTCCTCAAGTTGCATATTATTATTTTTTTGTCCCTGTTCGACGATTCTGACGAATTTGGAAATGAAAACAAAAATAAAGCAATACGAATACAGTGTTGTATTCCAGACTAACCAGTAACCACTAATTAATGGGAAGTACGCCAATGATAATTATGACGTAGTTCTAAGGTCGCCAAGTTAAATATATAAAAAAAACAAATTTCGATTAACCATTTACTAATTAGAGAAGACCAGTATACAACATTGTAAAGATACTTTAGCGAATTCGCAACTTGAGAATGAGGGAGGGATAGAAAACCTAAAGGATAAAGAAAAAGATTTTCGTACATGCGAACTTCAAACGACTGTAGAAGCACTATCGTAAACAGTTCAACTGGCTTGTACAAGCTTAAAATTCCATCCTGTTTTGTTGAGCAGCTTTGCGGCTTATTTGGCTACATTGTGTTTTAGACACTAATATTCTTTTTGAAACAAGTGAACTTTAGATCAGAATAGAAGGAAGAAATAAGTGGATACAGATTTGCTGGCAACGAAATATTACTTCAATACGTAATGTTATTTCATTCGTTGCATTAATTAGACAAACAGACTGTCTGCGTGTAAACATATGTTAAAGTAACTTTTTGGGCTACACGATCAAGTTTCGCCTTTCAATTCATTTCAATTTGTAATGCACTCGCATTTTTTTACTCACGCAAACTTTTCAAATTGACCACTGAACTGCTTTCAATTCCGCATCTATATATCTGCCATTTCAGTCGTAAAGCAGCTCTGGGCGAGTCAACATCACGCGTCGTTGGCAATTATTTCTTAAATGCAACCAGGCAACTGTCGTTTATTGGCCTTCGAGAGTTTTGCTTCTCACTCGCACTGGTTGACTGATCTGCCACGGATTACCGTTTAATCTTGCGGTTCTTTTGTGGAATTTCCTTAACAACCACGTTGCTACTTCCTATGTGAAGGCATAGGTCGTGTACAGTCAGTCACAAAAACATTTTTAAGAATACTGTTAACAACATCATGGACATATGGCCTTAGTCACCTGTCCATTTTAGTAATAAATAAATAAATATCTGCCATTACTTTCACATTGAGTCAAGCTACTATTTTGAGTTGTTTATCCATCGCAGGCGTTTTAAAATTAAAATAAACTATCAATTCGTGTCACAGATATCAATTTGCAGCAATTTTGACACGCAGTATGTGATGAACATATATTTATTGAACGTCTGGCTGCAGCGTAAGGGAAATATGTATGTGTACTTGGCAACCATGAATACATGAATTCTTTGATTCATGCTTGGCAATGCTGTCATATGTACATCTCCATATATTTGTTTTGATTATCGTGTTCTTGTAAACATACGTACGTACATGAGAAAAATTAAATAGTGAATCATCTCAAGCAAAAACAAAAAATATTCCACTTATAATTAAAACCAAATTTCCAAAAATGTTTAACAATTTGTTTGGTAAAGCACCAACACTTAAGGAACAGCAACGTGAAAATGATAGAAGTTTGAGGAAGGCTTCACGTGATATTGAACGTGAACGAAGGAAATTGGAGGAGGAAGAAAAGAAACTACAGATGGAAATCAAAAAGAATGCAGCTCAAGGAAACAATGACGTATGTCGTATACTGGCCAAACAACTAGTTGAGATACGCAAACAGAAAGCTCGTACATTCGCTGCAAATAGTAAAATCACTTCTATAGGTTATCAGAACAAAAATATTGGCACAAATGTCGCCTTAAGTAATGCAATAAGCACATCAGCAAAAACCATGGCAGATGTGAACAAAATAATGAAACCCGAAGGTATATTAGGCAATGTGAGAAATTTCCAGCAGGCTAATATGAAAATGGAAATGACCGATGAAATGATAAACGATACACTTGACGATATGTTGGCCGATTCTGATGAAGAGGAGGAAACCAATGCTGTTGTCAATAAGGTGCTCGATGAAATTGGCATCGAAATTTCAGGACAGATGTCAAAAGTACCATCGACTGCCATGGGAGATTTAGATGATCCACGCACTGATAAAGATATAGCGGCCCAATTAGCTAAACTGCGTTCAACATAAGACTATGTGTGCGTTTACAATGTTTTATTTTATCGTTTCTGATTGTGTTATTATTATAATAAATTTATATTTTAAATACAAATATGTATATTTATTTACTAATGCTTATTTATAAACGGCCAGACATACCACCCGACGCTACAATTGTTTCACCGGTTATATAGCTTGCGTCGTCCGACACCAAGAATGATACTACACCGGCCATTTCGTCCGGCAAACCCAAACGGTTTAGTGGTATTTTGGATAATGCTGCTTCGTTTGCTGATTCGTCTTCGTAAAGCTAAAAAGTAGAAGTATAACAACATGTTTATTTATGTACAAACATATTTTATTTTTACTTACGGCCTTCGAAAATTTAGTTTTTATAATTCCCGGCGCCAAGCAATTTACTCGAATTCCTTCTGGAGCCAAGTCTTTTGCAGCTGCTTTCGTTAAGCCTATTAAAGCAGTTTTACTTACAGAATATGCGCCTAAAAGCTGAAAAACAATACATATAAATAAAATAGTTTGTTAAACATTCCTTTAGCTTATGTATGTATATTTTTTACACATTTTATATATCTACTTATAAAATTTGTAAATTTTGAGTTGACGGTGTTTGGAGGAACTAGTGCGATATTAATGTACATATGTGTGTATGTGTGAATGTATAATCAAAGTTGATCGAAAAACACCATCTAGAATTCCTTTATTTATAAATTGAACTTAACCATTAACATGGGTTTAATTACCAGAAAAGAAAATAATCCAAAACTGGACATTAAAGAAATCCATTCCAAAATCAATTTTTTATAGGATAACCGTTGAATCCTTTTCGTTTAAAATATTGGAGAAAAATATTTGAAAAAAAAAACAAACACACAGGTGTGTACGTACCTCAAATGCATCATAGCCAGCTATAGATGAAACAAATACAATGTTGGAATTCTTTTCTTTACGTAGATGAGGTAAAGCCTCCTTCGCCAACAAATATGATGACTTTACATTAACATCAAAAATTTTGTCCCAAACTTTTTCATCACAATCCAAAACACCTCCAACAGCTGGATTCGTAGCAGCATTTGAAACTAAAATATTTATTTTTCCATATTTGCGAATGGTCTCGCCAAACAGTTGTTTACGGTCTTGACTTTCACCAACATGACATTTAATACCAAGAACATTTAAATTTTGTTTTCGTAACTCATCCACAGCTTTGTCCACATTGTTTTGCTTACGACTACTAATGACTACATTGGCACCATCTTGAGCCAAGCGTTTGGCAATCGAAAATCCAATACTGAAAAATATTAAATTTTATATTACTCTGTCTGGTCTTTTACAAATATTTTTGTCTTTTTGCTTACCCATCTGTTGAAGCAGTAACCACAGCCACTTTACCCTTTAAATGGTTCATATTACTGTTGAATAACAATATGAGAAATCTTTTCTGGTAAATATTAAAGATGTTTATTCGTTTCGTCGTATGTGTTTCATTTTGATTAAAGAAATGAACTTTGAAATGCAGTAAATACATACTAAAGGGTTGCATTTGTATACTCGTTTGTATAGCCAAAACAAATATACCATGGTATGTACCATGTAATTGTAGTGTGAGCGACAGAACTAGTATAAGAGTTATTGTGTGTGCGTGCTTTTCCAAATTAAAATACAATTGAAAACAAATAACAATTGCTTATTGTATTGCTGCTGAGCAACTGTTTGATCTGTTTTTGCTCATAAAATACATATTGTAATACAAATATATGAAAAAACCACTATTGAAACAAATACATGATGTGCAGATGTACATATGTGCGGACGTTCGTTATGTTATTTTGTGGCGCAGCCAAAGTATAGAGAGAGAAAGAGACAATTTTGCTCTGAGAGTAATTACAAATGCATGTGTTTCATGTACATGTATCATTTACTTACATATGTATGTGCAATTTTGCTTTCATTCATCAGCCAATTACATTTTTTCTCAATACATCATAAGGCACTTATGGTAAAAGCAGTTTTATATATCTTATTTGCTTTAGAAAAACAAAAAAAATAAATGTGTTGTTTTCATTTGCTCATTGCCCAACCATACAATAATTGCTTTAAAAATCAACATTTACAACTAGTAACAGAAAACGCTAAATAACATATTTGTTCATACCAGAACCAAAAACACGCAAAAACTAGTGCAAACAGATGTATCTGTGCAATGCTATAATACATACATATGTATGTATATACCCTGTAGGAAACTAAGTTAACTTTAAATTAATTATAAGCTATTTCGCAACTAGTGATTGGAATTATGTAATCTTGCGTTCGTGACGAACCTGTTTCTAAATAGTGCCAAACCATTTGTTATGTAATTTAAATGTTCCAACTTCTTGTATATTTATACTATGGCTCTTGAACGCACGGATTACTAGGTATAATTAATATAAGAGAAATCATAAAACTAAAGTTGTTTTAGTTTCTTGCAGAGGATTTTTTGTAGGATTTATTTTTGAAACTACTGCTTCCTGAATTACAAATATGTTGATGTTCAATCTTGTTAAAAAATAGCTATAAAAATCGCCAATAAATTTATTTATCGGCAGAAAAATCGCCAGGTCGCCAAATCAAAATCCTAGACGCCAAACAAGTTGAAAAACCGCCACGTTTGGCTAGATCTCGACATATCTGACAACCCTGCTAATGATCTCTGTCAAATGCATTTAGTTTCGCGCATTTTCCAAACGGTTCGGTTGTTCAGTTGAAGAGTTAAAGAAAATGAATACATTATTGTTTAAGTAAGAGAGAAAATTAATTTATTTTTCCAAAAATCGAGTACTGATGTGTTGTTTAATGTGTGTTCATAAAAATATTCCAAGGAAAGTTGATATAAATTAGAGGAAATTGTGTGCAAAGTCATTAGAATTTGTTTAATTTGTGTACGCCGAATTGAAAAGCAGCGAGGTATTGCTTTTAGTGACAATCGTAGGTAAGAATTTCTAATAAGGTTCGTGTATTGGATAACTAAGAAGTTTGACATTTATTACCGCGCAAATTGATTTTTAATAACTCTATAAAATGCATTTAGTTTCGCGCAGTTTTCTAAAAAAAAAATTGCGAACATGACATAGTAATGAAAAATCTACCCGAAAAGTAAAAAAGTGGTAAAATTAACAATAAAAAAATACATAAAATAATAAAAAATTACGTAAAAAAAACTTACCTAAAAGTAAAAAAGTGGAAAATTTACCAGACATGGGCATACTGCAGTAAATAATTACTGCAGTAAAAAATCCTTTTTTACTGGTTACTGAAAAAATTTGCAGT
This sequence comes from Tachina grossa, assembly GCA_949987645.1. Taxonomy (NCBI): domain Eukaryota; kingdom Metazoa; phylum Arthropoda; class Insecta; order Diptera; family Tachinidae; genus Tachina; species Tachina grossa. The sequence goes on along the minus strand of OX465276.1, from coordinate 36,648,163 downwards.
ATTCAGTAAAATTTTACTGCTTACTGAAAAAATTTGCAGTACTCAGTAAAATTTTACTGAAGACTGGAAAAAAGCAGTAACCAGTAAATTTTTACTGAAAATGAAATTTTTTTACAGTATTTTACTGATAATGAAATTATTTTACAGTATTTTACTGGTTACTGAAAAAATTGCAGTTTTCAGTAAAATTTTATATATGGTCTGCCTAAAATTCATAGAGATGGGTTTCCTCTAAGGCCTATATGCTCCTTGATCGATGCACCTTCAATGAATCGTCGCTATCGAAATACTCCACTCATATTTTTTCTTTGTATAAAATTGTTGAAGTTTGTAGTTTTAAAAACACTTATTAATTTGAGCCTATTTAGTATTATTTTTTTTTAAGTTTTCACTTTATTGTTAGCAGCAGTGCAGATGTGTTTGTTTAAGCGAAGTGTTTCGATTACTTATGTTTTGTGTTATTCGAATTTGTTTGATATTGTTCTTTTTTTGGTATTTGTTGCAATTTAAGCAAAGCGTGTATTTTTGCTGTTGGTTGCTTCGACTTATAATAACTCTATAAGAGTCACGCGGCAGTATTTAAACATTTACTGGTTACTGCTATTTTTTTCAGTATTCAGTAAAATTTTACTGAATACTGCAAATTTTTCAATAAGCAGTAAAATTTTACTGAATACTGCAAATTGTTTCAGTAACCAGTAAAATTTTACTGCTTACTGCTTTTTTACTGCAGTAAATATTTACTGCAGTATGCCCATGTCTGAAATTTACCAAAAAAAAAATTATATAAAATAATAAAAAATGTATTTGCATTTAAACTCTAGAATACGGACGATTGTGTCGTGCTTTTGGTATATCTAGTTTTTAATTAATTAGCGGACTCAATATTTTGTTCTTTTGTACATATTTTGCTATCAACCTTCTCCAGTAGGGGAGGGGGGTGGTCTACTCTGTATTTCGAAACGAAAGAAAATGCTTTCGAATTTGTATGTTATTGACATTGCATTTCGAAAGCATTTGCTTTCGATTCGAATTACACAGTGCGTTTCCCAGCAAAAAAAATCAAGTAGTTCAAAGGATTTCTCATTTTCCGCCTTATTAATCATTACATGAAGTGAATTTATGTTTAACGATTTCCTAAATCCGAATAAATTCGTTATTATTGAAGTGATGAAAGTCAACATCTAAAAAGCTTTAAAATCGGGAGGATGCAAGGGTTCATCACCGACTTATAAAAAATATTTTTTTAACTTTTGAAAAAAAGAAACGTCTTTGAATTCGAATCGGATTCGATTCATGAATTTTAATGAACTTAAACTCCCGCACAAACACATAATCTCCAATTACATGCTAATGCAAAAATCATGCATGTTTCCCCTAAATCTTCAGTTGAATCCACGATTCAAGCATATTTTTCTCAAATTTTTTTTTTGCTGGAAAGTTATACCCAAATATTTTTATTACCAAAACGAATTATCATAGCTATTGCTATGAATGTAGTGTTAGTTCTAATATTACAATTTATTTTACATTTTTTAAATTATTTAATAATGAAATTGTAGTTATTTCAAATATAAGCACTGATTAAAAAAGAATTAAAACAATTTTTATAAACGACCAGACGCACCGCCAGCGGCAATAATTGTTTTGCAGCCATTTCGTCAGAAGTGCCTAAGCGTTTTAGAGGTATTTTAGATAAGGCAAAGTTGTTGGCTTCTTCACTTTCGTAAAACTAAAATATAAATATAATAATCAAGAAATTAATTCAACAATTAAAAAATGTTTTTTATAATAAAGGCTTTTAGTTTTACTGCCTTATTCATAAAAAATATTTCAGATTTATTGAGCGCTTATTTGACATATTTCTATGGGAAATTGGTCAAATAAACCTGTAATAAACCTAAAATACTTTTTATGAATTAAACCGTTAGTATTTACTTACGTGTTTGGAAAATGTAGTTTTAATAATTCCGGGTGCTAAACAATTTTCACAAATTCCTTCAGCTGCCAACTCCTTAGCAACAGCTTTAGTAAGTCCAAACAATGCCATTTTAATCACAGAATAAGCTCCTAAATTCTGAAACTATTAATTGATGGTAGAATCTTATTAATATTATTTAGACTTGGGTCGAAATCGTTCACTAGTTCATTTTACTACAAACCAATAATCAAACCCATTTAAATTGCATGGGTTTGATCATTGGTTTGTGGCAAAAATAAACTAGTGAACGAGTTTGACCCAAGTCTAATATTATTATTTCATTAAAATCAAATGACTACATTTGTACATATCGCTCATTTACTCAAAGAACGTCATAACTCAAAAATTCCATTTTTAGAATTAATCCTCATATCGTTCTTCATATTGTGAAAATTTTAATACAAAAAATATATTGTTTGCGAAACTCTTGAGAAAAAAATAAAATTTTATTTTTCCATTAAGTTTTGCCTAAATTGAAAACTTTAAACTCGTTTTCTGACAAAATGTTTTTTTTTATTTTTTTTATTTGTGACGTTGTTTGAGTAAATGAGCGATATGTGTATCCTTAAATCTGCGATTAGGTTTGTGTCAACAATGAACTAGTAAACGAGTTCGAACCAACGTATTGTTCCAACGGTCGCAAAGTGTGTTTTGCATTATGAATTAACCATTAGATTTGGGTCGAACTCGTTCACTAGTTCATTTTTGACACAAACCTATGATCAAACCCATGTAATTTAAATGCGCTAGTTCATCGGTTTGTGGCAAAAATGAACTAGTGAATGTGTTCGACCCAAGTCTAAAAATATCTACATACATAAGTAACAATTTCTTTCCTATTTCTAGAAAGCTAAATAGAAATTTCCAATTCGAATTAGAATATTAGAAATTTCTTTCGACAATTTATGTATGTATGTATATTGAAAACACCCTGCAGGAGAATAGGCGATAATTGTCTAAAAGCTACTAGTATAATTACCAGAATAACAAGAACTAGTAAAAAAAAGGGTTAAAGTTGTTATGTAAAATTACTAGTGCTGAATTTTTCTTTACAAAAGAACTGGTAATAAACTAGTCCTAAACTAGTACCAATGGTACTAGTAGTTTTGTAAACACACTCAATGCTAATTTGAGCATTAAGATAGTATATTAAAGTTCACAGTTGGGAACTAGTGGTAGTGATTTCTGTACTAGAAAAATACTAGTTGAACACTAGTTCGTTCTCCTGCAGGGCAACAATAAAATACAAGCATTTGTGTTTGTTTTCAATACAATTACTTACATACATATGTATGTAAGTTGTTGCGCGAAAGTTCTTTTTTATTTGATAGAAACAGACGATTTTAACATACCCCATATGTTTCGTAACCAGCTACAGACGAAATAAATAAATGTTGGAATTCTTTTCTTTGCGTAAATGCGGTAGAGCCTCTTTAGCCATCAAGTAAGAGGATTTAACATTGATATCAAATATTTTATCCCAGGCCTTTTCTTCACAATCCAAAACACCTCCAATAGCGGGATTAATAGCTGCATTTGAAACTAAAATATTTACTTTGCTATACTTGCCTATTGTCTCTTCAAATAGTCTTTTACGGTCTTCACTTTTGCCAACGTGACATTTCAAACCGGAAACATTTAAAATAAGTTTACTCAACTCTTTGACAGCCTTATCCACATTATCCTGCTTGCGGCTACTAATGACTTCAGCCAAAGGCTTGGCAATAGAAAGTCCAATACTTGAAAAAGATTTTCGCTTCATAAATTAAAGTTTTCAAGAAATATTTTAATTTTACTGCCTACCCATATGTGGAAGCTGTAAGTACTTTACCCTCCAAACATTTTTATATGTGCTATTTTCACTGATGGACCTTTGCTGGTAGAAATTCAAAGTCAATTGCATCATCGTTTGTTTCTGATTGGTTGAAAAAGCTTTAAGCCGATAGTGACTGGCTGAAGCAAATTGTAGCGCGACGCTTTTTACTTTCAACATGTTGCTAGGCATTAATCATTTATCACATACATATTACCTGTAATTAGTTGTAGTAAGAGTAGACTATTAAAAATCTCGAGGTTCGGAAGGTTTGGCTAAAACTATGTTTAAACTCTGTTAAATAGATTTTTGTTGGAAACTGTATACTGTGGCATTGCTCGAGCCACTTGGTTTGTGAAATTCGAAATGACAATCCATAAAAAATGAGGGTGTTGGGAGAGGGGACAAATGCCAAACGGGCATAACTGCTTCAGAGTTGCTTCTAGTGGAGGAAAATGTAAAACCAATCCCCATTAATATTTTTTCTTGGGATAATGTCATAAAACGAAATAAAAATCAAATTTTTGATGTGTAAACATCTATACGCTAGGGGGTAAAAATCTTTTGACTTTGATTTCTTTGCTGAGATTTCTTTGCTTTTTGCTTTTGCTTTGCATTGTCAAATCGGTGTGAGCTATGTATGAGTGGATTAGTGTTTGAAAGAAGCAATACCAAGCAGAGAAACAAGTCGACCGGCTCGAAGCCGACGGTGCGCCGCCGCCGGTTATTTTTCTGTATATTTCCGTACACCAAAGGTGAAAATTAACCGTAAGAGCTACTGACTTGAAATTTGGACACAATATGTAGACATTTGGCCACTACAACAACAAATACATGAGAGTTAAAAACTAAAGGGTGTTCCAAAACGAGCAACGAAAAATGTTAAAATCCCATCTAATATACATACAATAGTATGTACATATATACACTTGAAATTTTAAAAGTTAGTGTATTTTTATACAGGCTACAACAATTAACACTAAATTTAAAAAATTTAAATCAATGGGTGTTCCATCAGTTAATGCAATTTTGACTTTGTAATTTTGACAACTTGCTGTATCCTGGAAACCGTAAGAGTAAAACTCTTGAAATTTTCAAAAACGGTAAAACTAAAAAATCAAAAAAAATATAAAATCGCGAAATATAAAAAAATCGCCAAAACGAAAAAAGCACCAAATTAAAAAAAATCTCGAGGACTAAAATAAATCGCGAAAAACCGCAAAAATCGCCAAAATTAAAAAATCCTTAAACAAAAAAATCGCCAATATGAAAAAATCGCCAAAATGAAAAAATCGCCTAAATAAAAAAACTCCAAAATGAAAAAAAATTGCGAAAATTAAAAAACCCAAAAAGAGAAAAAAACGCCAAAACGAGAAAAAAGCGACAAAACTGAAAAAAAATCGTTTTAACTGAAAAAACTTAAAAAATTAAGAAAGCTAAATAAAAAAAAATTATCAAAACCGAATGTGCGCGAGTCAAAGTCGCACTTTACTGAATTTATTTTAATTGCAATGCGTACACAACAACAAGAACAGCAACAACTAAACGATGAACAACAGGAATTAAAAACTAAAAAGTAAAAGTAAAGGCATTTACCATAGATGAGCACTGCAGTACCACTAAAGTTTCAGTAAAAACAAAAAAAAATTTACTGATTACTAAATTTTTTTTCTACAATTTTTATAAATTGCCTAAATGAAAAAACTTTGCCACTTGCTACGGCCCTACGATTTTACTAGTAATGCAAATTAAATTTCATTAGCAGTAAAAATTTACTGAATTTTTTTAGTAATCAGTAAGATTACTGCTTACTGCAATTTTTAATGCAGTACATATACATACATATACTGCAGTGTACCCATTTACTAACCAAATAAGTTTAATAAAACAAACAAAGACCAAGAAATTCATATGTATTTACAATATTGAAAGTTTTGATACTTTTAATTAATTAATTTAAAAAAAGATACTAAAAGATAAGTACTTCCAACTTAAAAAAAATTTCATTACTAGATGTTTACACATCTCCTCTGTGATCGGACTTACATTTCCTTTTTTTTATCTTTTTCCCTGCAACTGAAGTTTCTCAATAAAAAATTATATTTCAGTGAAATCAGCTCTATAAGTATTCTTTTGATATTCAAGCGTTTGCGCATTGCCAACGAAATTTGAAACGTGCTTCCTTCAACCTTCCAAAAAATGGACTAAAATCATAGAAAAACTGGAATGCTTTCAACTTACATATTAAGCGCTTTTGATGACATAAAAGTCAAACAGTATTTGCGCGAACATTTAGCGTAAGGCAAAAAAAAAATATTTATGTGTATGTATGCATATTACAAGACACCCTTGAAGCTTCAATATAAGCTACAAACTCTAGTAAAATTTGCAGCATCTGACACACTTTTTGTGTCTATAAAAATCAGTGAATATCTCAAATCGATTTGAAATTGGAGAAAACGATTTTTTAGAAATTTTTCGTCAACTTATCTTCAAGAACAAATCGCTTGAAAATTGTCGAAAAATTTCTAAATCGAAACAAATCGATTCACTATCTTTCGAATGCGGCAAATGCGCTTCCGATTCGTTGAACCTTTCACACAAACACATGTGTACATACGTTAATACAGACATCATCGTGAAAATAGTTCAAATTGACTGCCAGACCTCAAAACATCGATATGCGTTGAAAACTCGATTTTCGAAAATTGAGACGGAATCAGTAACTTCCTATAGCGGGAAGTTACAAATTCATGAACATAATGAAAGCAATGAATAACATTTTTTTTTTGCTTTTAATGGTTTCACATTATTAATTTTTACTGGATTTCTTCTCCACGTTATATACAATCCATATCTTATTTAGAAGAAATAAAAGTCGTCTGGAAATTAAAAAAAAAAATAAAAAATAAAGTGCCCAATTTTTAAATTTCGATGCACATGCAATTACATTCTTATTATCAAATAATTTTAGTACATTTCATTTTGATGATATTATTATTTTTATTAATTTATATTGTACATATGTATGTATGATATTAACAATAATACAAAAATAGTTTTTACAAACGATCGCCTATGCCACCCGCAGCTATGATTGTTTCACCCGTTATGTAATTTGCATCGTCTGATACCAAGAATGCTGCTATTCCAGCCATATCGTCAGGCAACGCCAAACGTCTCATGGGAACTTTCGATAATGCTGCTTCGTAGGCTTCTTCTCCTTCGTAAAGCTGGAATTTTTTTCATAAACTTAATATATAATATAGCAAAAAATATATGTATGTATCTCATATTTACACGTGTAGAAAATTTAGTTTTAATAATTCCAGGAGCCAAACAATTTACACGAATTCCCTCAGGTGCCAAATCCTTGGCGGCTGCTTTTGTTAAACCAATTAAAGCAATTTTGCTCACACCGTATGCGCCTAAATTCTGAAACTACTATTTGAGTTTACAATATTATCAAAATATCGTATATATGTATGTATAACAAAATTCAAACTTCAAAAGGAGAAGCTTTTTTCGAATATCTTCCTTTAAAATGGAAGAAATGCAGTTACAATATGTCATGTTACATGTCCTTCTGTGTCGCTAAGCTATAATGCCTTGTTTGAAATTTAAAGAACATAGCATACATGTTTTTATTATCGCAACATTTTTGTTAAAATAGTTAGTTAAATGATTTTTGTATGGCTTCTCCAACATAATAGTACCATTCATCACCCCTACCATGAATAACAAGTGGAATATTTGTTCACGTGAAATTTTTATTCCCCTCGAAGGGAAAAATGCTATCGTGAATCTCCCGAAAAAAATTTTCCACATTATCAGTCCCAGTGAATATAAAAAAGGGAAGCAGATTTGAAATGCTTAAAAGTTAATTGAAAATCAGACAAATTTAAGTTAAATAAATAGAAATACACAAATTTTAGCTTCCTCGCGAATTTTTTTTTAACTTTAAAGTTGTGTTTTTAAATATTCTAGGGGCAGTGGATAAAAATTCTTTAGTATATCACCGCAGTGCATCACCATAAAATTTATTGAGTGTGAACCAAATAGATTCATACTCCATGAAAAAAGTGAGAAAAAGTGCAGGGAATTATTGTTAACAATTGTGAACTTTACTTACTAATCTTGTCCTAAAAATACATACTTATAACTTTTAATAAATAATTAAAAAGAAAATATCGAAATTATTCAATGTAATAATTTAGTTCGCCTGCAAAAACAAACAAAAACTAAGGCAAAAGTGAAAAAATTCACGTGAAAAATATTATTCAGCATAAGGGGAATCAAAGCAAGGGAAAAATTATTCACGATTGCAATTCTGTGAAAAGTGGAAATATTTCGATGGAAACATTTTTCACGACAGGGGTGAATAATTTAAAAGCGACCAAAATTTGTTTTCATAAAATTCGCAAAAATTTAATTAATTTAAAATTGATTTTGTTAAAATTTATGGCCTTACTTCATACGACTTCATACAATGAAATTAATTAAAATAATTTTAATAAAAATTAACTCTGTGATTAGAATATTTTTACGATCATGGCTCGATTGTGTACACATATCTTGCCATAACGTCCTAAAAAGGTTAAGCGACATAATTTTCGAACTTCATTTTTTTTTTACCAAAATCGATTATTTACTGTCGCAAGTAATTGATTTTCCTAAAAAAAAAACGAGCTCCAAAAAATGTGTTAATAGTCGATTTTGGTCAAAAAATGAAGTTCGAAAATGATGTTAATCTTTTTTTGGAGGTTATGAGTTTATATGACTGAAAAGCTGGCATGTATTTGTGCTACTTTCATTTAATTCCTTGCCACAGGATGCTGTAAAAAGTCTGTAAGATCAGTTAATATTTACATTAAGAACTAATGTTTTTCTAGTATAATATTAGAATTATATTACCATATAATCTCTTATATCATTAACATTTTAAGTTTTTTTATCTAAACTCTTTCTTTTGAAGTAATACGAATCTTTTGGGGCATTTTGAAAGCTACTCTTTAAAATGTTTTTACTAAGTAGATATTAAATTATTGAATAAAATATCAACATACCCCACATTGTGTATAAGCAGCAATAGATGATATGAATACAATGGCGGAATTCTTTTCTTCACGTAAATACGGCAAAGCCTCCTTTGCCAACAAATACGATGATTTTAAATTTACATCGAAAATTTTATCCCAAACTGCCTCCTCGCAATCCAACACACCTCCGACAGCTGGATTCACAGCAGCATTTGAAACCAAAATATTTATTTTGCCATAATTTCGTATGGTCTCTTCAAATAGTCTTTTACGGTCTTCGCTTTTGCTAACGTGACATGTCAAACCTAAAACATTTAAATTAAGTTTGCGCAACTCTTCGACAGCTTTATCCACATTATCTTGCTTGCGGCTACTAATGACTACATTGGCACCCTCTTGAGCCAAACGTTTGGCAATAGAAAGTCCAATACTTGAAAAAAAAATTGTGATATTAAAGCTTAATCTGTTAACAAATATTTTTGGTTTATTGCTTACCCATCTGTAGAAGCTGTAACTACGGCTACTTTATCCTGTAAACGTTTCATATCCTTGTTGAATTCTCAGAACTTCCTGCTATAAAAATTGGAGTATTGAACCCCTGTTTTTTTAATAACAACAATTACTCTTGCACTCACGATTGTTGAAACTTAATTTTTAAATTTTAGCAATGAAAAATGCGTTGTTTTGAGCTAATGATGCAAAAGTATAACTTAAAAATGGTTTGTCTTATTTTAATTTTAAAAAAATTCGAAAATCATATAAATATTTCTCCTTTTTTTTTGTTTATCTCAAGGTCAAAAATGCAGAAATATCCATAAATGTCTAAGTTCGAATAAAGTAGTCATCGTGAAAATATATTCTTAACATTTTCAGAGGTAGTGAATAACATGTGGCGAAAGAAAAACTTGTTTTAATTCTAGATTTCAAAGAGTTTATAAAAAGTGTATAACGAAAAAAACCTGTGTTGTTTTATTGAGGGCCATTATTACTACTTAAAGTTAGTTAAAAGTAGGATTTTTTCGGACGTATAAACACTTTATCATTTGCAAAATTTTACTTTAACTTAAAGCGAGCGATAAATTACTGGCAAGTTAACCTTACCTGGTAAGTTAAATCCAATTTGCATAAATGGAAATATTTTATACGTCCGATAAAATCCTACTTTTAACTAACTTTAAGTTGTAATAATGGCCCTGAGTATATTCCAAGTATACGTATTGCATTGAAATCAGTGCACATCTTTTTTTTTAATTTATACTCACAAAAGAATACTTAATGGTGGAAAAATTAAAATTAAAAAATTTTAATTATTTAATATACTGACACCGATTAGAAGTTACTGTAGAGCTAAATTTATGGAAGCTGGTTCACTGCACTTCACTGTCTTACTTTAAAATGGAAGAAATGCTTCTACACTGCTTTAAAGCCAACTCGTTAATGAAGTAAGTATAATTTTAATTTTGCATATAAATGCATATATACATATATAAATATGTACATACTATGTACATGCATACATACTCTTATTTGTCTTCTAATCTTTTTAAATAGAAATCTGTTATACCACTCGTAATAATTTTGAATTGAATTTAATTTAATATTCTAACCATTTTTTCCATAATCCTGGGAAAATAAAACAATAATAAAGCAAACAGATAAGCTGAGTTTTATGGCAACTTGTATTCGTTTCCATTAGATATAAAATTTTTTCCAGATATGCACTAATTTTCGGCCTTGAATATACATACATACATACATACATACATATATACATAGGTATATGTCTCTTTTATTGCTAAATGGTCATATTTCGAAAAATGCATTTTTGAAGTTTATAATACAGAAAAAATCGTCATATATATCATTTAATCTTTTGTAAAACTTTACATATAAAAGACTTGTACAAGTACCTCTTGAAAGAAGTGTACATATGTAAATTGAAGACTTAACATTTATTTTCTGCAAAACTAGCTTTCTTTAGTTATGCCTCTGTTGCTATAAAGGAACGAAATGTAAAAATTTTTAATTTTACTGTCACAAATTTCATATTTCATATTTACTATTATTCCCAGTTGCGCAGAAATGTTTTATATTTAGGTTTTTCCTAAATAATAAAATTATAGTTAATCAATCAATGTAAGGATATTTATCCAGACTATATGACTTCGTGCACCATCCGTAATAAGCGCCCGGACGAACTAGCTAGGGCTGGATCCGCTATGGATGCTGTGCATTGTCAGTTGCTGCACCGTTAACAATAACACTCTCAAACACTGTCTTAAGAAAACAGAAGATAGATGGAAGAGTGCAGCAAGAGCGTGTAGGGTCACAAGGAAAAAATGGTCATGCTTCCACGACAAACGCTTGGCAAAAATAGGAAAAGTATCCCTCATTTAGTCGCGATGTTGATTTGACACTGGGCGATGGGAAGACATGTTAGCAGGTTAAGGCTTCCATATAATATTTTCTGTTCTGGTCGAAAAATTAATAGCACACATTAATTATACTGTTTGACAAAAATGAATGAAATCGAAATACCTGAAGCTTGTTACTATTTTTCTGGTAGGTATTGTCGAGCATAACAATGGACAAAGTGAATAAAAAAACCTGAAATATGTATGTTTTTTGTTTTTTTAAACAAATTTTCAAGTAAAAAGCAAATGCTTTTTTTTACTCACTTTGCCCAATGTGTATTCGAAATTTTCCAAACACTACCAAAATCTTGAGTTACGGGGAAAAACCGGTTTTTTCGTATCCGTGTGCACTTATTAACCTCTAACTAACTTGAATATCAACCGATTTTAAATTTATAAACGGATATAAAAAGAAGAGTCTAGGACCTTTCCAGCCATATACATATATTTCATTTCAGTAAATTTCAGATATGTGTATGTGTGTATTTTTTTACCAAATATAATTTTTTCGGCTTTTTCGTCTCTTTTCTACTTTTGATTCATTCTTAGGCAGTATTTTTGTACTGGAACCATATTGATTATGACTTTATTTATAAAACATAATTGATTAAGAGTAATTCGCAATTTGTGTTAAAAAAATCCTTAGAAATTGTCGTAGTTATTAAATATTTTATGAAAATACTTTTTGTTAAAAAACTACCGGCATGATGTATTTCGTGTTCTATTTATACGCTTTCTGTGTATTTAAGCTTCTAGGATGATGAAAGTATAATTTAATAGACGTATTTAAATAGAAAGTATAAAATTGGTGCAACAGTGGTCGCCAAACTTTTTTCTTGAGAATCAAATTTTTCACATCCACCAACCTTAATATTCCATTGATAAGTGCATACATGTACGAAAAACCGGGTTTTTTACATATAACTCAAGATTTTGGGGATTTTTGGAAAATTTTAAATACTGATTGTTCTTATGTTCGACAATACCTACCAGAAAAATAATATTAGTCATAGGTATTTTTTTTGTCACACAGTGTTAGTTGTTAGAGCATTTGTATTTGAACCTTAACCTCAAATTGGCACGTGTTAGAGTTGCCCGATTCAGCTCAAATTTTCATCATATAAGTTTTACATAAAGTGTCACTAAAAACTGCCCCAAACTTTAGGAAAATCCAAAAGAAATTTTTTAATGTTACTCTAATGTTTATATCGTCACAGAAGTAACTTCACAAAAATTCGAAATTGAGTTTTTTATTGATTATGGTTCATTTTATCAAACTACATGTTCACGCAAATATTTAGACCTCTGCGATCAAAAATGACAGCTTTACTAAAGAAATCCAAACGGACGAAATAACGAATGCATCTATTTTTTATTGCAAGGAACGTAACTAACATAAAAGCTTAAATATATATAATAACAAAAATTAAAAATTTTAAAAACAATCGACTTTTTTCAGAAAAGATGTTATATCTTCTAAACGGCTGGACCGATTTTCTTCAAACATAGCTAAGAATCCTCTCGATCAAGTCATCTTTCAAACAGAAAAAACTAAATGAAAATCAGTCCAGCAGTTTGGCCTGTACGTGGACACGGACAGACACACAGATACACAGACACACAGCCACACACTACAAACTTATAACACCCCTTTTTTTAGTCGGAGGTTAAAAAAGAAATAAATGGTTAAAAACATATACATAAGTATCTATACTACAAGTAAATTTCGTAGAAAATTTTCAAGAACACTTTATTATTATTGATTTTGAAACGTTTTTTGTTTCACCTGTAAAAAATATAAAAGTGTAGTTACGTCCGTTTGTATTTAAGGATATGTATGTATGTACATTAGGGTGACAGCCAAAATTTTTTTCGCGAATTTTAAAGCTTTTTCAACGGAATATTGTGCCAATAGGTCCAAAAGTTTTGTGACGAAAATTTGAGCCAAATCGGACAACGTTTTCTGGACGCGCATCCAGGTCAAAGGTCAGGTATTTTCATATTTTACAATATATACGAAATAAATTTTTTGAACTCGTTTATTTTTTTTTCAATATTTAATGAAAAAATGTGGATTTATATATTTTCGTGAAAAAAATAGTAAAAAGAACTTTTTTGGTAATTAACCTTTCCTTTATGTCAGGAAATTAATAGATGCTTTTATTCAAAAACGTTAACTACAAAAACACATTTGTTTGTTTGTATTAAATCACACCATCTACATTGCAAAAATTTTAAAATTGCTAATTTCCTAGACAACAACCATTATTTTTAACGGATTCTAATGATAAATTTCAAGGCCTACTAGATTTTTAAAATACGACTGAATTATGTATTTCCCCAAAAATTATATAAATTGCATTCAGTCGTGTGAATTACTTGTGTAAAGTGCTTTTGGTTAGAGATTTTTTGTGAATTTTGTAAAAATATATAACAATGCCCTCGCTAAGGGAAGAAATATTTTTAATAGGCTATTCAAAACACCAAATAGTTGGTTCTAAACTTCCCTCGAAGGGGGACTGCCTCAAAGTTTTTTTTTCATAATATGAGGACAACGAAATTAACTGCAAAAGATAGTGCTGATCTTGTGGTAAGAGAGTGTATAATTTTTTGGGAAAAGGCCCGTATTCCTGTTCACGATTTGCACTGGTGTACAAAAAAAAATGTTGCGTCTGTATGAGGAATGGAAAGATTTAAAAAAAAATATATCTAGAGTGTCCGACATTCATAAAAACAGAAGAAAACTGTGGAGCGATAATTTAGGCGATCTCTTCGATATTGCTCGTACCGATGCACTGGAACTAATAGATTTAGAAGAAGACAAGCAATTTTTAATTAAACAAAGAATGAAAGGTCGCGAAGGTTGTATGTTGGGAGTCGACTGTAATCTAAAAAAAAGAGGAAAGAAAAAGAAATCGCAAAAAACAAGAAGAGTTGCGTAAAAAATTAAGTGACGAATTACCATCAACTTCATCAGGTAAAAATTTAATTAAATGTTAAATAACGTTGTTTTAAATTTTTGTTGGAAGTACTGAACTGTGACAAAATTTATTTCAGCCTGCAATATGATTGAATTTTCCGCGTCTGAAGATGCTGCAACATCAGAGGAAGAATATTCTGAATGTTCGATTGAGGCAAAACGTTTTCGCAGTACTTCTTGTACGAAAAAGCAAAGTGTCTTAACGTCAAGACTAGCTGCAGTTTTCGACAAGTTAAAAATAAGTCATAGAGATGCTGTACACTTATTGGTTGCAGTTATTGACGCCGTCGGACTTAATACATCCGATTATATTTTAAATCGAACCTCCATAAGTCGGGAAAGAGCGCAATTAAGATTAACGCAAAGTGAAAAAATTATAGAAAAGTTTACTGCAAGTGATCAACCTTTGACCATCCATTGGGACACTAAACTGTTATCGACAATAACAGGAAAATCAGAAGACCGTTTGGCTATAATTGCTACGGCTCCAGGCCTAGAGCAAATTATAGATATGCCTGATATTCCCTCTGGGACTGGAGCGGAAATTTCTTCTGCAGTTTATGATGCATTAGAAGACAAACATATTTTGGAACGAACGGCGTTTGTTTTTGATACAACATCATCCAACACTGGTAGATTGAAAGGTGCATGTGTGCTTTTGGAGAGATCAATTGGAAGAGAAATTCTATTTCTAGGCTGCAGACACCATATTTTCGAAATTGTTTTGGCAGCAGTTTTTACGGAGGCCAATGTTGGAGTGTCGTCTGGACCGGACATAACGATTTTTAAAAAATTCAAAAAACATTGGCCAGAAATAAATACAGATAGTTTTGTGCCAGGAATAGCTCATCCACGAATTATGGAAATTATAGGCGATAATGTTGGTGGACTTTTAGATTTTGCTTTAGGAAAAATGAACGATTCATTCCCGAGAAATGATTATAAAGAATTTTTGGAGTTAGTAATTATATTCCTTGGTGGCAATCCTCCTTCAGGAATAAAATTCAGAAAACCCGGTGCACTGCACTACGCAAGATGGATGGCCAAGGCTATATACTCTTTAAAGATAATGATTTTTCGCAATCAATTTCCTGAAGTGACAGATTTTGAAATCAGTGCTTTGATAGAAGTAACAGGTTTCATTGTAAGTTGTTATTCAAATTTTTGGTTTGATTCAAATAAAGCGGATAAAGCTGCTTTAAATGATATTATGTTTTTGAGAAAATTGGAAAACTACAAAAGAGTCAATCAAAATATTGCGGACAAAGCCATTTCAAAGGTATTAAATCATCTGTATTACTTAAGCGAAGAATGTGTGGGCTTTTCTTTGTTTGACGAAAGGATAGACAACATAACAAAAAGCAAGCTAGTAGCGAAGATGTCTGTAGATATATCTGGAAATGAGGATGAAGAGATAGCAAAGAAGCTAATAATAAAGAAGGAAAACTTAAAAAGTTTTATTTTCAGAGACAACTCTGATATTTTACAAGATTTGTTTTCAAAAAATACCAAAAAAGTTTTCAAGAGATTTGGAATTTCAATAGAGTTTTTCAGCAACGATCCACGTTCTTGGAGTGTTACAGGAGAGTACCTAAGAGCGAAACAAATTATTCAAAACTTGGCTGTTGTTAATGATTGTGCTGAAAGAGGCATTCAGTTAATTCAAGAATACCATGACAAAATAACAAAAGATGAGGGACAGAAACAACATTTAATGAAAGTAGTAACTATCATATATTATAACTTTTTTAATTTTTTTTTTCTCTTGACATGGTTTAATATTTTACAGGTGGTACAAAAATATAGGCAGCTGTATTCAAAAAATGCTAATCTATATTCTCTGCAAAAAGATTTTGATCTGTAGATTTTAAAAGAAAAAAAACCTACCAAATCACCGATCATAATTTTTGTTTTTAAAATTAGAAAAAGTAGTAGATTGACCATTGAATGCGGTCGACGCTGGTAGCGCAGCAGAAAATATATGCATATTCCATCCTGAAATGTAAAAACTTTATGTTAATTGAAAATTTTTCCTGCAATATTTTTAAGTTATTTTATCAAAAGTACACAGAATTTATATACATTGCCAATAATGGCATACATATATTAAAAATTTTTGAAATAAAATAGTTTGTGGATCACTTTGACGCAAGGGAAATTTGAGAGTTAGTTCCCAAAAAAACTATTTGAGTGTCCTCTTTATTAAAAGTCTACAGAATCCAGATGTTTTTGTAAAATAAAGTAGAAAATATATGAGTTTCTCAACTTTATTTCATACTAGCTGTGAAATATGCAAATACCTGACCTTTGACCTGGATGCGCGTCCAGAAAACGTTGTCCGATTTGGCTCAAATTTTCGGCACAAAACTCTTGGACCTATCGGCACAATATTCCGTTGAAAAAACTTTAAAATTCGAACAAAAATTTTTTTACATACAAACCATTGTCACCCTAATGTACATACATGGATACTGAAAAAACTTTAGAGCAAAAATTTTACGAATGTGCTCAATTATATAATTAAATTGCAATTCAAGTATAATTAGCCCAATTCACAATCTTGTGCAAAGGGTCTTGCATGGTTGCATTTGCAAAATGGTATAGTGTATTGATACTCACCACTTAACAATTCTTAGTAGTGAGATCAATATACTACATATACCATTTTACAAATGCAACGATGCAAGGTCATTTGCACAAAATTGTGTGCAAATGTGTTTTTTTTATTAATATACTTATATATATATATTTTTTTTTATGTTAATACACTTGTGTAGTTGTTTATTTTTAATGTAAACAATAATACAAACAAATCGTGTTACAAACGACCAGACATTCCACCCGCTGCGACGATTGTTTCACCCGTTATATAACTTGCATCTTCTGATACCAAGAATGCTACTACTCCGGCCATTTCATCAGGCATTGCAAAACGTCTCATAGGTATCTTAGATATTGCAGCCTCGTAGCCTCCTTCTCCTTCATATAGCTGAAACATTTATAAAATAAACTTCAACTCGAAAAAAGTATTTTTTTGTGTTTACCATTGTTGAAAATTTAGTTTTAACAATTCCAGGTGCAAGACAATTTACACGAATTCCTTCTGGTGCCAAATCCTTGGCGGCTGCTTTCGTCAACCCAACTAAAGCGATTTTACTCACACCATATACGCCTAAATTCTGAAACTATTGTTTGATTTTATAATATTGTCTATGTAGATGAAAATGTTTTAAATAACATCGATTTCTCGACAAAACTGAGCGTATACAAGAACATTCACAGTTTGTATGAAAGAACTATGTATATTTCAAAAACCTCTTACTTGATAATTTCAGTCACAGTTGTGATTAGTGATTTTTCAATCGCTGTGAAAAAGTAACAGGTTTCGAAATATCGCTCATCTCTATTTAGGATCTTTAACGGTTAAAAGTTAGTTGCAGTCGGGTTTTTTGATTTTTTAAATTCTTACGCTTTGTCGAATCAGTAGAGAAAATGTTGTACGATCTTATCAGTGAATAGATATGACCACTGTACATCATATTCTTTAAAATTGCAAAATTTTGAATTGACCCTCTTTAAAGGAACAAGTGCGATTTGTATTTATACATACCCCAAATTGATCAAAAGCGCCAACAGATGATAGGAATACAATGTTGGAATTCTTTTCTTTGCGTAAATGCGGTAAGGCCTCCTTGGCCAACAAAAAAGATGATTTTACATTAACATCGAACATTTTATCCCAAACTGCTTCCTCGCAATCCAAGACACCTCCGACAGCTGGATTCACAGCAGCATTTGAAACCAAAATATTTATTTTGCCATAATTGCGCATGGTCTCTTCAAACAGTCTTTTACGGTCTTCACTTTTGCTAACGTGACATGTCAAACCTAAAACATTTAAATTAAGTTTGCGCAACTCTTCCACAGCTTTATCCACATTATCTTGCTTGCGGCTACTAATGACTACATTGGCACCCTCTTGGGCCAAACGCTTGGCAATAGAAAGTCCAATACTTGAAAAAGGTTTTATATTTAAAATTTAATATTTATCATATTTTTTAGGTTTTATTTCTTACCCTTCTGTAGAAGCTGTAAGTAAAGCTACTTTACCCTGTAAACGTTTCATATTCCTGTTGTACAGTGAGTTAGTTCTCCTCAGTGGGAAACTTTTACCGATCAAGATATGTATGTTTGCTGTACTGTGTTTTCTTTTTATTAACAGCCAAAACTCTTCGCTCTCGATATCCGAAGTTTATGTAACCCCTGTTTTCTATTCTTGTAAGAAATTGCAAATTTAATATTTTCGAAATTTTGAAATTTAACGACTCAAGTATTAAGGGACGTTGTGTTCTTTTCTGAAAAAATAGACATACAGCATTTATATACATATTTATGCGTTTTATTAAATTAAAAGGAATTTCCATACGTCCCACAGAAGAATATTTAAGCCAAAAAGCAGACAAATAAGGCAAAAGTGAATTTAAAGAAATCTTAAAAAATCATACGCAGCTCAATACACAATAGAATTTTACATCATATTGTAAATTTTGAAGACTTTAAATTGTGATTTGCAGCTCTGATATACTGCTAAAGTGAGGAAAGTGAAGAAAATTATATGAGTTCTTAATGTTTTTTTTTTTTTTTTTTTTTTTTTTTTTTTTTTTTTGATAAAAACTATTTTTAGTATTTATTAAAATAAAAATATACACATTTTTGCCAAAAAAAAGAAGGTTCTTAAAAGTGAAGGTAGCTACATTTCGAATTCTGTCTTATATCACAATAAAACTTTAAATCTATAATTTTAGACGCAATCGATTTGTCTTAATCCCGAGAGTGTCAACTAAATATATGTATGACGGCCAACAGATGCCACTTTGTAAATACGAAAATAATAAAAAGTCGGTGAACTATATAAAAATGTGTATCATTCGACAGGTATTTTAAAATCATCTTTAGGTTTCTCTGTTGATTTTTCATTTCGAATTACCATCTAAGACATTTAACGGTTCAAATTTTGTCGCAGTCGTTTTTTTTTTGTATAAAGACTTGTTTTTGTTTTTGCTCATCTTGCATGGGTGCATCATACATTTTAGTTAAAAAATTCAGTGAAATTTCAAAATGTCAAGGAGATGGTGATATATACTAGCAGTAAAGCAGTATTTAAAGAATTAAACAAATTTTTCAAAATATATTGGCACTCAGCAGAAAGAAAAAAGGACCGATTTTTAAACATGCATATATGCATGGCTGGAAGAAACAGTACCAATACCTGTATTTGGCACTTCGCCTTCCGGACGACTGCAAAAGCCGTTATTTGAATTGACAGCATGAAGCTGGAACAAAAAATTAGATTAATAATTAAATTAGCAAAAAAAAAAAATTCACAGGAGCGTTCCAGGGTAGGGATACTTCCCCTTACCCATAAAAGCTCAAAAGCTTAATTTTTATGATATTGAAGCAAAAGTAGTAAATTTTTCTAATATTTACATTATGCTTACAAATAATATTTTTTCCCCGCCCACAAAAGGAAGCGGGACGAAAATGGCATTTTACGGTCTCCTTTAGGGGTTTGAACTTTAGCCGAGGTCAAAAGTTGCATTTGTCAAACAAAAGTATGAGAAAACTTAAAAAATAATAATTTTTCAGGGGTAGAATTATTAGTTCCTCTAAGTGCGAACTTTTCCCCTTCGTACAGTTTTTCTTATTTTCTAGCTTTAACAGCTTATGACTATGAGACATATTTCTCTATACCTTTTCACAAGCAATATAAACTAAAAAAAGTAATGGCCAGCTTTTTGGCTCAAATACTGTACGTCCATAAAATATTGCAAGAGAATGTGCAAAATTTTTTGTTTGTGATACTATTTTTTTCAACAGATAGTAATACTTGTCATAAATTTAAGTTAATTTAAACCTTAACCCCCATATTTATAAAAAAAATAAAATGAATTTGTAATTAATTTTTGGAAAATTTTGTATGAAAAATTTGAAATAAAATACATTTCAAATTCATTTTAAATTTTATTAATATGGGGGTAAATATTTTCAAAGGAGACTTTTATATTCACATATATTTTCTCTATTTCTGCATCACAGTGGACTGCTTATTGAGAAAAAATTTCACATCAAAAAAATAAATTAACAAATGGCATCTCCATATAATTTGTTAGTTATCCTAAAAGTCAGATGTGAATTATTTAGTAGGAAGTTAGCTTTATTTTGAATTAGCTCGTAAAAAATTTACAGGGTAATTACTTTTAAAAATTATTTTTTTTTCCTGTCCAAAATTATTTAAAGCTATTACTAAGCCTATAAAAGCTATGTACTTATGTATATTAAAGCAAAATTATTAAGGCTATAACAAGGTAAAATTTTATTTTTATTTTAATTATGCATATTTTTTAAGATGTTAATCCTTTTACTGATGGTTTAACGTTCCATTATTACTATATACCAAACGGACGACATACTCGTCCGTATTCCAGAATCAAAATGTAAAAAATTTAAGATTCAAAGAAAATGTATCTAAAGTTTAGATTCTAAACGTCATAAAAAAATTCATTACAACACAGCCACACACAAACTTACATACATATGCAAGCATAATTAAATAATACATGAAATTAAAAAAGCATAAACAAAATTCCTTCAACCAACCTAATTCAATTTATTCAACTCTCTTCCTTTAAGTATTATGGCTTTGATACAACAACAAATAAGAGAAAAGCAATTGTAAGCAGCGTGACCGTTTGACCGACTAAAGTGGCAATTTGCCACTTTTTCCACTGCCTTGCCACTTTTTGACTCCCTTTATTTAGGGTGAGTTATATGAAAATACATTAAAAATAAAAAGTTTAGTGCAGTTTTCTCATTTTTTTTATTTTGCCCTTTTTTTATAAATCCCCTATTTGGTGCCACTTTTTGAAAAATGTCATCGGTCACCCTGATTGTAAGGTCAAGAGAAATACTACAAACACACACACACTCATGTTTTGTTTCTTTTTTTACTTGTAACCCTGTCGGAGAATGTGTGGTTGACTACAAAAATAGTTAACTTATAGTTAACTTTTCTTAGACCGACTAAAAGCTAACTGCAAAGTCATCCAGAAAAAACCCAAAATTGATTCCTAAGTTGAGTATGTAATCGAATTTGATGAGAGCCAACAAATTTATTCTCAGCTACTTTAAAACTCATTTCAGTTTTATATTTATTAACATTTTGCTGTTGTTATTTTAGATGGCAGCTTAGCCGAGTGGTAGCGCGTTGAGTACACAACGTGTGATGTTACATGTTCGACCCCCAGAAAAAAATTTTTAATTTACTGACTACCAGCTTTAAGTTAGTTGAAAAGTAATGCAGAGTGCGCTGATTTATACGGGCATAATTGTGCTGGCATAACATGCCAGTTTGTAGGTGAGAGAGGCTAAGAGAGTGGTTTTGCGGTTGGCATAACTTTTCAACCAGCTTCAACCCCGCATTAGCAGCATAAAACCAATACACATACAACTTAAAAAACAGCAAATGTTAAATGAATACTAAAACACTAACACACACACAGCTGTGTATACGAATACATTTTGTGCCAGATGAATTAGTCTCGTGTAATTTGGAAAAGAACAAAAATTGTGCGGCTTAAAAATTGTTCTCGTCTAAACTACCTCAGTGAGACTATTGACTACCGCCTAGGACATCGCAATGTTAAAATAGTCAGTTGATTACATTGAAAAGTAATCCAAGTGTCAGTCAGTACTAGTTGCGAAATAGTTAGCTTAAAGTTAGTTTAAAGCTAACGTAATTTCCGACAGGGAAGCTAATAAATGTGTGTGTAATATGTGTACATGTAGTAGTAGCAACTTTAAACGCTTATAGCTCCCAAAATACTAAACCGATTTCAATAAAATATAGATTCTGCACATCTGTATAAAAAATCCTTTAAAACCATATAAATCTTTTTAAAATCGGTGCGGTGGTACCAGCGTAAAAGGGATTACAAAAAACATGTTCGCCTATTAATTATATAGATGTTTGATAAACACTCGTATATATATAATAAATAACAATTTGTATACCGACTGCTCTTGGAAGTTTTTGAAGATATATGGATGTACATATATATGTGTGTGTATAATAATTGTTATTTAAAAATGCAGCATACAACAATAAATTTGCAACACTTTACTGTTTAATTTAAAAAAAATGTACTTCGAAACGGATGAAAAACGTCTTCACAGATTAAAATCCAACTGTATAATGAGGTATACAAAGATAAATCTTAACTTTTTACATACATATATGCATTAGGGGGTTTAATTATTTTTCTAAAAAGATCGTATAGCAAACATGAAATTCATAAGAAAAATTTTTTTAGGAAAACTTGACTCCGAGCATATTGACACAGATTTTGTGCCCACATTCTGCAATTTTTGTATATACATATGTATGTATATAGTATATACAAAACTATTTATTACAATTTTGTCATTTATACAATTTTTGATCACCCTAATGTACATACCCATGAATCTTTATTTGTTCTCGAGTAATTTTAAAGATAATATGAAATTATAAGTTTAAATTTATATAACTGTTTCGTACATAATCCTTGCGAAATAAAAAATTATTACTAGAAATAAAGCGCATTTAGAAATTTATTTAAATAAGAAAACTAATATTGAAGAGATAAACTTTTTATTTTTATTATACAAAGATAAGTGTCTATGCAGTCTGTGAAGAGTATAACATTGCTTTTTATATAAATATATTAGACAAGGATAAATAAACATGCATAACTAAAATGGAACAAGTGCAAACTTTTTTATATCTATTAGGGCCATTATTACAACTTAAAGTTAGTTAAAAGTAGGATTTTATCGGACGTATAAAAACTTTATCATTTGCAAAATTTTACTTTAACCTAAAGTGAGCGATAAATTACAGGCAAGTTTATTTTACCTGGTAAGTTAAATCCAATTTGCAATAATGGAAAGAAGTTGTAATAATGGCCCTTAGACAAGAATAAATATTTATGTACCCAGCTAAAATAAAAATATGTATGATCCATATATTTTTGATATATAAATGTATATAAATATACATATATGAATATATCGCACTTAATCAACAAGAGGGTATTAACACAAAATTTTTAAAATTTCACTTTTTGCAAGAAATCGTCTAATAACATCAATATCCATATACTTTAAACATTTCAACGTATTCCGATTAATCTTTCATCTCGAAAACCACATTTGAGACCATTTTGGTGATAGTGTAGTGAATACCTTTATATCACCAAAAAGGTATTATGTATTTTGAGTTAATAAAAAAGTGGACATTGAAATGTATCGTATATTTTCATAAAAAGGTAATGTATTTTGATTTGATCCTATCAATAATCAAATTGTTAATGTAACCACAAACCGTTTTTCATCTCTACTGAAAATTTTATATAAATTCATGTATGGAAATGTATAGGATTATGCATGTGAAAAGTATTATATATAAATGTATTATTATTGAGCTCATATTACATACATACATATATAAAAATTCATACATTTGTATATAGTATCTCACACAAAATCGTTTTTGCAATCAAAAAAGCTTGCATTTCATTAACTCTTTTTATCACTGGTGAATTGGAAATGTATTAGAAAATATATACAGTAGATATACAAAGTTTGTATACATGCAGCCTCATCGTTTAAAAAAGAAAACTCTTGTAACTGAAGCAAACTTTTCTTATTGTATGTTACTATAAAAATGCATTATTTTTTTCCTTTATAATTGCATTCGTTTTTGATCTGATTTCTTAAATTAAATTTTGTGTACAAATATGAGTTTTTTCTTCTAAACTGATGAATGAAATGTCTTTGAGTTCGCTTTTAATTAATTTGTTCGAACAAATGTTTCATTAAATACATCCTCCCTATACAAAATCTTACAAAAAGGTAATTTTAGTAATTTAATTTATTGCACAGCGCACTGGCTCGGACCAGTGAAGTTATGTGGACATATACTATAATATATGTATATTAATTCATTTGCATAAACGTCCATATATGAAAATGTTCCATATACAGTCGACTCCGCTTTACTGGAAATAACCAAAACCCAATTTTTCAGTTATCCAATTTTTTCTATAAAACGTAGTTCCGATTCATGAAATTTGTTACAGTTAAGCGTACTGTCTAAAATCGAAAATGTGTAGCCACTTGCATTGACAATATAATAGAAAAATACAATAAAAGAGCGAAAAGGACAAATACATTTTGCCATTTAATTTTTTTAACGGACAAAACATACGCAATTTATTCAGCCTCAAGTTATGCAATAGATTTCTAACAAATAAATTTGTCATTGTTTATTTTTTCACTAAAGCGAAGTAAGTTTCATAAAAAACGTAGTTGTGGGCTTGCTTTTGGCTTTCAGTAATCCGATTTTCTTCAGTAAAGCGTGTTGCGCTAAAGCGGATTCGACTGTACAGTATAAAAAGTTCATATGTTACACCCTTGATTTAAAAGAACGCCTGCCGTGCAATAAATTTAATTGCTAAAATTACTTTTTTGTAAGATTTTGTGCCGGGAGGTTTTATTTGATAAAACGTTTGTGGTTGCCTTGCATGCTGTTCCATTGTGCTAGTGTTTGTCATAATAATAAAAAATAAAAACTATCACATGTTATTTAGCCAATCGAATCATGAACAGAAAAAAATTCATTCGTAATTTTGAAATGAAAGGTGTACCCATTATTAATAAAAAAAATCATATTCATAGGCCTGTTCCATGATGTTGACAAAAAACGTTCGATCGATTACTTTCGTTTTTGTTCTTTTTTGTTGTAGCTGGTTGAAAATTTATGCCAACAACAAAACCATTCTCTTCACCGAATTTGCCAACAAACTGCCATGTAAAGCTTAAATTAGACGTGACATAACCATAATGCCATAGCCATAACAAACCAAAATTCAATTTGTTTCTTAAAAATATATAGAGAATTCCGTAATATTTTTCTCATGTGTAATCCTATACATTTCCATACATGAATTCATATATATATATTTATAGTATACTAGCTTTGTACCCGCGACTTTGCTCGCGGAGGATAAACAGTTCAAATTGACTGCTAGGCTTAAAATAAATACACTTCAAGTAAATAA
Organism: Tachina grossa; assembly: GCA_949987645.1. Lineage (NCBI taxonomy): Eukaryota > Metazoa > Arthropoda > Insecta > Diptera > Tachinidae > Tachina > Tachina grossa. Next base: position 36,622,777 of record OX465276.1, on the reverse strand, counting down.
AATTTAACGAAAGTAATTTTGTTATTAAATCGGCTAACAATTGTTTATTATAAATTATGTTATTCCATGTATAAATATACATACATAAGTTTGTTTTAAAATAAATAAATAAATAAATAAAAATTTATAAAATTTTTTAATTCAATCTATAAAGAAGTGCATGTATGTGTAACTAACTATATTTAAGTAAAATTAGCTCCATATTTAAAACCCAACAGTTTGTACTCTTAAAAACTTATCTTTCCGTACAAAATTGCAACCTCGTTTCCTGCCTTCATATAAAAAATTGGTATGCCCTATAAAAATACCCCCTTTCCCCCTTTATAGGGCAAATTCTAAAATAAAAACTATCATATGTCCGTTCTCGGATCTCAAGGTATCTACATACCAAATTTCATCGAAATCGGTCCAGCGGTTTACGCGTGAAAAGGTAACAGACAGACAGACAGACAGAGTTACTTTCACATTTATAATATTAAGTATAGATACATACATTCATATATTGAATTTATATGCACCATACATATTTTTTTAGCCGTGTAGGGCCAAAATATATAAAATCTTGCAATAAGAATATTTTTTTAGTTACAAGAGCTTTTCTCTTTTAAAAGTTGAGACCATACGTACATATGTACATATGTACTTATTCTCCTACCGTTTTAAAATTAAAATTAAAAAATGTTTATGTCAGGACTTAGCTCCCAAGAAGTATGTATGTATTTTTAACATGTACTTCTGATATAGTTGATTTCCGTGGAATCGGTAAAGATAAAAATTTCATAAAAATTGGGAATAGAATAACTTACTTTTCCTCGTTGCTGTTGTTGCAGCATCATTGAGTTCTGCATTCTTCACATATTTTGATGTTGACCCAGATTTTGCTGTTGTGCTTGCATTATAACTTCTAGGTTTGCTTGAGCCATTTATTGCAGTCTCATCATATGTTGCATTTGCTGTTGTTGTTGTTACATAACCGTTGCTGCTGTTGTTGCTTAGATCCATTACCAGCAGCACTAGCAGTGCCCTGACGCTGCTGACTCGCGTTATTTAGACTTTGCTGCCTTTGTTCAATAATAGCAGCCATGATCTTAGGATTTTGTCTTAAAACTTACAATGAGCGGTTAAAGGACCATTTGGCATTTGACCCGACAAAACAACACTTTCAAAATTTTGTTGTCCTTGTGAGCGAATACCACATGATCCTCTAATGGGTCCTAAACCACCCATTGCAAAAATGCCACAATTTCCACTCATTCTGTCAATCCCCTATGCATTACCTCCCATATTTCCAGTACTTCCGGGCATTTCTTGTGAGCCACTAACTCCTAACATGCCAACCATCATATTTAAAAAAAAAATTCGAACTAAATTTACTTAAACTAAAGTTATTTTAATTTTTCACTAGCTGATTAAAAGTTCGAAGGAAAAAATATAATCAGCCAAATCCACCATGTCGATCGATAACACGAGTGAGCGACAATAACTCACTCATTACACTGTGCAACAAATTTCGGGTCATCGCCACCAGCGTCAACAATTTTAATGGGAAAAGTTAGTTAGAATTTAATTTTTATGTCGTCTTGAATTTGGGCCATTTTTTGCACTATGCATTATAATTGAACTTATCTGTATTAACTTCTCGCAAGTTATCCAAACTAAATACCGCTTTTATGTAACTCTTTTATAACACGATATATTTTATTCAAGGAGTGAAATTTCGTGATTCTGTCATTGTTATCAAATGCATTTAAATTAAAATATCTTGTATGACTTAATGGTGTTATTAACCTGTAGGAAGTGTCAGTAGTAAAACAGTACTGGGGTCAAATCGTTACATCCGTGAACGTAAAACTCGTCACGTAAAAACACAATTTTCGGATTATGACATACGTGAACGTATTGAAATCCCATTCAGTTTATACGATTGACGTATCATTTATTTTGTTTTCGTACGATTGCCGATACGATCACGTATGTAACGATTTGAAGCCTGGTTCCCTACCGTATTTATCACCAGTAGTACTGATGAATTATACGCTAGACAATGCTTTTTGCTATAGACATTTAACATGTGCGTATCATTGAAAATCTAGTACCGATGTGGGTACTCTTGACTAAGTCGTTATTTTGGTACCATATACTATAATACATTGTAAAGAGAGACTAACTTGTACAATTTAGAAATTCTAGTCTACAATACTAACATACTATTTACTAAGTAGTTCTTTTGGGAATAATACTCTTTGAATAAAAAAGATTATGCCTCTGACAATTTATCACTCAGTTGCCGTCGGCTGTACTGTGTATGTTTTTTACTCATCAGAGCAGTGGATTCACACACGGCAAATTTAGTTGGACAACTTTTTAATTTGTGAGCGAGAGAGGAAAATATGATGGGTCCACGTGTGCCAAATTCGACGATTTATCGTCATTTTGACGATTTTTGGTGCCGAAAATAGCAAAGTGACGATTTGACGATTTTTCCTTTAAATTTACGATTTTTAAAAGTTAAAATGTGGCAGTTTTTTATGAAAAATCTACTATTACAATTGATGTATTACTTACCTACTTAAAGATTTTGGTGTAATTTTGCCCACTCTTTATTTTATATTGGTATCTGTATAAATTGATATTCTCAAAACACATAAATGTTAAAAAAGCCAAGTTCCTATCAAAAATTTTGGCCATCAAAAGTACTGAGACCAAAACTTTTCATAGTTTTACCACTAAGAGGAACAAAGTTATAAGGGGTTAAAATCGGACAATGGTTTCAATTTCCCAATAAACGTTAAAAAAAATCATTTTGATTTGACTGATTTTTCTGACGATTTTTCGAGTATAAAATGACGATTATTTTATAGTTTATCGGGTTTTCGACGATTTTTCGATCATTTTATCTGGCAGGGGGAGAAATATAATGGAAGGGGACCCATCTAGCCCTTTCATTATATTTCTCCCCCTTTTTCATAAACTCAAAAGTTGCTCAAATAAAATTGCAGTGTGTGAACGCATTCAAAACAAACATTGATATGTAGACACTCCATTGACAAATTTCAACGTCAAGTCACCAAAATAGTCAACAAAAGTGGTAACTTGGACACACATCCCCAAGCTTTATTGAGAATTTTCCAATCTGCATCAGCAAAAGTATTGGAAAAAGTTGAGAGCAAAGTTAATAGCTTTGGAATTATTTTTATTTGGCTTTGTTATTTACTCTTCTGCCAAAACTGTACGTAGTTAATGTACTTTGACTAAAATAAGTGTATTAAAAAAGCAAAAACGGTGTACGTGTGTGTACTAGTGATGTAACGAATGTCAATTTTTGATATTCGCGAATACGAATGCAAATACGAATATTTGAAACGATATTCACGAATACGAATATTTCATGTGAAATTTATAGACATTAAATTAGGGCTCTATTTACGCCTGCAATATGAAATATTAAAAAATTGTTATGAAAAAAAAAACTTCATTCCTTTTGGCGTACTTTAAAGTAATAAAAACTACCCAAAATTTTAATGATCATCAGTAAATAATGTTTGAAAAGGATACAAAGCACAAATTTCTATAAAAAAATAATGATTCGTACAAACTAATATTTGTATCCATTTATTTAAATTTAGTTTAGGCTTTATGCATTTATTTTTTATTTTTTTTGGAAAAATATTCGTATTCGCCTGAATTTGACGAATACGAATGCTTCGTATTCGCATTAAAAATGGCCGAATATTCGGTAATTCGTATACGAATACGAATATTCGTCCATCACTAGTATGTACATACACATGTATGTATTAGTGTTTAGCTTGAAACATTTTAACGATCAAAAATAATGTGCATTAAATAATTATTTTTATAAATAATAACACTTACTGCTATAGCTCAGATTCGTTTTTATTGGAAAAATTAACATAAATTTATCATACAAACTAATACCATAAAATCCGGTTTTGTGGGACTTTTTAACATTTAAAGTTAAGAATTAAGTAACTTACATAAAAATTTTATAGGTTAACATTTCTGTAGATTATTTTAAGCCTGTATTTATATCCTTATTTAAGAGAAGAGAGCGTTGAAATTTGTTCTCATATTATTTTATATAAATCTCCTGCACACATGATACGGCTAAAATGTAAAGGTTAACGATGTAATCCTCACCGATTCACAAAAATATGCAACAGGCGCAGAACATCATTTTTATTTTAGGTTCAGACGTTTTTGCCAATATCCGTAGTTAGAACATTGTTAATATAGAAAAGTGTTATCATTAAATCTCCAAGTGCGCAATAGACGTACTTATGTACATACTCGTACATATAAAAATGCTAGTGAGGTGTTAATTACGAAGTGAAATAATGATGACACGAAATCAGGGTTCGAAAATTTTACAAATTTAAAATATGCAACAATTGTTTATACAATAAAATAATATCTCATATTCCATTTCATTAAAAATTCATGCTAAATAGCTGATGTTAACAAACAATCTATGCCCAAATACATACGACATGGGCGCTGATGAAGTGCGTGTTGACACAGAAAAATGTGGCGCGCCTGAGCTAAAAGTCTAGTTTAACTCTTAACTGGTATCGCGGGGTCTAAATGACTCCACCACATATATATCTTGTAGTAATAGTTATATTTTTAAGGTAATGAGCTCATGCATTTAAGTAATCTTATTACTTGCCGAACTAAAGCTAACACCTGAATTTTAGATCTTTATATACATATCTACTACAACAAAAGTTATAGTAAAATTTCAAAACATATGTCGATAATTATCTTTAAAAAAGCTTCTCAAACTTAAATATATAATTATTAAACTCATGTTTATAACCGAAAGAGGCGAAGGCCACTGAAGCCAGTCCTCGAATTTTTTTTTGTATTTATTGTAAATTAATTTTTTCAATAAATAATAATAATAATAATAATAATAATAATAATAATAATTATAGTAAAATTCGGGGTCCATTTGGACCCCCCATTAGTATTTATCAACAAAATCTTTTTAATTTGTTAATACAGGGTGGGCCAAAAGAAACCAAGGGGTGTAAAAGTTTAATAACTTTTTTGTTTATTAACTTTTTTTTATTTTTTCTTTTAGATTATATAATATACAAAATGGAAATTTTTTTACACTAAGTATGAAAAATGATGTCTCTTAAATGACCACCGTTTACAGCTTCGCACTGATGGGCTCTTTTTAGAGCATTTTCCATAACATCTTTCAAAACTTGTGGCTGTAGCGTTCGAATTTCTGCAACAATGTTTGCCTTGAGTTCAAGGATTGTCTCTGGCTTGTTCACATACAATCGCTCCTTCAAAAAACCCCAAAGAAAATAGTCGGGTGCTGTCAAATCTGGCGATCGCGCTGGCCAAATAATTTCCGAATTTCGAGAAATTATTCGCTCTCCAAAAATTTGACTTAAAAGTGCCATTGTGTCTCGGGCAGTATGGGCAGTGGCTCCGTCCTGCTGAAACCACATACCAGGTCTGTTTTCAAGAGCAGGACGTAAAAAATTTTCTATCATAAACCGATACCGCTCTCCATTTACGGTTACAGCACTTCCATCTTCATTCTCGAAGAAGTAGGGCCCAATGACATTTTCAGATGTGATCCCACACCATACTGTACACCTGATGGGGTGCAATTGGCGTTGATGAATGGCTCTTGGATTTTGAGAACCCCAGAACCTACAGTTCTGCTTATTAACAAAGCCATTCAAATGAAAATGAGCTTCATCACTCATAATCAAATTTTCAATAAAGTTGATTTCTGGTTTAAATAATAAAATTCTATTGTTCTGGTTCTCTGTTCAGTTGTGAACCTCTCCATTATAAATTCTCCAAGTGTTGTCTATATAATCTGAAAGAAAAAATAAAAAAAAAATTAATAAACAAAAAAGTTATTAAACTTTTACACCCCTTGGTTTCTTTTGGCCCACCCTGTACTATTTTGTCGCAAGAACTAGGTAGAAACACCGAACTTTTCTGCTTATTTAGAAAAATAACAGAAACCTCTTTAGAGCAGAGATAAGTTCAGAAATGGACCTTCCTCAAAGTAAACGCTTAAATGAGAGTGTTGATGGAACATCTGGTCGAAAAAGGGGACTGCTTTTTTTGTGATCGGAAGAAAGATCAAAAACAATCCTAAAAAATTTCAAAATGTCTTAATTATATACATATATAAAGCTCATTCAATGAAAGCTATTATCAGTTCAATACGTGTAACATAAATAAGCTAAAGTCTACAGTACACGTCATGTAAAAAGCCACATACGTATGTGGTGATGACGTCACGTCAATTCTCAGCATGTTCGTTGCATTTTTTAAAATTACTAGTAGTGGCTATATGCCGTAAAATTGGTATAGTATTTCTGTTCCAAAATACTTATGTGGCACATGTGCACGAAACGAAGACATTTTCCTGGGCAGCTCATCTGTAAGCACGTTAATATCTACATGTACATATGTTCCTAGTACACGGCATGTAGCATATGTAGCTTCATTATGACGTCAAAATTACGTCAGAACCACATGCGCATGTAGTTTTTTGTAAAAAACGCAAATTTTTTATAAGTTTAGGTTTGTAATTTTTTTTTTTTTTTGTTTCGTTAAATTTTGTACTTAATTTACTTTTCAAAAAATGTGTTAATTTTAGTTGTTTTTATTTTTTTTTTGTATTTTTTTGGTGTCCGAAGTAAAGACTAAAAAAAATTACTCTAAAGTGGAGGACTGTTATTTTTACAAGAAAAAAGTTACATATGAAACATAGAAAATGAATTAATAAAACTTTGATTATATTTAAGAAAACGTCTTTCAATTTAAAATACAAAAAAAAAGTTCAAAAAACTATTTTCAAAGCTATAATTATTTTATTTTTTCAGTAGGGGTAAATTCTGACCCCCGATACCAATAACGTAACTAAAAATAGCGATACCAGTTAAGGGTACAAATATTTCATTCTTACAATAAGAAAATGAAAATGCGGAACTTGAGCCCAATCTAGAAATTATTTCTACTTTACCGATTTATAAGATTTAAAGCTCAGTTAGCCGACTGTAATGAAATGTAACTGCAACCTAGGAAACATTTGATCGATATTTTTATGTGAAAAGTAGGTTACGTTACATTACATCTCAATAAAGGTTCAGTTAGCCGACTGTAATGGAATGTAACTGCAACGTAGGAAACACCTAATCGATATTTTTATAAGAAAAGTAGGTTACGTTACATTACATCTCTATAACCATTTTCATTACTTGACACATAGAAAATATCGATCAGCTGTTTCCTACTGTTGCAGTTACATTCCATTACAGTGGGCTAACTGAGCCTTGAGTCTTTACCCTTTTTCCACAACACTAAAGCACTAAGCACAATCACTAATTTTTATGAGGGATTTTCGCAAAAATTTTCTAGACGAGTCGCCTGCTTGGTTTGTAAAAACAGGGTATTAATCTTTGAAATCTTTGTATTTGTACATTTCTAAGCATTTTATGGGAATAAGTAAAAAATACTGGGAAGTTCTAAACCCTGTATGAGATCCAGCGAAATTTATTGTTTTTGTTAGTGAAGCTCAATAATTTTGGTATAGTATGAGTCAAACAACTCATGCATTACGGTCAATAAATCCACGGGTGGTGGAAGTACAAGCAACTGTTTTCGATTCGCCCTTTAAGATTCGTGTGTGCGTTAGTTACTTAGTTAGAGCATTTGATAATTTTAACTATGAAATATAAAATCTTAATACTTTTATCGTGCGCCGAAAACAATAAATAAATAAAAAGTAGAAAAACAAATGATTTACGATTTTACATTTAATACTAACTTCAAAGTTACACATATATAAAAGTAGATAAAATAAGTAAACTGAAAGCAGCTTATTGCGCCCTTTTGCATTAATTTTGTATATAAAAATTTGGAAAAATCTTAGAAATGAGTGAAAACATTTCGCATTTAAATCATACGTCCTCGTCTTCATCTCTAAAAGATTTTAAAGCACCCAGTTTTAAAGAGAATGAATTAGTTTTATATTTTCATCCTTATAATTTCCATTCACAAAAAGTATGTCTGATATTTTATATAAAAAATTGTAAAATAGAATTTTGCTAAAGAAAAAGCTTGCATTAAATTTAATTTACATTTATCATGTGATCTATCATATTAAAAGAAAAAATAAATTACTCACATTAAATCTGGGAATTAGTGCAAAACAAATATTTATTAAATCACACATTTTCAGTAACAAAAAAATTATACATAATTTATATGAGTATTTATTTCTTAAAAATAATGATACATATTGTTGAAATTTGCTTAAAAACATGTCAAAAGTTGACTTATAAAGAGCTCGGCATTAATTTCGAATTAAAAATAGTATGTGAAAATCGAAAAAAGTATATGAATGCACATACATATGTATGCATGTATGTGTGTATGCCGCGTTTAAAAATACATACATGTATGTATGTACATACTAGTATAAGTGCATTTTAATGTTTCTTAAAGAAAACTAAAAATAAATAAAAAAATATATTTAGTAGGTATTGCACTTGTGTTCCAAATATGTATGTATGTATGTATTCTTAAACTAATTTGCTATAAAATCGATAGTTTTCAAAAAAATTTCGTGTAGAGAAACGAAATTATTACGTAACTAATACTTAATTTACATTAGTCCTATTTTACACTATGCAAGTCTTATTGCTAAGCTAATTAGTTTGTTAGGAGAGAGAGACGAAGGTAAAAGAAACATTAGTGTTCAGTTATGCCAACTATTTATAAACTAAACCCGCTATTCCCCCTCTCAAAACGCGCTAGAACGCTCTAAGTTACTGCATTGTCAACTATTTATAGCCAAAATGCGCTCTTCGTACGCGCTAAATTCAATTTTAATAAAAGACGGTGTATGTATGTATGTATTTGTATTGATTTTTTTAGTGACTCTTTTTCAGATTTTATAATGTCGTTTCTTCGAAATTATAACCTAAATAACTAAAATCATTTAGTTTTTATTTAAATTTTATTTGTCAAACTTTGTAACAACTTATGTATGTATATTGTCGATTACTTTTGCGATTTAAATGCTTTTTGTAATTACATGCTTAATAAGTTATATATTTTTTTTTTGCTTACGAGTACGAGTTCATATTTTTAGTTATGAAATTTCAAGATATTTACCATTTACAGTATTTATTACAGTATTTATTTACAGTCAAGGCAATTTTATTTGCGACCGACAGCTGAATCATTGACCAATTTAAAAAATTTTTATCAGAGTTTTGGATACTAGAAAATTGTTAAATTTATACAAAAAAAAAACTGAAAACTTAAAGAAAACTGAAATGATGTTATTGACTTTGTGCAAAAGGCGAAACGCGCTAAATTGGCATCGCTGTTTCTGTTCCCCTCAGCTTAGCAATAAGACTTGCACAGTGTAAACCAGGATTTAAGCAATTATCTATGAAATTAGTTGCATGAAAATTTTTTCATTTGTTAAAAGGAAGCCTGAAGATTTGCTTTAGGTCAAAAAAGTTGCCAAAAAATGCTAAAACTTTATAACGGTACAATTAGCAAATATAAATTTTCGTAATGTAAATTAAGCGACTGCTAGACACATCAATATTCAGCTTCAATATGTGTGGTTGTGTACGTTTTTTTATAAAAAATATTCACACCAATAGTAAAGGGTCCGCCATCTAACTTTTTTTCCAACTAGTGCTTATTTCGTGAATGGTAACACTTAGCTCATGTCTGATTTGACAGATAATTAATTTTATCCTTCCGCTGAACGACCCAACTGACCATCCAATGCGTTTTCGCTTCGCTAAGTGGGCCTGCGATCGACTTAGAGAAGATGCCGATTTTGCCAAAAAAAAAATCATCTTTTCAGATAAGCTCATTTTGATCTTGGCGGGTATGTAAACAAGCAAAATTGTCGCATTTGAGGCACAGAAAACCCGCACGCATACATTGAAAAGCCGACGCACCCAAAACGAGTCACTGTTTGGTGTTGATTTTGGTCCAGAGGCATAATTGGGCCATTGAGCAAGGAGTGGCCGTTACAGTCAATGGCGATCGTTATCGGGCTATGTTGAACGAATTTTTGTTCACAAAAATTGAAGAGGAGGATATTGGTAACATTTGGTTTCAACAGGACGGCGCTACGTGCCACACAGCCGAAACTTCAGTAGTTTTTTTATAGCATTTTCAAAAAAAAAAATATTTGGCGGACCCTTTATATGTGTGACTATTTTTGGTCAACAAACGCACACAACCACACATATTGAAGCTGAATATTGATGTGTCTGGCACTCGCTTTAAATTAAAAGAAATCTTGCTATTAAAAAATGTATGTATATCGCTCATTTACTACTCAAACAACGTCATAACTCAAAAAAGTTGTTCGTAAGAAAACGACATTAAAGTTTTCAATTTACACACAACTTAATGAAGAAAGAAAATTTTATTTTTCTTTGAAGAGCTGAGTAAACACGATATTTATATGAAATTTTTACACAATATAAATAACGATATTCCGAATTCCGAACGAATTCCGCGAGAAATTTTTCCCGTGGAACAATTTCAAACAATAGCAAGTAATAGGGAAAACAAAAAATATTGATTTTTTTTAATGTACATACTAGAGACCTGCGTAAACAGTCTTTAAAATACGTCATGATTTTTAAATGTATTTACGTCGCATGTATTATACTAAACCAATAATAAATGCTGTCGTACTATAAGCGAAGCACGATGGCTCTATTTACGCCTGCAATATGAAATATTAAAAAATTGTTATGAAAAAGAACTTCATACTCCTGTTGGCTTACTGTAAAGTTAAGGCCGGGGCACAATGAATCCGTCATACGTTAAACTTCGCCTTTTTCAACTGACATCAACGCAACGACGGATAAGATTGGCACAATGAGTACTTTATTTACGGAAGCATTTGGACAGCTTCAATAGGTCGATTCTCCATTTTATTTATTAAATTCAACTTTTTTATTCATTTCGTTTATTTCTTTTTTTTTAATTTTATTTTTGCTGCCACAAAACACAAAAAACTAAATCAGAACATACCAAAAAAATCAACCAATATCTGTCAAACTACTCAACGTACACAAAAAGTTAAAAGTTGACCAAATTTTGTACTTTGCGTTGACGGACACGTACTGAATGTAACAGACCTCATAAGAAACCATGTATTTCAACTTAGCTGTCAGTTGAAAAAGGCGAAGTTTAACGCATGACGGATTCATTATTCCCCGGCCTTTAATAAAAACTGCCCAAAATTTTAATGATCGTCAGTAAATAATATTTGTAAATGATACAAAGCACAAATTTCTATAAAAAATTTAATGGATTCGTACAAACTAATATTTTTATCCATTTATTTAAATTTAGGTTTGAATTTATGCATTTATTCATTTAATTTATTTGGAATATTCGTATTCGCCTGAATTTTACGAATACGAATGCTTCGTATTCGCATTAAAAATAGCGGAATATTCGGCAACTCTAATACGAATACGAATATTCGTACATCACTAGTACAGACATATATTTAAGTTTAAAATTTAAATATATATAAAATTTAATGTTTAAAAAAACAACTAATCATACATATATTTATTTAGTTTTTCGTGCATTAATGTATTTATTAAAAAATTATGTTAAATTTTTGTTAACAAAGCAATAAGAATCATAGACCAAAAAATCGAGCGAAAATCAACTTCCACATATCGATGGTCAAATGTAGAAAGGCCCTAATTCGTATTTTGACGAAATTGAGTTTTTCAGTGATTCCTATACGTTTCACACAAATACGCCTCGCCACAAAAATGTATTGCACTAGTGTAAAAACGCAGTTGTAGAAAGCAGTCAGTAGTACTGTTTATTACATATTATGTTTTTACCTTCTCCTGTAAAGTTACATTTATTTCCAAAACCATAAAGAAATTAAATTTCAATTTTTATTAAGGAATGTAGATTAATGTATTTCAAAATAATTAATTTAGACCCAGAACGATTATTTTCCGGAATAAATAAAAATCAATAAATAATGATTAAAAAGTAATTTTCAAAATAAAACTTATAACCGTTACGATCGCTGGTTTAGAAACATTACATATGTAGATACACACATATCGTTACCTTAACATAGAAAAGCCCTGAATATTTTTTTTTTTTTTTTGAAATAGCGATTTTTGAATTTTTCGATACATTAGATGATCTTCTATGGAAATATAAAAAAAACTCGATTTCAGATAAATTGCTATTCAGTGCGTTTCTATACTAAGGTAACAATATGTATGTATGTGTATTCCGAGCGGAGAGTCTCAGAGGTTTCCGGGTGGGGCCGGACTCCTAACAAATTCTGAGTGCCTATGATACTTGGAACGTCAAGGCGAGTAATTGGTGCCTTCAAATAACCAATAACCAACTATTGCCAGCGACTGTTCCTCATGTTAGAGGCGGCTGGAAGCGGGCGTCGGATCTTGTAACAAGCGACTCGCTATATAAACGTGTTAAAAGGCAGCCCCAGTTCCAGGATCGGATGCGGTAGCCCAATCAGCTGCTCATCTTAAACTACATGATTACCGAAACCTCAGAGGCCCTATGCTCCTTATAGGAATTAAAGGATGTAATATATATATATATATATATATATATATATATATATATATATATATAAATGTATATTAATTTTGTCCGAACCGATCGGAACGAAATTTGTGGAATTCTAAAGACCTTAGTTACATCCCGTAATATAATGAATAGGTTTTATTTGGTAGATTTAAACAATCTTTGAAAATAAACATTTCTTTTAAATAAATTTGAAATTTGAAACCAGCTCTTAAACAAAAATAAGAACAACATCGAATCCCTTCGAGAGATATCTTTGACGAAAAATTAATTTAAATAACTCCAATTTTTTTTTCTCATGCCTCAAATATTCCAAATTTGATCTCATTTCATTATTAATTTTTAATTGTAAAAAATTTTCACAACTTTCTTCTTCATTACTACAAAAGTTCTTGTTAAATAGACTTTCTAATTTTCATTCATTTATATTTTTCACTTGAAAACCTGCTTCAAGTGTTGCAAATTTATTCTCGTTTCACAATTAATTCTTAACTTTAAAATAAAACCCGTAAAATTTTATGACTTTTAGGTTCTTTTACTATTATACGAAAAAAATATTGAGTTTACGCCATATATTGTGGATTTGTTGAATGGAGAGCAATACTCAAACTGGTACTTAAATTTGAATCCTAAAGCCGATGTACCTGTTTTACAAGATGGATCATTTGTTATACCAGATTCTATGCATATAATTAATTATGTAGAAAATAAATTTCGTGGAGGTAAGTTCATGCATGTATGTAGGAATATTTGTAATTGATTTCTTAGATATTATTTACGTTGTGTAATTAATTACCCGCACAATTACTCGTAATTAATGTAGATATTTAGTGGGTAATTGGTGGAAGTACAGTTATTATTACATTAAAATTTCAAAAATTTTAACTTATTAAAATAGATTTCAACAGACTTATGCATAATGAAAAACTTCATGCCAGTTAGCATAACTGGCGAAATTTAACCAGGTGTTAACACGAGTTTCTCCAAACAATTGTACATTAAAAATAGGCACAAATCTATTAACTATTAAATCTTAGAGTGATTTTTAATTTAAAAATGTATGGCAAAACTTAAGATAGCTGGCATGAATGAAGTTTTTCGTTATGCATAAGGCTGCAAGTGTATAAGAATTACATCATATATCTTCAGCTGAACTGCAAAACCACGTAAATAACAAAAAATCGAAATCGAATTTTAAATAAATTATTGTGTATTACATCGAAACACATGTCCCTACAAATTTTCAAACATTTATCATAACAATCAGCCAAAATAAAAATGAAAATAAAGAAACCTTACTTCAGTAACTTGAATAATTTTGTTTAGTTCTTTCTCTCTGCTATAAAATTAAAAAAAGTGTAGTTGCGTGATTTTGCATTACATTAAAAATATATATTTTTAGAGTATGATATATTTTCAAAAGAAAACTAAGCACAAAAAAAACCAACAAAAATTACATTGAGTATTGGGATTGAGGGCCAATTTTGATAGTGGGAATGTTTTTGAATGTTTTTTTTTACATAAAATTGAACCGATTTGGGGTGAGAGAATAAGTGTGTTCGTTTACTTTTCCAGTAAAATGCAGTAAATGAGTAGTTACTGCGAATATTTTAAAATTTACTCTCAAAAAGAGCGGTAGCCAAAAAAAGTACGCGAACGAAAAAATAGTAAAAATTGGTAAGATTAAAGAAACAGCTGGCTCTAACTCCACATAGTAAGTGCGTTCGAGAACTCAAAAATTTGTACAAATTTTTACTATTTTTTACTGGATTGCGTTCGAGTACACGAAATCCAGTAAATGAGAGGGCGAATTGAGAGAGAAAAATTACAGTTCTTTTACTGAGTAAATGCAAGTTTTTACTGGACAAATTTTTGCCAGTAAAATCCAGTAAAATGAAACCATATGTTTTTAAATATAAACAAACAATAGCGAAGGGAAACAAAAGTTTTTGGTTTTGATGAAATTTTAAAAATAAAAAACAAATGTATTAAGTTATGAACAATATTGCATTTATTTAAGTTTGATGCCAGAAAAATATAAGGGTATGTTTTATGTATTCCACGGGAAATTAAAACGTGTGGAATTTTCATAGAATTGTTGGAAATATGTATTTATAACAACAATTTCCCAACGATGTAATTTCACGTGAAATGCAGAACATAACCGATTGTTTTTAAACGTGAATAAAGTTAATAGATTTGTATAGTTAAATTGTTCTTTATACATATAGTCGGACGGTTACTGGTTCCCCGCATGGAACATTAAAAAAATTTAGTTATTGATCGATTAAATATGATTAATGTGTACATTTCTTAAATTTGTTTTCAGTTTTTCGATATCTTGAATATATTAGGATATATAAAGTTATTTTCCCATTGTATATTTCTCTTAATAAATGCACTCATTGGAACTACTTGAAAGGAAGTGAACAATATTGTTGTGATGATTGGTATAAGCGGCAACAAACATTTTTGTCTTTTTCTGTACATCCTAATTATTCACGTCGAGGGTAAAAAGTTTAGAAACTTTAACGGCCTGACGCGCGATGTCGGCAAGTAAGCTATAGAAAGTTTCTTGTCGACATCGTGGGCCAGGCCCGTAAGTTCAAATAAAAACATATGTATCTATTACTTTTATTATTAAAGAAAATATACTATGGTGTATTTTTATAAAACAAATGAAAAAAACATTCTTCATCGATTTTCTCAAAACCATATAATTTTTCCATGCGGCTAGCCAGTAACTACCCAGCAAAAAAAATCTGATTTGGAAGCACTAACAACTGAGGGAAGCAATGTACTGTTTACTTGATCACAAAAGCTTCGAAAACTGCTTCTGAAAAGCACTAACATAAGGCAGGCTCTCTAACAAAATAGAGGAAAAAGTAAAAAAAAATTTGCAAGCTAGTAACTTTTGCATCTGAGTACATAAAAACTATAGCCCAATTCACAATCTTGTGCAAATGGTCTTGCACAAGATTGTATAGTATATTGATACTCACCACTTAACAATTCTTAGAAGTTAATGTTAAAGTTAGCTATTTTATGTCAGGTGGAGACCGCGAGTAAGGGAGATAATGTTAGAGAATCGCTTGGTGTTGCGCATGAATAAGGAGATTTTTTTTGTGCGAGATGAGCCAGCTAGAAGCAATTTATTCAGCTTCCAAAAAGCCATAATTTTTTGCCTTGCCAAAGTGCTTCACAGAAGCAATAATATATACTTATGTATGTATAGTTTTGTATATTGTTTGCAGATAATGCGACTATTCCGTACATGTATGTAAATACTCCAAAGAGGAGTAGGAATACTCCAAAACTCCAAATATGTGAAAAAAGGAGGTTTATGTCCTAGGGTTGGACTAAATGGTCCAAATTTGCATTACATCGGCCTAACCCCAAACTACTCCATATTGCATTGAATGCTTGTGTGAAAACGACATAATCCATGACTGCATTACATGGACCATAATGTAACTAGTCTGTTTCATTTCGATTGGACCACGTAGTACAATATTATATTCAGGTTTTTTTGCATATACATATGTACATACTTATGTATAATTTTTTTAACGCCAAATTGTCTATCAGCTGTTGTGTATATTTTACTGGATTTTACAATTTTTCCGTTCGCATACTTTTAGCTGCAAACTTTTTTATTGAGAGTAATTTCTTTAAGTTACTCAGTATTTACTCAGTTACTGGATTTAACTGAAAAAGTACTCAAACGCACCTAGTGTTGAAAAATATATAACCTTTTGACTATGCAACTCTTTTAATTATTGGTACTCGATACAATATTATTATAACACGGACAATGTAAGAATAAATTCTGTAATTTATTTCATGTAATATTTGTAATTAATTTCTTTTTGATTTCATTGTTTTGTTGTTGGCTAAATTACTAAAAATTACATGAATATTTGTTAATGTTACTGATTACCTTAAAAGCAAGTGCGATACTAAGTAACCAGATACTTTACAGTTTCACAACTCTGAGCAATTACAACAATTTGCAAAACAAAAGGATTAATAAAATAAATTACAAAATATGTACTTACATATATTAACAGCTATTATTATTATGCTTTATAAATTTATTATTTTTTAATTACTTTCACAATTTTTATTTAAACTTTTTTCAATTTTTTACACTTTCGTACGAGCACAAACATGCAAGCTATGTATGTATGTATACATATATTGAAAATAAAAATTAACAAATTATTATACATATATAAATGTACATAAGTATGTAGATATTATTTCATAGTAAATAAAAACTCTTTTCAGCTTTCATATTCCTAACGAAGTGCAATGTTTCTTTTATATGGAAAATTATCTTTGCTATCAAAACATTAAAACATGTTTTGAATGTTCTGTGTGAATTTTGATGTTCTATTTCATTTTTGTTTTGAAAGGCTTGGTTTTACTTCAACATTGTTCTATTGCAGTTTTGTTCTGTACTGCAGTATTCTTATCGTAAAGCAAAACACATCTCTTTTGAAAGTTTTGTTTTAAAATAACGGAGCAGTATACACACACATTTTGAAATTAATGAGAGTGCTTGTAAGCCTTTTTTAGGGCTTGTGCCACGCTCTAATAAATATCTATACTTTTTAACTAATTGCTTTTCGGTTTTTGACTTCCGACCAAAAAAAACAAGTGTTATAAGTTTCGAATTCATTCAGTAGCCCGTGATTTGGATTTGTTTCAAAGGTGACTTGATCGATAGTGTTCTTAGCTATCTTTGAAGAAAATTGATCCAGCCGTTTAGAAGATAACACATCTTTTTAGATATATTCTGTTTCATCCTTGTATCTCTGACGCCGTAGCTCCTAAACGGGTTGAACGTTTGCGATTCTGCTACTTCAATAATATTAGAAGAACATGGAGTTCTCAAATTATTCTACAGTGTAAACTGCGTCGAAGGTTTTTAAATATTTTAATTTTTTTTTTTTCTTTATTAATATTTCTAATTTTGTTATTAAAATTATTTGTTTTTCTTGAATAATGAATTGATTTTCGTTTGTTAATAAAAAAATTCAACTAACACACATGCGTGTCGATTATTTCCAAACGTTTTTAAAATTATTCGAATACATTCTTTTATTCTTTGTTCGTTCGAATATTCGAACAATAGCTCAAAATTATCAATTATTATCATCTGTTCGAACAAGAAAAAAATACGAAATTTCATTCGAACAAATATAAAAGACGAATAATTAACAACACTAATATGTACATAAAAATTCCTTAACTCATAATTGAAGTATACAAATAATTTTGCGAAATAACCGACTTCAATGCAAAGATCTGACAGAACATTTACGAAAAAAAATTTATGAAATATAAAATTAAATTTGAATGGGCGTACCTCCGCCGATTTTTTAAATGCGAGATTTTGTGTTTTCAGAGCTCAGAGTATGTGTTTAACTTTTGTAAAAATCTGTGCAGCATAACCACTTAAAATAAAATATTAAATTTTAATGGGCGTGACTTCGGCCATTTTTTCAACTAGAAGATTGTGTCTATTTTTGAGCTCAAGGTGTGTGGTAAATTTCGTAAAAATCGGTTAAGTAGAACCACTTGAAATATAATACATAATAGATTTTAATGGGCGTAGCCCCGCCCATTTTTTAAACTTTAAAAATGTGTAATTACAAGAACCAAAGGTTTTTGCTAGATTTCGCAGCAATCAAATAAGTAGAATATCATAAAATCAATTAAAAAAAATTGTGTGTGTGCCCCGCTCATTTTTTTGCAATGGGACCAATTGGAAGCTATACTCGCCTAGACAATTAAAAAAAATTACATTCGGTCCGAGATATGAAGTAACACCGCCAAAAAAATAGTGACGAATTGATAACCTTCTCTCCTTTTTTGAAGTCGGTTCAAAACCATATTTCAATAAAATTATGAGTTAGTTCCTTTCTATATTAAGTATACATGTGTATGTCACAAAGTAATAAATTAAATTGATGAAAATATATATATTTTTAGTTTTATATAAAATTTTCAGGTGAATATAAGTCATTAAAACCGACTAATGTTAACTCTTTGGAGTATGAAAAAATGCAACTGTTGGAGGAAATATTGGGTCACTTGCCAATAGGAGCATTCAGCTTGGGTTCCTTTATACACGATGATTTAAAACTTGTGCCAAAACCCCCGTTTGTTGGGCCCATAAGAAAGTCCTGCTTGAGTAAGTTCAATTACATTTTTAATTTTAAGATATAAGATATATTATATATACAGATATATTTAATAATTCTTCTAATTTTCTTCACCATTGTTTTGAAGAACTATAGATTACTTTTATGAATAATGAACAATCAAAATTTAAATATATCTCTAAAATTTATTTATCAAATTAAATTTCTATTTTAATTCCAGGAAATAATGAAAAAGTTTATGGGTTTCTAAAGGAATCAATTGCTAAAGTAGACGATCACAAAGCAGCACTATTGCGTAAACTGGACCTGCAGGAGCGCAGAAAACGTATTGTTTATTCACGCTTAGAATATCAAAAAATTTTAGATGCTATATACAATGTTTTACATTTCATCGAAGACGATATGATTGCTCATCCAGGCAGGGAGTGGTTAGTATCAAATGAATTCTGCATGGCAGATATATGTTTTGGCTTGTTATTGTTGCGCTTGTATCAGTTGGGATTCGAAAATTACTATTGGTCGTACGGTAAACTCCCATGTGTTGAAAGCTACTTTTTACGTTTCAAAAAACGCCCTTCATATGAAAAATTAACGCCAACTAATTTTGAGATACTCAAAGATATGTGGCAAATGACACCATCCAATTATATCATAGGAGCTGGTGCAGGTGTTTTAGGGATGGCTGTATTTGCTGCCATTGCACATAAATAAAACAACTTATGTAGAACAAAAAATTAAAATTACAAATAAAAACCACATTAAATTGTTATGAAAGCAAAACTTTTACAATTATTTTAATACAAACAAGTCATAATTACATTTTGCAAATAAAAAACTAATAAAAAGCAAACATAAACGCATTAGAAAATAAATAAAATATAACATTAACCTCTACAAAACAAAATTACACTTAGAACACATTAACTTAATCAAAGCAATAAAATCGACCAAGGGCATTATTTAAATAACATAATTCGTGTTAAGTTCGAGAAAAACTACATACATATGAACATCGAAATAGTAAAAGTACCACAAATAATTAATTTTTGGTAAAATTATTTTTTTTTATCTACCAAGTTCGAGTAAGATTTGTAGAACAGGTCTGATAGCTTCGATAAGAAAAGATTTTAGATATATATTTATAAATTTTGTATTAACAAAATAAATCCTTCAACATTATTATCCAACACATGATATTTTTATATATGTATGTATGTACCTATATATCTTTATTTAACTATGTATTATAATCTATCATTACCATTACTAGCATTTGTTATTTGAGTACTTGATGCTTTTGGGCTTGTATAAAGCGGCATACCCATGAACTTAGGTACTTGCGGTTGATTGGTGCTGGAAGATGCACTTCTTAAGCCGCTACTTGTCGATGGTATATTTGCTGATGTTGCAGTCAGGCTATTTTGACGCTTCAATACAAATGTGTCCTTATTTTCTTTTTGGTAGAAAAACGAACCACTACCAGGTGGGTCAGGTAATAACGTAGATCGGTACCAAAACCGATAAGTAAAATACCAAGTGAAAATTGCGATTATACCGCTTACAAATTTCTCAATCATACGATGATAGTATAACATTGTGCCAACCAACATAACGTCCCACAACAACTGCATAGCTGCCATACCAATAAATAAGGTCCGAATGATCGGGGTAAAGCGTTCATAAAGAAATTTTAAGTTTCGCATTTGTTCTTCGTTAAGATTTCTTAACGGGTTTGTACTCGATGTTTCCGATATTGAACGATCATGTAGCTCGTTCCGCAAATGTTCTTTGATTGTTTCCCATTTTATGATGGGTCTTGCTTCCTCGATAAGTACAAGACTTGAATGTATTAATATAAAAGCATGACCAGATATATCAAACCCATTCCACAAGTAACCAGCTCTAAGGCAACTAGACTTAGTAGAAAATCCTTTAATAAAAAAGCGGAATATGAATGTAAGTTTCAAGATGAATGAAATAAGGGCCTGTTCGTAAATGCACCACTGCGCTGCAAATGGAAATTGAAAGGTCCTAAATTGCTTTATTAAAGTAGATAATACACAAATAATGTCAAATATCTGACACAAACATGGCTACTACTGAAAACGATTATCAGCGAACTTGTATTGCGTTTTAAATAAAAGTTTGCTCGTGTGGTGCAGCGCAGTGATGCATTTACGAACATACCCTAACTTACCTTTAATGGTACATCTTCCGTAAGAAGTTTCGATAATATTAAATAACTTTGTCCAGAAGAACCAAAAGAAAGTGGCAATAACAACACGTGGAACATGATGACGCAACAACTTCTTCATGTCACCGCAGCATAATGTGTACGAACTCATTACTACAAATGGAACCATAAATAGGAGCGTCCAACCCCAACCAACTTTCACAAAGTAAACATTAAAGAGATTATCAGAACGAGCAAAATAGGTCTTTGGAAAAGGTATAAAATCTCCAATCAAAGATATTAAAAACAAACAACCCAGATAAAGAGCTACTTTCAGGTTAGTGTCGAAAAATATTGTTTTTTTACAAATATGCATTATCATCATCACCATAATTTCCCTAATACTCGTTGGCGGAGCTGTAGGTCTAGTACCCTTGGCTTCGGACCTCGTAACATCAGGACCGCCGCGAAAGTTCATTTGAGGGCCCGTATAGAGGTTCGGTCTTATAGGTTTCCTCTTAGAAGCCATTTAAATGTTTACAACTTAAGTTCGCTTATAAATAAGGAGTGATAAGTTCAACAATGTGTTTCAATATCTTGAGTCAAAGTTCAACTAGTTTCATTGCAATAGCATTTGTGAGAAATGCGTTTGAATGTGGATTAAACTTTTTACTTTGATAAAAACAAGTTAATCATTTAATATTGAATAAAAACTTGTTTTCCGATATTACTCTTTTCACAAATTATTAAATATTTAACAAATAGTTCGCTAAATAATTTTCATGCTGATGTAGAAAATAGAAAAAACTTTTCACCTGCAAAATAGTAATTTGGTTTATTTTGGGAATTTACTACGTCAGTTCGAGGGAAATTCATGACAGCCAATTGAGGAACTAGATGCACACTATTATCGACATCACACTGTGTAAGGGTTGCCCAATAAATAAATAAGATTCATAATAGCGCCAAGCTAATATGTAAATAACGTATAAAAACAAATTGTTATGTTCAAACTACTTAGTAAATGTATAGTAAAAATTGTAATAATTGCCTATTAATCATAATATTTATGTACACCAAAATATATGTTGCATATTGCGTTCGTTGTATATATGTATTAATGAAGTTAAAAAGATTACAGGACAAAAACGCTAAGTTAGCACTACTGCGTATACATATCGCCCTTTTACTCAGACAACATCATAACTCAAAAAATTAATTTTTCCAGTTAATGATGCAGAATTAATCCTCATATCGTTCTTCATATTGTGTACAAATTTCATACAAATATCTTGTTTACTCAACTCTTGAAAGCAAAATTAAATTTTCTTTTTCCAATAAGTTGTGTGAAAATTTAGAACTTTAAATTCGTTTTCTGGCAAACTAGTTTTTTTGAGTTATGATGTTGTTTGAGTAAATGAGCGATATGTGCAAAAGAAAGGAAATGTTTTTCAATAAATTTTTTCTGTGAAAACAATGGTAATACGCACAAATAAAGATCTGAATATTTATGTAGTGAGAAAAATAAACAGAAGGTAGACCATTATATTTATTAATATTGGATGTAAGAAAATTTATACTGTGCTTAAAATACCAAACGTATTTTTCCAAAAAGTTTTGCTGCAGAACATTGCAAAAAAGTAAGTAGCAACCAACCTACGCAATTAACAAAAAAGGTTTTGTCAATATCCAAAACTTGTAACTTTTCTACAGTAGACAATAACATAAAAACTTAGAGTATTATTAAATGTATTTGAAAAATAATTGAGTACGTGTAATTAGAAAAAGGCATATTATCAGGTTGTGTATTCGTGTTAGTGGAAATTCATGGTGTCAACAAAAGCGTTATGTACAAACATTTAGATTAAATTGATTTGTTGTATACCAAATACATATAATACATACATATGTACATACATACTATGTATTTTAAAGTACATGTACGTTGAAGTGCCAGCAAAATGTGATAATTTACATACATATACTATGTAACAATTTGTAAGTTTTTACTGTCGCTGTTTCCATTGTTTTACTTTCAAAATAAGAAGTCTTCTTGCACAGTCTTCAGTTCTTAAAACTATAAATATTTTAATAAAAAACTTGTCTAGCCAAATTTAAATCTATTGTTTTTAATTGAAAATACATACATGCAAATGTCCATAATTTGGAAAGAAAGTGCGCAATCAAAACTTGAACGGTACAGATATTTTTTAATATGGCCTTTAGTTAGAATGGGTCCCACGATTTTACGCATTGAGGGTCGTTCCCTATGAGCTTTGCGTATAGATTATAAACCTTAGGAAATTACCACGTTTATTCCATACATATTTTGCTTTCATTTTAGTGTCACATTAAAAAATTCCTTTTCAACCGCAAGAAACGAAAATCATGGAACAAATTTGTCTTTAAGGATTTTAAAATATTTAGAAATACGGAATTTGATGAGTTTATGCATACATATGTAGGTAGCTACATAATGATTTTTTTTATATATATATATCAATTATAAAGAAAAAATCCAAATTTTATTCGCGGAGACCTGGGAAGATATAGTTAGCGAATGGAAAATATAACAAAGGCACCAAGATACGATTACACACATTAAGGAGTGCAAATTGTAATCCAAAAACTTCTTTTTGACTATGAAAATCATTTGAAAGCCATGCTCCATTATCTATATATGTATACAAAATCGTAGTGTGTGTTTGTTGCTAACGCATGATCTCTGGAACTATAAGAGCTGTGGGGCCGAAATTTTTAACACAGGTTCGGGTCAATACCCCGTAGGTTTTTGTTTTGTTTCTGACCCAACAAGTGACCACTGTTAGGAGTAATTTGAAGTTGAAAAATTTAAGTTGTAGTTGTGTGCTAATTATATATTAACTATTTTAAGCTGTTGACTGATCCGCTCTAACATTGCATTTTATCATGGATCGCAGGAATATGAATATATCACGGCTTCCAGGTAATTTATATTACATATTATTTAACGTTTTATCTTCATAATGATAAGTATTACATATATAAAAGGCTTAGTGCAGTAGCCACCTAAACTATTTCAACATTTATTTATTTGTTAGAGATTTCAAATAAATAAATAAATAAATTTGTTTAAGAAACATTTTGGGCCTTTTTCCCCAATTTTATTTATAATATACAACCCCATGAAATACAACTGTTTGTTTCCGATTCAAAAGTTTATTACATTTTTGATACATATATCTAAGTATATTAAAACAAACTACATCATTGGTTTACTTCCATCACAATTCTTTTATGAGCCTACCTAATAGTTTCATGAGGAATGCCAGTATAATTCACAATAACTCCAAGGCAGTATGTCCGACGTCGGCCAATAAAACACCATTGGGAAACTAACAAAATTTGCTTAAAATTATCTAAATATAGTAAGCTAACAAAATCAAAATAAAAATTTAATAATTTTTTTTCTAAAAGCTCATGAAAAAATTTAAAACTGCAAAATATTGTACTTTTCCCCATTGCTTGTAAAGGTAAATGTTTTAAGAATAAAACAAGCTAAATATTATGAAAATCGGCTAAAAATTATAGACTTTATTAGTAATTTAGTGAAAGCAAACTGATTAAAAAGCGTTAAGTTTGTTCAGAGCGGGAAAAAAGCAAGACTGTGTTTTCACTAAATTACTAGTAAAATCTGCAATTTTTAGCCGATTTTCATAATATTTAGCATATTTTATTCTTAACACTTTTGCCTTTAAAAAGAATGGTCAAAAGTTGAATATTTTCGAAATTTAAATTTTTTATAAGCTTTAAAAAATGTTAGAAGCATTTTGTTAGTTAGGCGATGGTGTATTTTTAGTCAACGTCGGACATACTGCCTTCGAGTTGTAATTAATTATAATGGTGAAGTTTTTTAATATTTTTCTGAAGCTTAGTACCTAATACCTATCCGAAATTCTTTTTAATTTCTGAAGGGGAAATTGTGATATCAATTAAGATTTAAAAAGTCGTTTTTCATTGAAAAAAAAAATATATGAAAAATACTTTTAAATATTAATTGATATTTAAATAGAATTGGTGAAGTAGGCTCTAAAAGTCAACTTACTAAAAATTATTTTTGAGGTTCACCTGACTAGAGTACCAAGCCTTTCTTTCTTTCTTGTATGTACATAACCATAATTTTTCTGTTAAGATGCTTTCCTACTTTGACATATTTAGAGCTCAATTCAGACACAATTATTACCTAGCTATAAATTCTAAAATTGGCACTACATATGTATTTAACACATCTGAAAGTTTTTTCGAAATTAGTCAGTAATTTTAGGTCAAAGATGGAATAATAAATAATTGTCAAAAATTCGTTAATAATGTTAACAAAAAAACTATCTACGTACTATCTATGTGTTTATGTAAAGATATCATATTGCGATTGAAGTAACCTAATTCAATTACATATTGTATGTACATAGATAGTTCTTGAGTAGTATGATGTGACTGACTATGAACTCTATGCTAGGTATACATAATATAATGAATAAATGAATTGAAATGAAAATGCAAAGTTATATGTACTACTTGAAAGTTAAAGGAAACGAAACTAGAACGAAATAAAGCAACTACACTTATAAATGTGAACAAATGCTATATATATTTTTGAATTTATTTTTGTGAATAATAATATGCGAGAGAATAAATTATATTTCAATCTAAACATCACTATTCAATATTACGTACAGGTTAGACCAGGATTCGTATATTTAAGAAGGTCACTTGATGATTTTTTAAAACCAAATGGAATAATAATACCGAAGATAGGTATAATGAAAGTTTCTTAATAACTAAGTTGGCGAAAGTTTTTAACTAAACTAATGCTGAGTACACATCTGACATTTCTTTTGTTGTTATTTTGTGATGTCATTTCCAAAATGTGTTCAACACCGATCACATTATGTTTCTTGTATGGAAAGCAATACCATACAACAAAAAATATCGGAAATGACAAAAGTTGCCGCTAGTACACACTATTGCGATGTCAGCATAATTCAAGTGGAATGATTGATATTCGTAACTTTTTTAAAAATTCAAAACTGGCTCAAAAATGTACGGCACATACAGCCATGTTGAACTAAATAGGGACACTTACAATAAATTCGTCCTAAACTACGTATTTATTATAATGGATTCATCCAATATTTTTTTCCAATAAGGCAAACTTAATACTTTCCAATTCACCTTTAATAATACATCTTTTACAGTTAGATAAAAACTACGTTTCCATGACATTTAAGGGCATTTTTAATTTCCTTCACTTCATTTTTATTTCCACCATCTTTATCACTAAACGTAGTTATTCTGTGTAAATTATTTATTTGTTTATCATATGTATATACAACCTATGTATGTATGTCACTAATAGTAATAATAATATTAAATGAAACTTTTTCTTTACACCAACAACTTTATATTTATTTTCGAAATAAAATAAATAAAATCACAAGTACTAAAACTGCCAAATAAATAAATAAACAGGCGTTATTACTAATTGAGTTATTAGTATGTACTTATGCACAATGTATATTTGAATTAAAATTTTGGATATAATGAGTTTCGTGTTAATCGTCTAGGACCGGCAATAAATCCAGTAGTAGAAAATTCCGATGAACCACAACCTAGTCTATCGGACCTGCATGATTTTGAGCCAAAACTCGAATTCGATGACACAGAATTGTTAGCAACCCCAATAGCACCACAAAGTGAGTAGAAAAAAGTCTAAACAGAAAAAAAATAACAAAAAAATAACGCCTTTTACATTGACATTAAAATTATGCAAACAATTTAATTTAGATGATGTTATGGATGAAGATTTCGTGATCGCTGAAGGTAGGTAAAATAAACTGTTTTATTGTATAAATGCTTAATAATCGTTTTACTCAAGACCCCAATGATGACCCTGAGGATGTAGTAAATCCATTAGAAGATGATTTTGAAGATCAGTTAAGAGAAGAAACTGAAAATTTCAGCATCTCTCCCAACCGTACAAATTGTGATTTCTTGGGTACGGATAAACAAGGACGTCATATATTTGCTATATATGCCTCTAGATTCCCAGAGAAAACTCGAATGGAAATATTTATAAGGTTTTTAACAACTTGAAGTCGTAAATTTATGATTAACCTTTAAAAAACTTTTGTTATAGGGATGTTATTAAAGAAATTGAACCATTTGTTGAAAACGATTACATATTAGTGTATTTCCATCAAGGCTTAAAAGAGGATAACAGACCTTCAGCCCAATTTCTGTGGAACTCATATAAAGAACTTGATCGGAATTTTCGCAAAAATCTAAAAAACCTCTACGTAGTTCATCCAACTTGGTTTATACGTGTCATATGGAACTTCTTTAGTCCATTTATTAGCGAAAAATTTCGCAAAAAATTGGTTTACATTTCAAGTTTAGATGAGCTACGTCAAGCGTTAGGACTGTCAAAGCTCAAGCTGCCTGATAATATTTGTGATTTAGACGATCGCCTTAACCACAATCGCAAATACGCTGCCAACAGTAACAACAATATCACCACGTCACACATGGCAAAAACAGCACAATTTGGTGTAACCCTCAAATTTATAGTTACAAATAGTCCATGCTTGAATTCCATACCACCAATTGTGCGAAAATGTGTTGACTCCTTATCAATAACTGGTATGATTGATACTGAAGGTGTATTCCGACGTTCTGGGAATCACAGTGAAATAATTGCTCTTAAAGAACGTGTTAATCGCGGCGAAGATGTAGATCTTAAAGATGTTAATGTACATGTCATAGCTGGTCTATTAAAAAGTTTTCTTAGAGATCTCTCTGAACCCTTATTAACATTTGATCTTTATGATGAAATTACAAGTTTTTTGGGTAAATGAAATTGTACGATATGTTAGTATTTCTATCTTAAATGTAACTTAATTAAATTACAGAATGGTCGAAAGAAGACAGATCCCGCAATGTCACCCAGTTAATACGTGAAAGATTACCTGAAGAGAACTATGAATTATTCAAATATATTGTTGAGTTTTTAGTAAGAGTAAGTAATATGTATGTATATACCATGGTATAAATATCGTGGTATTTATATCGTGATATATGCTATGTAATGAATGACATGAATGAATTAAATAGCAAAAGAAAACAAACATTTTAGTTGCTTTTTTTTGTAAACAAAGTTGATTTAATAGAACAAACTGAATTCAATATAAAAAATAACTCAATGTTTCTATATTTTTAACCTCCGACCAAAAAGGGGCGTTATAAGTTTGTAGTGTGTGCCTGTGTATCTGTATGTCTGTACGAGTCCATGCTCAAAAAACGCTTAGAGCTTTTGCACTGAAAAAAAATACTTAGGAAAATCAACCGAACACTTTGGTCTAAGTTTTAACATAGTAAAAACTAATTTTATTGCAAAATATACAAATCGAAAAGTATTCGACTCAGTCGGTCTTTAAATTGTAAAAAACCGGACTATTCGACATTCGAAAAATCAACATTTTGAAAAAACCGACAACCGTATTGTGAAAAAACAGGTTGAAAAACCGAGTCGATCACCCTAGTATGTATACATATTTTTATAATAAAGAAATGAACATTTTTGAGCTTTCCTTTTTCAGATATTTTTCAAATAATTTATTTAATAACAAAAATTAAAAATTTTAAAAACCCCCGAATATTTCTAGAAAAGATGTGATATCTTCTAAGCGGCTGGACCGATTTTATTAAAACATAGCTAAGAACCTTCTCGATCAAGTCACCTTTCAAACAGAAAAAACTAAATCAAAAAAAATAAACTTGTAGAGACACATAGATACACAGAAACACAGATACACAGACACACACTACAAACTTATAACACCCCTTTTTTTAAGTCGGGGGTTAAAAACAACCCAGCTGAACAGCTGTTTGGATAATTCTGTCAAGTAAAAATGTTGCTAGTAATAAATAAATAATAATTTGTAAGAATTTTTCTTTGTCTCTCAATTTTTTTTCTCTCTCCTTGCAAACTTTTTGAGTTAATGAACACTTTCCAGTAACAATTGTTACAAACTCTTAACAATTTTTAGTAAATGAACAAACCTATTGTATATAATATATCGCCTTAATTTTTAAATAAATTAAAAAATAAGTTTTTTATTTACAGGTAATGGAATGTGAAGATCTTAATAAAATGACTTCGTCCAATTTGGCCATAGTATTTGGTCCTAACTTTTTATGGTCTGGTAAAAATACAACTTCACTAGAAGAAATTGCACCTATTAATGCTTTTGTGGATTTTGTTTTACAAAACCATAAAGACATTTACTTGGTTGATATCAATCAACGTCCATCTCCTATTGACTAAATTATAGAATTTATTATGAATATAAATTACTGCAATACTATTTGTTAAAATAATTTCCATTCGAAATCGTATACATACATAAATTAAAATTAGAAGTAAACTAAGTCTAAAATACATTCTAAAAAAATTAATCACATTCTATTGTTTTTACAATATATTAAGTACATATACACAAACAATATTACACATTGGTTTAAGAATTTAATTTTACGTGTGATCAATCGGGAAAGTCGTTTAGTTAAGTCCAATTTTTTTATATTATATTTTTTGAACTGTGTAATCAACTGTACTAATAATTTTATGTCAAACCAACATTTTTATGAAATAAACCGTTCGTTATGTTGTAAATTTGTTTATTTAATTCAATATATTTACCAAAGAATTGCAAACAAAATGAACAAATAATGAATGATTGAAAAGTGGTATTGTTTTCACACAGTGGTTTGCTTATTTTATTGTCAAAACAAAATAAATTTTTTAACTTAACTAAAAATTAAACCATTCTTAAATCGAATGTCACAACAAAAAGAATTTAATACATAGTACATATGTATGTACATTCATATGTAGATATTTATAGCTATACATTACAATGTGCATACAGGACACAGGAACCATTCATCACAAATGTTTCAAATTTAGTTTAAAAAATAAAACAAATTAATTTGCTTGAAAATTGGTAAAATATTTTTTGGCAAATACCAGAACTTTAAAGGAAACTTAAAAAAATACATTTTGCACTGTGGTAATCATGTTTATTTAGAAACATTTTTGTAAAAAATAGATTTAACACGCACACCGAAGATAAAAATTTAAATAAAAAAGTTTTAAACTTTGTAATATTAATGTTTTTTAAATCTTATAGGTATTAAGAAATTAATAATAAACAAATATTTATATAAATTACTAAAGGAATTTGAATTTAAACAACTTGATTTTATGGTTTGCACTTGCAAAAGCTCATCTTGCATCCCCTTCTATTAGGTAAGTTGCAAGCAGCTGTACTGGATTCTTTTGTATAACTTGAAAGTGAACGGGTAGGAGAGTGTATTTAATAACCTTCCAAGCAAGTAATATCGCCACCAGTTTGAGCAGTTTCGAAGAAAAAAATATACAACGCAAGTTAATAGGTCCACATTCCAATTGTGCAATCGGGTTCCGAATTTGTTATGTTCGACGCCATAAATATTTCCTAATATTTTTCGGCACAACACATTAAGAAATTTGAATGTATCGTGATCGTCATTAAAAGCACACGACATTCAGAAACTAATCTGAAAATAACGAAGATAATCGTGCATAAATTAGAACTATCCATCATATTGAAGTAGATATTTCAACAGAAATTATTTTTATCAAACAGAGGTATTGTCGAATTATGATAAATTCAGGGAGCCTGAAAAGGTCCAACTATTGTGGAATTTGACAAGCGTCAGTTAAATATTACCCTGAAAATCGTACATTTTTGATAGCGAAAATTTCATTATAACAAATAGCAAATTCCTAAAGGGTAAATCTATTTTTTTCATAGTTATGATTTACTACAATATTCTATTAAAACAATTTAAATTTAGATTTTCTTGAGCCATCTTAAGATGGCATCTGTTGTACTTACTGAATTACACTTTGAAAATATAAAAGTCACGATATAAGTTATATGTACGTAGATAATAATACGACATAAATTCAAATTACATTATATTAGCAATCTAGATGTTGACATTTTTTAATTTGCGATTCAAATCATTGAATTTTAATATTTTGCGTACAAAGAAATCTCCATAACGATGAGAAACTTTGGTGTCAGCAATATGTATCATATCATCATCAATATAGAAATCCAACTGAAATAATGTATTTTTTTTTCAATATTAAATTATAAATTAAATTTATTTTGAAAGCTTACCTCAGAACCAGATTTGAATTTCCCTTCTAAACCACTGGATCCCTTAGTCCAAACTAAGTTCCGCATCTTATGTTTGAAGCACAACAAACGGATCAATAATTTTGACACATCGTCTTCATTAGCATTGGGATCAATGAATGAAGCCAATTTCGCCAACGGTAAGGTAGTATAAAGTTTCAAATAAGAACGCGTAGTTGGCAAATCGGCTTGTTGCCTTACTTCGTCCATAAATACCTGCAATTGATGTTCCATAGGGTCCTTGACATAGTCATCCATAGGTGCATCGGCAGCAGGAGGACAGGGGCTAACAAAACGCGGACAGGCGAACAAGAAAAATGACTTGAATACCTCCAAATCACCACATTGCATTTTAAACATGGCATCATGATAGTTTTTCTCGCGCAAAACTAGTTGGATAGATTCATCAATGCACTGTGGGTGCAAAACTAAACAAATGGCCAACAAATGATACATTTGGTCGGCTTGTTTGTTTATTTGATCGTTTTGATACGAGCGAGTGCTATACAACTGTTTAGTACGTTGGATGTACAAAAGAATATCCGAGAAAGTACGTATAGCGTCAGCATAACGTCGCATCATCATATACGCAAAACCTACATAGTAAGACGTGGATATTTGACATGCAGGTATATGGGAATATTGTGACTTTTTATGAATTTCAATCGGCTCTAAAACTTTAATTGCCTGATAGTAATCGCCCAATAACGAGTGTACTCGTAGTAAGCCCACCAAAGAAAAATATCCCAACATTTTGTAGAAGGATAATTCCCCAAATTCTCCAGCAACTGCTTGAGGATCATTTCCCTGGGATATAGCTTCCAACTGCTTTTTAATATTGGAAATATCGACCAGCGAATGTAGAACGTTTAAAATGCATAAAATACTCCAAACATTGCTATGGTTCATACATAACTGATGGATTTCCTCTTGAGTTTTGTCAGTTAAACGAGCTCTGATATAAAAAAATTAGTCTATAAAGCAAAGTAAATAGCAGGATACTACTCACCTGTATTGAGCAAAGTTTTGGAATTGATATACAAATTCATCAACTAATTCCCACAACCATATATCGGGTAGTTCTAACAACACGGGACTTTGAGATGAAATGATCAAATTGAAGAAATCGCAATAATTGAAGAAAGAATGTATGCGTTGCTCCAATTTAGGACCACCCGGAATTCGGGCATGGATATGGCGATAGTACAACTCCTTGTACAAAATTAAAAACACTTTGTCATTGTCAACTAACGCACCGACCTCTTCCTCATCTGGCCAAGCGCTCTTATCGAAATGGTGATCACTTATCTGAGGGAATGTGTTCTCGTACATGTTTTGTATGTCAAACAAGACACCTTCCTTAATTGCTTGGCAAAAGTTAATAAGGAAGTACTTCACATTATCAGGCATTCGGAAATAATTGCGTTCATATTCTAAATCCAATTGCGGATCGCCAGTATGGGCATACTGATCGAAGTATTCCTAATGAAGAAAACACAACAAATTTTAGGTTATGTTTGTCCTTATTTTCATTTTGTTTAACATTTTAAGGAATCGAATAAACTTAATTAACTTTTCATGGAGACATTACTGACCGTGTTCGCAAACTCTTCCCCACTATACATTTTCTTAATTTTAAAAATTAATAAGCAAATTTAATAAATTTTCACCAAGAAAATTAAAGCAACACGCCAACAAGATTTCACACACAAATTGCAAAGAAGGCTACAAAGAAGAACTTGCAATGACATATAACCAACGGGGTTGCCACTACTGAAATTTAGTATTTGACCTGCATTATCGGTTGCACAATAAAAATATGTAAACAAGAGCAGCTGGATAAATTTTGTGATTTTGTATATTAACAATTGCAAAAAATCATTTGTATTGTATAAAAAAGGAGAAGCGCAACTGAAATGGCTGATAATGAAATCGAAACATTGCAAGCTACATCGGATAAGGAAAAAGATAATAAGAGTAAGAAATCATGTCATTAAATTATGAAGAAATGTTGGCCAATTTATTTTAATTTTTGTATGAATAGTTTGCATTCTTTTAAATGCGACAGGGAATGTTCCAATTATAAAAAAACGCACATGGACTGTAGATCCTTTTAAAACAGTTAGCTGGATACAAAAGTTTATACATAAATATTTGAAGCTAGACCCTTCGGAACAAATCGTAAGTAAATAGTCCACTTGATATTGATATGCTTGATTTACTATCTTAATTTTGTAGTTTCTCTATGTCAACCAAACTTTTGCCCCTGCTCCAGATCAAATAATTAAAAATCTGTATGATTGCCATGGCACTAATGGAAAACTAGTACTGTACTACTGCAAAAATCAGGCTTGGGGATAAATCAATATTTTGTTTAATGGCGATCCACTTCTATTTGTTCTACTTGTACACATGAATTAAAGTATTTTTTAATTAACAACTACATTTCGAAACCATAAACAATTGTTTTTGTTAAAATGGCTTATATTTTCAACACTTTCCCTTTAATACAAATTATTAAATCATACATACGTATATGTTAAGTGAATATTTTAATTTCTTAGTTTCAATCACCACGCAATTCTTCCAGTTGATCAGCAGATTCTTTAGAAATTCTGTGATATTTAGCAATAGCTGGCCTGTAGTAATAGGCTTTAAAGTCGTTGCGTTCAGACATTTTCGCACGAATTTTTTCTTCCAGTATCCTTAAATAATAGTGTTTTAACTTTTGTGCTTTCGAAAATAATTAAATGAAGTTACCTGATTTGGGCTTTTTCATCTTCCTCGTATAAGAAATGTAGGCATTTTTCATATTCCTGTTGCGGACTGGAAAACATGTAACGAGCAATGAAGCGAGAAATTGGATGCTATAATGAAATAATAACAACATAATCATTTAAACCAAAACCGAATACATATGTATGTACATATTTAATACAGCATGTGCGTTTAAACACTGGAATGCATTTCCTAGATGTATTTGTATAAAACTTGCCTTATGATATTCCCAATGTTTAGGCTCATAACCAGCTGGAATCTCCTGCAATTGAGCCGGACCAATGAAAATGTTGCAGTACATCACAATAGCCGTGATTGGCAAAACTCCCAACATCACATAGAAGTGCAACAAATCCTTAAATTTATTCCATTGAAAGCGTGATGGTTGAATGATCATATGGTGATGTCCTCCGCTCATTTGGCGAATTTGCAATTTTACAGCTTTTTTTTTAAATAAATTTATTTCATTTTTTAGTAAGTTGCGTAATGTCAACATGAGTATTTTATCCCAAAACTAAATCAAAACTTACCATTTTTGATGGATGGTGTTTGCAATATATCTCGATATTTTGCAAGTTGAACCGCCGGACGTGCAATCGAGCTCCAACTCACCATTTTTTTTTAAAGAAAAAAGTTTGAATTAGTTCCGAATGGGAATACAAATTTTAGTTATAAAATGGTTGTGTAGCAAAAGAAACAGAATGTCGGTGTCAAAAATTGCAAGAAAGCTATAAAATGACGGTAAGACAGTGTAGGTAAATATGTTTATAATAGAAAGGTGTAACCAGAGTAAAATTAAATTTGTGTGTGCATATATATTCTTAACCCACTGGAGATAATTTATGTAAAAAGAGCTAGATGATTAACAAAATCTATTTACCTTCGAAAAATATAATATTTTTAATTGCTTTTAGTTGTATGTGAAATGTTGAGAAGCATGCGAAGTAAAAATTCGAGTTGTTTTGCATTTCTCTTTGTTTTCTCGTACTCTCAGCATGAAGCGCGTATATAAACACCAAAAAGTCAAGGAATGTTATGTTAATGTGCATAACTTTTCGTAGTGGGTTAAAAAAACTGTCAAAACAAGGCAGGGTAAAAAGGCAGTGTGAATAGGCACTTAGTGCCAATTCAGAATTTCTTTTCTCGTTCCCATTCCCAAATCTAGCCTTTTTTACAACATTCCAGTTGGCAGCCTTGAAAATTAAATTACAATACACCTTGTCACAAATTATTTTCTTATCAGTGGATCAGTGTTCTTTTACTTTTCTATAAACTAATTAATTAATAAAGTTTTGTTATATAAAAAAGTCCAATTTTCATTAAATATGTCTTCACGTCTGCGGCACTTAAATCCCAATAAAACCTTATTTCTTTTGTGCGATATTCAAGAAAAATTTGGTTCCGGAATGCCGTTATTCGCAAATCTTGTACAAAATGCGAACAAACTTGTAAGTAGAGTTCCAGAATTTGACCTCCACTCTGTCACGTTTAATTTTTTTTTACAAATAAAAGACAAAAGCAGGAAAAGCTTTGGAAATACCCTTAATTGTTACAGAACAGTATCCAGAGCGTTTGGGAAAAATAGTTAAAGATATTGATATTAGCCATGCTAAAGCTATCATTAGTAAGACCCGTTTTAGTATGATGGTGCCAGCTATGGAGTCTAAGATGAAAGAAATTTTTGGTGATAAGCCGGAAGATGTGGTTCTATATGGCTTGGAGGTACTTCTTTGTATATTATTGAATTACTATTATTATAAAAATCACTGTTTTTACTATTAGTCTCATGTTTGCGTGGAACAAACTGCTATTGATCTCTTGAAAAATAATATAAAAGTATTTTTAGTAGCTGACTGCTTGTGTTCTCGCTTGAATCAAGACCGAGATATGGCCATAGAACGACTGCGTGCAGCGGGTTGCGTAGTTACAACTAGCGAAAGTGTTATTTTTGATTTAATGTGTGATAAAGATCATCCTAAATTTGATATTGTACGAAAGCTTGTCGCTGCTCCATCTGCTGACATGCAATTGTCGAAATCTAACTTAAGCTCCAAGTTGTAAATTTAAGAAATAAAATGTAAACTTAGGCAGGAGTTATGTATATATAATTTCATTTGAATTGTTACATATAGCTAACGTGCAAAACCTGGTATGTAATTTAATTTAATTTTTTTTTTATTTATTTATTCATTAATAATGTAATATAAAAGCCCTTAATTAAATAAAAGTGATCATAAATAAATCATAAAGTTCAAACGAAATAATTGTTTTTCTTCAGAAAATTTAATTATTCCTAGACAGTAGTGTTGAAAAAGTATTGAGTACTGAGTACTCAATACCGGGAGTTTTTCCCGGTACTCAATACACAAAAGTAACTACTCAATACTTTCAGGGTTGCATTTTGTAGTATTCAAGCGAAAGTCTTCCTTTAAAATACATCAGAGTTATATAACTCAGTGAGCTTGATATAAATAAATATGACTGAACCTCATGGAGTTAGTGTAACAAATACCAATTCTATTAGGAATTATTTTGATACGAAAACAGCCACTAAAAAAAAGTACTACAAAATGCATTATTGAACTACTTTAGTCATTAACAAATACTATTGGACAGAAAAAGTGACCCTTTAGAATAGTGGAAGGAAGGCACGTGATACAATATAACCAGCAAGTCAGATCCTCACAAACATGAAAAAAAAATTTAAAAATTCTTTCAATGTCGGTAAAATTTTATTTTTACATTTCAACAATGACTAAGTAATAACATCAATTGTGAGAAAAAAATGTTTATTAAAAAATATTTAGAAGATAATTTAAGAGATTAATGCACTAGAAGTGTTAAGAGTACGTTAAAAAATTTATTTATTTATTTATTTCAAAAAACAGATTGTAATACAAGCCTAAAATGCCAAAATAAAGTATTACATCAAGGTACTAGTATACTTGAGTAAAATTCAGGTATTCCAGCAATTAAGTAATATAAATAAAAAATATATATGTAAATACAAAGCTAAAAGTATTTCGAAAGAACAAAATTCAAATATATGTAATAACAAGATATACTAATAACTAAAAAAGTAAATTAAAAGTTAAAAAGTATTTCTATATAAGAAATTGACTTTGTCAGCTCCCCAGCTGAAGATAAAGAGAAGATCAAGTATAATAATTGAAAAAGGTAGAGGTAAACGGCCTCTTCAGTAACAAAAATAGGAACATTACGCAATAAATCGTTATGATCCAACATATTTTAGAATAAGCAAGAAAAAAAAATATTAAGGAGTTGAAAAAAATTGTAACAATTTTAAACGAAAAACATTTTTATAATGAGAAAAGATTCGTAATGATAGTGGTAACCAATTCCACCAACGTGTACAAAAACTAATCTTCAAACTTATTTATTTTCATTTGTTATAAACTAATTTAAATATACTTGTATTTAATCTTTGTTTTTCCATATTGCATTATCAATAAAATAATATGAATAATAATTTTTAACTTCCCATATACATACATATATAAAGTATTGAGTAGTACCGAGTACCCAATTGAAAAAGTATCAAGTAGTACTGAGTATTCAAAAGTAGCCGCTTTTTACAACACTATTGGACAGTAGTGTATCAATATTGCATCTTTTTTTATTTAGCTTTTTCTTCTTCCTGTAAACTACGAAAAACATGAGTTAGGGCCTTTTCGTATTAAGTTAACGATATATATATATATATATATATATATATTATATCGCTCCTTTATTGCAACAGAGACATAACTCAAATAAGTCTGTTTTACAGAAAATAATAGAAAAAAAATAGTTTCTTCCCTCAATAAGTACGTGTTCTATATGAAAATTTTACTCAAATAAATTATGATATAACAATATTTTCTGCATAATTACATAACTTCAAAAGTGCATTTTTTGAGATATGTCTATGATGCCATAAAGGAGCGATATGTATGTATGTACATAATTATATAATTGATGAATTTTCCTAAAATCGCTATATATGGGATAAACTAGGAATTTCCCTGCAAAAATACCAAAATGTGGTAGCACTAATATTTTGGCATTTCTCTTAATGCAAACTAAATAAAAACAGAAACGCAAAAACACGTGTGAAAAAAGAAATTAAAAGAATTAAGTAAATTAGCACCAGATTGAATAATTCTTATTTTATTTAAAAAATGAGTAAAAATCTTTTTAATGATGATGATAATTTAAGTGAAGATAATTTTCAAATAAAAACAAATGAAAATTATGCGAAAACATATAACAGTCTACGAAAAAAGGAATTATTTCAGAAATGTAAGTGAAGTTTTTATTAATGCCTTATTTTGCCTACATAATTTTATTTATAATTATTTATACTAGTTAAAGACAAGGATTTAGATTTGTCGGAATCGGATTCTGATGACTCTGATTCATCGGAAGAAGATGAGATATTGGATCCATCATTTGATCAGGACTTTTTAAAAACGTTGGCTTCATTGAAAAGTAAGGATCCAGCAATCTACGATAAGAATACAAAATTCTTTAATAGCGTTGACAGTGATGACTCTGATGAAGAGTATGCTAAGGAAAAAAAGTCTAAGCCTATCACCTTGAAGGATTATGAAAGAAAAATTATTTTGGAGAAAGGAGGAAAATTTGAAGATGGTTAAATTTTTGTTGAATTTAAAGTACTGTGTATGGTCTTAAGAGCTATAATTTCAGATTCTGATGATGATGAAGTACCAACTGCTAGGAGTCCTATATCGCCCACTATTGTGGAAGAAGAACGAAGTCTGAAAGCTGAATTCAAAAAAGTTATTAATCAAGATGATGAATCAGGCGATGAAGAATTTGGAGGAATTTTTAAAAAACGTGAAAAGACAAAATCTGAGAAAGTTAAAGAGGAAGAAGATTACCTAAAGTGGTTAGCTGGAAAGAAGGAAAGTATTAAAGAGGACGTAAAAGAAAAATTAGAACC
The DNA here is from genome assembly GCA_949987645.1 of Tachina grossa. Taxonomy (NCBI): domain Eukaryota; kingdom Metazoa; phylum Arthropoda; class Insecta; order Diptera; family Tachinidae; genus Tachina; species Tachina grossa. The sequence goes on along the minus strand of OX465276.1, from coordinate 36,583,747 downwards.
TTTAAAAAATTATTGGAACAATGAAAAATTACCATCAAGTGAAAAGTTTCTTAGGGACTATGTCCTAAATAAAGGATATTCAGAGGCCACCAATTATAACGAAATTCCAACGTATGAAGAAATTGTTGGAGACGAAGCCCCGTTATCTGAAGATGAACAAGAGTTAGAGAAGCAAGCTGAGTTTGAGCAAAAATACAATTTTCGTTATGAAGAGCCTGATCAAGAATTTATTAAGCGATATCCTCGAACTATTGATTCCTCTTTAAGGTTAATGGATGAAAAACGCAAAAAGAAGAGACAAGAAATTAAAGAACGTAAAATTCAAGAAAAGAAGCAAAAAATTAAAGAATTGGAAATGGTTAAAGAAATGAAACGCAAAGAGATTCAAGAAAAAATTGAGAAACTAAAGATGGTCACCGGCAACGACGAATTAGGTTTCAATGATGACGACTTGGAAGAAGATTTCGATCCCGAAGCTCATGATCGTAGAATGCAAGAACTTTTTAACGATGATTACTATCAGATCGACGAAGGAGAGGAGAAACCAGAATGTCCATTGGATATAGAAGAGCTGAAAGTAGAGGATTGGGATAACTATGATCCTCAAAAAGATGATGAACAGCTTGATTTCGACGACAATGAACCCCACTGTGAAGATGAAGATTTTAATATGGACTGCGAATATGATCTATCTAAAGCGAAGGAGGAATTCCAAAAAGAACTTGTAGCAAATACAAAGAAAAAAAGAGCCGGACGCAAGGGTAGAAGAGATCGATTCATGGAAATAATTAAGTCTGAAAAGCCAGTATTTGATCCGGAGGACGAAAAAACTTACGGAGAATATATTGATGAATACTATCAATTAGATTGCGAGGATGTTATTGGGGATATACCTTGCCGTTTTAAATACATAGAAACAACGCCAAACGATTTTGGTTTAAGTATAGAAGAGGTAAATAAAAAAAAAATCAGTTTAATTTTGAATCAAAAATTTGTGATTTTAGATTTTATTAGCCAAAAATAAAGAGTTAAATCAATGGGCCAGTCTTAAAAAAACCATTCAAATAAGACCCGATAAAGTAGAGAAAAAAGAACGTAGACTCTACAAATTAAAAGCTAAAAACGATGAACTGAAACGAAAAATTTTTAAAAGCTTGTACGGAGAAGGGTAATTATAGATTCACTTTCGTTCTATCTATAGTATAGTTAATTTCATTCATACCATATTTTAGATCTGACAATGAAAACGAACTAGAAGTTGAGCAGATGAAGGAGCCAGATGTTTCTTCTCAAAATACAACAAAAACTAAAAATATTATAGCTAATTCACTGCAAGGAGAATCAAAAAAAACAAAGAAAAGAAGAAAGCGCAATGCTCAAAGCGGTGCAATTGAAGAAGCGGATTCAAATAAAAATAATCGATCAAATGAGCACGATGTAGAAGGGAATCCGGCGAAACAAATTAAAACGGATGATGCTTCAAAAATAAGTAAATTATCTATTAGTAATGAGGGTATGGAAACAAAAAGTGATTTGGGTAAAAAGGCAAAAAAAAATAAAAATAAAACTCCAAACCAAAGAGATTTGAAAACTGCTACTAATGATGATAAAAATCAAACAGTAGACAAAGAAAGGACTAGAAATGTAACAAACAACAACAAGAGTATATTTAATAGTAAAACTAAACATAATCCGTTTGCAAAAGATTCAACGTTGTTTAACAATAAAGAAAGTTTTGGTTCTTTGCCTCCATTACGAAAAAATCTGGCTAAATCAGGAAAAATGATTGAGAAATCAAATGCGAAATTCAAATCTAAAATCAAAAGCAAAGGTGCATTTATTGGAAAGTCCAAAATAAATTCTGAAGATAATAGCCAGAACATAAGCGATGAACGCTTAAAAGCATATGGTATAAACCCGAAGAAATTCCATAAGAAACAAAAATATGGAAATTCTAAACAAGAGTAAAAAAATTGTTTGCGTGAGTTGGAGAAATAAATTAAAGATTAAAATACCTACATATACATACATACATATAATATGTATATATATACAATCTATATTAGTTTTTGAAAAACATGTAAATATATGTACATATTAAAAATTCATGTTTTTTTTTAAATAATTCAAACACTTGTTTTTGCAACATTTAGACGGAATTTACACTGTGCCTTTTCTGTTTGCCTGTACAAGCAGGCTTTTTCAATTTGTGGGTGAGGTGTTGAGAAACGTGCAGGGTAAAACAAAAGGCGTAACATGAAAATTTAAGGGGACTTGTGACATTTACCTTTGCCTTTTTCGTACCCTCAGTATTAAGCGTTCATATAAACCTCAAAAATACATGAAGAAAGTGTTAACACGTTGGCGGACAGTAGAAATAAGTTTTTGGAAAGTGAAGGAACATTTGCGATAAACCGGAAAAGGAAAATTTTTGGTTTTTAAAGGATCGTTTAAATTGTATTTCAATACTTTATAAGGCATTTCGTGTCGGCATGTGCAGTTTCATCATTTCATTCAGTCCTTATATTTGCAACGTGTTAATGTAAATGTGCCTGACTTTTCGTAAGGGGTTTAAAAGAAAATTGTCAAAACAATCTAAAAAGGAATAGTGTGAAATGGCACTTAGCATCCTAAAGCTAATGTTCGTTACTGCGGGATTTCATAGTACATAGTTCTTGTATTGAAGTGTGTTGACAACATTTTGCCATAAATGGGATTTTTTCTAAAATCAAACAGCTGATATTCATTTGGCATTTATACAAAGTCAGCAAAATTGTAAATAAAGTATTTTAATTGTTTTTTATTTACAAAAAGTGTTAAAAAACTTAAAAATAAATCAATACAAAGTTATTAATGTGGTTATGGTAATATGAATTCATTGCGTGATAGCTTAGCCAGCATTCCGGGCGCACTTACAAATTTCATTAGTGATACTGCGTCTGTAGCCTCAAGTTACATACCTATTGGAGGAGGCTTTCAAGTTCAAAACGGCTCTACATCAACAGGATCTACAACGGAATCGATAAATAGTTTGAATGAAGTGGACAGCAGCTCGACAGGAGCGGTTGTTATAAGTGAAAAATCTCTTCCGATACCAACTTCATTGGTTAAAGAACAATGGCGTTTAATATTTACCTCCGACGCTAGTGAACAAGATCTCGTAGAAGCTATTAATCATTGCAAGGATTTAGTATTGGTGTCAGAAGAGAATAGTGAAGAAAGACGTTGGCTGGTCAGACATTTAGTTGATTTAAGGTACTCTTTGGAAGAAATAGTAGAAGCCAAAAAAGATAAAGTTGAAGTGGGTCCCTTGGTCAAAACAGTGGTAGGTCATCATTTCACTGCGCGACAAAAAGGAGTTGGGAAGGGACTACCATTACCAACTGCTCTGCAGTATTGTGACCATTGCACTGGTATAATTTGGAGCGTCGTCCAGGCATCCTATCAATGTTCTGACTGTCGATATATTGTACATCAAAAGTGTTTAGATAGTGTGGTCAGAATATGTGCTCATGTCATAGCATCTGAGAGGAAATATCCCATTCTAGATATTTGTCCAGAAATTGGTTTAGCTGCCCAACGTTATAAATGTTCCGAATGTCGTACATTCTTAAATTTTAGTAAGTGTGATTAATATACGATTAGTATATTTTTAAGATTATCTATTTTTGCTTCGACCTCATTTTTGTTTAAATTATTATGAGTATAATTATGTATATAAGCACAAGATCAGATATTTATAAAAAATCATTTAACAATGAACAAATTCTTTTACTTTTTCCCATATTTCGCTTAGAAACTGATCTTATGTTTAAATAATAATAATTTTAATTAGAATATTTTGTTTGTCCTTATATGCATGTGTGTATCTTTTTTTGTTTTTGTTTTGCTTATTGTTTATTTAAGCTCCCCAATACACCATGAAATGTTTTAGCAAAAGCGTCAACCATGGTTGGTACATTTAGATTATATATTGATTTACATATTTATTTCATCTAATAACACTTACGGCCTTATGTATAATAAAAAATTGGCATGAAGTTAGCATAAGTGACAAAATTGAACTACGTGTTGACGAGTTTCTCTGTACAATTTGACATTAATAATCACGGCATAGTATAGTTTTAATACACGATTACATCCTAGGATGATTTTTAATGTAAAATTGTAGGACAAGACACGTTAAGACCATGTTCCATTTTGTCACTTATGCTAACTTCATGCCAATTTTTGATTATACATAAGGCCGTTAGCCTTTTAGAGCAAAAATATTTGTCTTTTTTAACTACATCAAAACGAAGGACAACCAATCATATAAATATGTATATATGTATATCGTTAAGGAAAGGAGGAAAAACATGGCAAAACTAAAATATTGGGAGTGTTTATATTGTGAGGTTTATATTGATAAAATATTACGGAATTTATAAAAATGTCTATTTTAATTTTTTTGTTTGGTCGTTTGGCGTTTTAGGTAACGTTATTCTAAAAACATTTTAGTTCCTTTATTTGTCTATCCTAATTACATAATGCATTTTAAAAGAAAGCATCTTAGAATCTAAGATTTATTTCTTAGGGGTAATAGGTATCTTTTTTCGTTTTTTTTTTATTGAAATTTAAAGGCAACTCATTTTTTAGAAGTTTTGATTTTATATTTTATTATTGGGGTATTCAAACTGTAGTTTTAAGTGTCATACTAGTATCATGTTTTAAATTATTTTAATAAATAGTTGTTTTTGTTTTTTGTGTTCGAGGCAAAAGTTCTTTTAACCAAAACAGTAAATGAAAACACAAATTGAGAGAGTAAAGTGACAGTTAACTGAGTATTTTATATATTATTTTATATTATATATATTATTTTATATTTTATTTTATATAAAATTTAGTACGATTAAAGAAATGAAAAGTAAGTTCTCATCCAGACTTGCAATTTTTGTTGCTGCAATTTCTTAAAATTCTGCTTTGAAATTGCATAAGTGTCCTCATTATGAAATTCTAGTTTTGCAATTATGCTTAAAAAAATTCTACTATACCTCAAATTTCTCTGAAAAATTAACAATTCAGTTGTATGAAAAACAAAAAATATTAGAAAAAGTAAATAGCATTGTTAAGTTTTCATAGAAATTTGTGGTATAATAGAATTTTTAAATTCATAATTGCAATATTAGAATTTCATAATGTGGACACTTATGCAATTTCAAAGCAGAATTTTAAGAAATTGCAGCAACAAAAATTGTCAAGGACAGGGACTAAGCAAACGAAAAGTGTAAGAAATTTTGAAAAGGTTAATCATAAAGTGTGTCATTAAAAAATAAATAATTTATAAAGCATAATAATAATAACTGTTTATATACATATTTTTAGAAGCTTTTATTTAGTTTCACCTGTCCCGTTGTCTGTCTGTAATCAAATCTTGCAAATTAAAAATAAATAAATAAAAATAAATCGGATGACAATGCAATATTATTATGACATAGAGCCGATCTGATTATGGCGGATATTTTTTTTTGGATAACTTTAGTATCATAAAAATAACTGTATAATACGTTAAAAGCTTGTTTTTTAAAAAGTTTTTTTTTAATTACTACTTGTTTAATTTATTTTATTAATCCTTTTGTGTTGCAGATTATTTTAATTACTCAGAGTTGTAAAACTGTAAAGTATCTGGTTATTTAGAATTTCACTTTATTTTAAAGCAATCAGTAGCATTAATAATTTTTATTAATTTAACCAACAACAAAACAAAAAAATCAAAAAGAAATAACACTTTTTCATTTTTATTTTTTTTGCTCAAAAAATTTTTAATAAAATACACTTGCTACAATTCAAAAATTAAGCAAAACTACAAAATTTCGTGAGGAATAAATAAAAGTCAGGAAATAACTTTTATTTTCTGAGGAATAAGTAATTCAAGACACAATAAATAAATATGTATGTATGTCCAGGCTGCCCAGAGAAGCGCCAGGATGCCGAACATCAATCGGCTTTTTATACAAATGAATACACATACGCTTATAAATTTCTCTCGGTTTTCTCTGTGGTCAGCCTGGATGTATGACATACATGCATACATACATGCATACATACATTGTATGTATGCATGTATGTATGTATGTGTTAAAAAAGTAATTTTTAAAATTTAAAATTTATAACCGTTACGATCTCGCATATTTCCAACAACAATTCTATGGCAATTCCGCACGTTTTAATTTCATGGCGCTGATTTACACGGGCACAATTGTGCTGGCATAACATGGCAGTTTGTTGGCAAATTCGGTGAAGAGAATGGTCTTGTGGTTGACACAATTTTTCAACCAGCTACAACCCCGCATTAGTAGCACAAAACCAATCCACACACAACCTAAAAAACAGCAAATGTTAAATGAGTACGAAAATCACTAATAAATACAAAGCTGTGTACACGTATACATTTTATGCCAGATGAATTAGTCTCGTGTAATTTGGAAAAGCACAAAAATTGTGCGGCTTAAAAATTGTTCTCGTGTAAACTACATCATGTGGAATACAAAACATACTCGACTGTGTACTATGACAGTAAATATATACATACATACACATGTACATATGTACTCATTTTCTATTTTCATATTTTTTTAATCGTCTTTCTTGGTTGTCCAGAGTATTAAATTTTTTACATTTATTATGAAGACATGCATATGTACTAGGGATGTAACGAATACCAGTTTAGCGAATGCGAATGCGAAAACGAATAATGCATTTGAATTTTTGTGAAAGCGAATGCGAATGCGAAAGCGAATGCAAATACTTAAAATACGATAAAAATCACATGAAACTTAATTTTTTTAAGAACATGAAGTTGTATTTATATGTATAAATACAAATAGCATTTTATTTAAATTGAGTCTTTAATTAAAAAAAATTTACAAATCAATCAACCCATTCGTACTTTGGCCCTAAAGCCTGTACTCTGTTCAAAATTTCATGTCATGCTGTCAAAATATATATTAAGAAAATTGGAATGAATTGTTCATGAAAAATCTTGGAAAAATAGTACTATTTTCATCTTGGGACAAAAATATATGAAATATATCTTCAACATTTTAAGATTTCATGCGAAATAATATGCGTGGCACTTGTTTCGCATGGAATTTACAACAAACAGGGGCTGGTTAATATTGTTAGCACTTAAAATTTTCTGTACGAAGTAATGAATGGTACTCAACATTTTTCCAAAGGTTTGAACAGACTACAAAACAGCTAGATTGTGGATTCATTATGATAATTATCATTTATAGAAAAGTTTTCCGCTAAAATTTTAAAGCTTTGTTTGGAATCGTAAACTATTTTCGTAAAAGAAGTACATATTTTGTTGTCTTTAGTATTCGCTTGAAATATTCGCATACAGTTTAGCGAATGCAAATGCGAATCATTTGCGAATGCGAAAGCGAATGCGAACATTCGTTACATCCCTAATATGTACATACTTCTTCATTCAAATGATTATTGTTTTATTTCTCTTTAGAAAATTCATGGATTGAACCGCGCTTATGTGATTACACGGGTTTGTACTATTGTCCGTCGTGCCATTGGAATGACACATGCATTATTCCCGCACGTGTTGTACACAATTGGGATTTCGTACCACGAAAAGTATCTCGGGCAGCTTTACAAGAAATAAATTTGATTCTTGATAAACCCTTGATAAGGCTTGAAGACGCCAATCCTAAATTATTTGTTTTCCTGGAGAAATTAGCTACTCTTAAAAAATTACGTCAAAACTTAGTTTATATGCGTAAATATTTGTCAGAATGTCGTCAAGCAATTGATGAAAAATTAGTGGAATTACAAATTGGTAAGTATTTTTTTTTTAATATTCAAGTGTTCATTTGGATTTTCACCTAATTTTCATTGTTTTTTATATCACTATGTAAACATATGTACATAAGTATTTGCATAATATTAAAAAAAATAAATAAAATATTTATCTGATATTGAAATATCAAATAAAACCATTTTCTTACATATGTAATAATAGTTTCATGAATCACCATTACTACACTGCCGCTCACTTGAATAGGTTCATAATTTTTTGCATTTTTATTTTAAATTTTCTTAATATAAACCCAGGAAAAAATTTCAAAACTGGTAATCGGGTTTGGAATTAAGCATTTTTGGTGGAAGCTCTTCCCTACTGGATTGCCAACTTAATGATTTTAACAAGGCGTGATACTAAAATAATCGATTCTTTAGAAGTACTTATTTTTTTTAATTAGCAACATGTTCACGTAATCAATTAAACCTAAAAGAGTCATTCTTCTCATTTATCAAATTGTACATAATTTTTTTTGAATTTTATGTAATGTGATTTGTAAGGGAGTAATGAAATTTGACAATCAGAAAGTAAGTCATTATATGGCAAGTGGTTCTAATGGTAATGTTTCTGGGAATTTTAAGATTATAATTTATTTGAGCTGGAATATATATATATATATATATATATATATATATATATATATATATATATATATATACATATATATATATATATATATATATGTATGTGTTCCTTTAACTCCCACTGGAGCATAGGGCGCCAAGTAGAATAGAAGGATATTTTAAATTCTCACAATATATAAAACAACAAAGAACTAACGGTGCATTAAAATTGTGCTTAATTTTCTTTTATTTTATGTAAAAACACAGTAATAGCACATGCAAATTTTGGCTCATTTGATTAGATTCATTAGGAATAAAATAACTTTTCTTTTGACAAAAAATAATGTCACTATTAATGTTATCGTTGGCGAATTACTGCAATATGTTTTCAACGCTTTTTTTTAAAATGAGGTGCGAATAATTTCAAGTCCCAAGCAAAAAAAAAAACTATCTTTAAATGCTAATTGTGAAGCAAAACGACTCCAGTTTGCACGAGATCACATGTCTTATAAAAATTAATTTTTTTTTTGAGATGAAATAAGTTTAATTTGGAAGCTCCAGATAGACACAATTATTATTTTCGTGATTTACGGAAAGAAGAACTTTACCTTAGTAGTTTGCAAAGCTGTGAAGGTAATGTGATGGTGTAGGTAGTGATTACCTATTATAGTACAAGTGAGATGCAATTTCTGACATCTAAAATGAACGCGTATAGTTACAAAGCTTTACTTGAAAGGGCGTTCCCACATTTTTCTTCTGTATATTGACCCATTCCGTGGCTTTTTCAACAAGATAATGCCCCGATTCACACTGCAAGGGTTGAAAAAGAGCGGATTCGAAGATAGAATGTCAATATTTTTGAGTGCCACCATAATCTCCAAGTGTACCAAGTCCGGCAGACAATACGAGACAAAATAAGCCTTAATTGAAGGACTTAAAAAAGCTTGGGCTGACAACTTCATTATCATTAATTGAAAACCCTTACAACTCCCTTCCAAGCCATATTTTTAAAGTCATGTCAAATAAAGGAGGATATACTCATTATAAAAAATCTTTACGAAAACAAAATAAAAAGCCTTTAAAAATAAAAAAAAATTTAAAATATTTTCTTGATGAGCTTTTGAATTAGGCGTTGAACCTATTCAAGTGAGCAAAAAAAAAATGCTCAAAAACATATTATTTATATATTTTTTTTAATTAGTTATTATTAAAAACTTTTCATATTAATCATAAGGCTGAGAACACATCTGGCATGTATTGTGTTGTAATTTTCTGGTGTCATTTTCAAAATGTGTGCAACGCAGTTCGCATTATTTTTTTTATATGGAAAGCAATGCCACAATGAAAAATATCGATATACTTTATTATTTTTCGTCAAAAATTAGTTTGAATGTAGGGAAAATTGTAAACCTATTCAAGTGAGCGGCAGCATATTTATTTATTTATATACATATATGTAAAACAACAATTTTAAATATTTTCTATTGCATTAAATTTGTTTCAAGCAAGTTTTGTTTTTAACTTTTTAGTGCAAATTTCTTAAGTTTGCCTGCACTGATATTATGATTTTGTTTTGTAATTCTCAATAATTTATTGAGAGTTTGCCTATAAACATTGGGAGTTTGTAAGCTTTTTTGATTAGCTGCTTAACCGCAACAAATAAATTTTTTAAATTCGTATTCATTTTGACAAGCAAGATAAAATAATGAAGTGAAAATTTTTGTTTCGTATTGTCTTTTTAGGATTTCATCGCCATCTAATACAATCAACTGAGTTTTACTCCATTAATGACATGGAACAAACTGAAAATGGTGTATTGGCTGAAATGTTACATAAAATTTTTAATTGTTTCGATAAGCACATCCGCAATTGTTCGTTGTGTACTGCCAAAGCATATATATGTGAAATTTGTGGTAATAATGAAGTGATTTTTCCATTTGATGATGGTTGCATCTTGTGTGATAAATGTAATTCGATATATCATCGTGTTTGTATGACTCGTAAAAATATGATTTGTCCTAAATGTGTGCGTGTTCAAGAAAGACGTTTGCAAAGGGAACTAAGCGTGGAAAAACATAAAACTTCCAATGATGTCGCTACAACTGACGATGAAGATGACGATTGAAACAGAATTGGTTGTAATCATGTTTTTAATATAATTGTAATATCAAATATATTTTTAAGGCTTGAAAATGTCTATTTTTATGTACATTAATAATATTTTTATTATCATTAAAGATACATACATACATATATATGTATGTATGTACATGTTTTTATAATCTCGCATTTTCTTAATTATGTTCTTTTGATTGTGTTTTTCGGAAAAAATCCGTACCAAATATAAAAAACCCAGTTCCTAATCGGATAAGAAATGTCATATATTTCGCGCTGGCAATGTAGTTTCAAAAACGGTTTGGCCGTGAACGCGCTACAAGCAAACAAACAAACTCACTTTCATATACATACATATATTTGAAGTTGAAGAATTTGTACTTTTAAGCATTTAAATCAATCAGTCAATTTTATTAGCTTACGGGCTTGCGCGGAGTTTGAAGTGGTTCGTATCAGTAGTTGAGGTGCTTTTTTTACTTCTTTTTCCTCACTTTTTTATTGGTTTTTTTATTTTAGAGAATAATGAAGTACTCATTTTATTTTCTGCAAAATTTTACTCAAATCATACCCTTGTATCGTCAAATCTCTGCCAAATTTTCGATTTTTTTAAATGGTTTGTGCATGGGATGCGTCGTTAATAGTGGTAATTTATCTTGAATACTTTGCTTTTCACAAAATTTGCCGTTATCATAAAAAGAAATTTGGTTCAAAGTTTCTTTATAGTTCGAAATATGTATATGGGATATGGTTGTTGGATTGATTAATATATGAGCTTTAATGCAAACCGCTATTGTGAATGCGGAGTTTTAGGTGCAAAGTTTTTTTTGATTTCTGCTGTTTTCTTTGAGTTAATTTAGCTTAGACAAATTTTAATAAACATTTTTGTTACCATAATATGTACTATACATAGTAGTGTCCTGCACAAAACCATTTATAAGACCTTTCAAGACATGATAGATTTTTCAAATGCTTTACTACAGCGAAATATTCTAAAACAAACGCTAAACAACACTGTTGGCAAGACAAACAACTGAAACAAATGTCTTGCCAAAAGTGTTGTTTAGCATTTGTTTTAGAATATTTCGCTGTATTAGAGTATTTGAAAAATCTTTCGTCTTGAAAGGTCTTATAAATGGTCTTGTGCAGGACTTTAATACATAAGTATATCGAGAGCCTATATTCAAAACACGTCATCTGAAATTTGGTCAAAATGAGTTTCCGATGGTAAATAGCTCCCCTATGCAATATTCATCTGTAGTATAAATATCGAATCAAAAAAATGATTTTTCCCCGTTTTATATCAATTTTTCTTATTCTGCTATCTCAAAGTATGATTTTTTTTGGTGAAAATAAATGCTAACTACCATGTAAATTTCCAATATTTTTAAAAAATTAGTAATTTATTATAAATCTACTTCGTATTTTGTTGCATTTGCCATGCTGAACACGATTCTGGTAAGGATTTTGATATCCTATGGCTATTTTTTGAGATATGGTCACTTTTAATATATTAGTGCAGACGGGTTTCGATAAAAAAAATTGGTAATGTATGTATAACTTTTAAAATGTTAGCCGAATAGAAACATTATATATAGTCGAATAGAAACATTATAGTCAATGATATAAGCTTTCGAAATTAATAATTTTGAATAACCCTGTTACACTAGAGAGTGAGTTAGAGAGTACTTAAGCTGACCACCTCGAAAAGAGGCTTTCAGTCAGGTTTAAGTTAATTTTTGTATGGTATTTTAAGTTTTTTCTTGTAGCTTTTCAATTCTTATATCTAGTATTGAGTAAAAGATTTCACAAATTGATTAAAAAATAAATATTTTTAAAAAAATCATATATTTTTTCCGACAAAATATGCTAACTCTAAAAAAATATTTGTTTTTTGATCGACTAAAATAGGCTATCTCATAAAAATTCGCAAACCAGTGCAAAATAAAAGATTTTTTGCAGACCAATTAGTAAGCATATTTTAACCATATCTATTATGGAAGGCACATAATTTATTTTTACAATAATGAGCGAATTAACTAATTTTTTCGCTCTACTGAAAAGTTAGCTTTTTTCAGTTGACGTATTTTGAATATAGGCTCTTGATATACGAATACGAATATTCGTGCATCATTAATACATACATAGTACATAAACTTTGCTTCTCTATGTGTTTTATAATACATTTCCAATTCACCAGTGATAAAAAAGAGTTAATAAAATTCAACATTTTTTGCATAAAAGATTTTATGTGCAATTTTGATGTATATTACATTTTATTTCTATATATGGTCTCACATTTGAAGAGCTTCACTATTATATTTCCATATAAGAGTTTATACATTACAATACATTTACATTATATATGTACATATATATTTATGTATGTATGTACATTCATATATTTAAAATAGATGGACCATACATATTTTTTTTAGCTGGGTTACTTCCGGTTTCGTAGTGCGAAAACCATGCACAGTTATTTGCCTACCTCTTAAACCAGTCTATATCTCATATTCAAAATGTTTCTAGTATTATGAGTGTACCCTAGGTTAAATTCGAATTAAAAAAATAAAAATTGGGACAAATTTAGAAAAAGTGAAACTCAAAATGTTCACTTCCCGTTTTAAAGTTCGTTAGGCGTGTAAAGAAATTTGTATACCCAGCTAAAAAAAATATCTATAGTCCATATACTTTTAAAAATAAAAAAACGGTAACACTTTAGCACCCCATAACTTGGAAAATAAACATCATACAGTCGTTAAGTAGCCACATGAGCATGTGGCTATGACGACACGAGAATTTTCAGCAGGGTGGTTGCATTTTTTTTAAATAAGACTGAGTTTACATCTGGCATTTCTTGTGTGTCATTTGTCCAAAAAAGCGTAACCAACTAATTACTAATGAAAAGCTGTTTGATTCAGACATCTATTTATTGATTTAAACAGTTTGCAATCATGCTGGATTCTATAAATTGTCTATTAGTTATGTAAGTATGAAACTATTTAACTTAATAAATACATGTCTGAATCTAAAAGTTTTTCCTTAGTAATTAGTGGTTACGCTTTTTTTACGCTTGTGTGGCACATGGCACGCAGATGGAAACCCGGCCTAAGTAGTGTGCAGTGGATACATGCCGTGAAATCTTGATAGTATTTTGTCCCAAAATGCAAAAGTGGCACATGAAGCCGAAGCGGACACATTTCCAAAGGCAGCACAAGTGTAAACATGTAAATATCTACATATAGTGTTTTACATGCCCTATAGTCCTAGTTTCTTATTGGTGAGCTGATTAGTTTGAGGGAGATAGAGACGAGGAGAACAGAACAAAAACTTTTCCCCTCGTCTCTATCCTAACAAACTAATCAGCTTAGCAATAAGACTTGCATAGTGTAAACTAGGACATAGTGCAAACTTTAGTTAACAAATAAAATATTCGCTTGGCTTAGTCGGGTTACCTTGAAGATGCGCATTAGAAATTGCTTTTTTTCTGTTCCTATTTCATACATTCGTCAAAGAAACATCTGGTTTTGAAAAAACTTTTATCTTATTCTCTTTCTTAAGCCTGACACTCTGTTCAAAATTTCCCTCGAAATCGTCGGTTGGTTACTGATTTGCGGCACGGTACATTCAAAATACATTATGTCTGCAGCAAACCAATAACCAACCGACGAAATGTGTCAACCCATATAAAAAAAATTTACATGGAATATTAATGAAAAAATGTTGCAAAAATTATTCTGTTTTCAACTTGTGAAAAATTTATGAAATGTATCTGGCCATCTGTGAAATAATGTGACTGACATTTATTTCGTGATAGTGGAGTACTAGGCTTTACGATTCAGTTTTTTGTTGGAATTAGTGCTGGGATACTATCGATATATTCTACTACCGATATATATCGATGGTTCAGATTTCACTATCGATACTATCGATATTACTATGGACTGAACGTTTTTACCTGAGAAAGAAATATATAACAAATTTTTTATCCGGTTACAGTTAGTTTTTTATCCCTTTATTGAAAGTATACAGTCATATGTTTATTTTAATATGTATGTATACATCTACAAACTTTATTTTAGGTTACAGTTTTTGAAAAATTTTGCTGTCGGTTAAAAATATTTAATAATACCTCAGTTTTTCGACATCGATATTTTTTCCTATCGATATTTTCGATATTTTAAAACTATCGATAGTTTCGATAGTACTATCGGTAGTATCCCATTACTAGTTGGAATACCTTTTCTCTCGAGATTTGCAAGAGCTACGAATCTGAATGTAAAGCTTTGGCCGCTGCAACAAAAAATATAGCGTTTTCTAAAGCGAGCATCGTAAAGCATTAAACACATTCACCACAGCAAGCTACCGACTACCAAATGTCTAGGATAGAATACACATGTTTATATGGGAATAATTCTTTTGAAGACAGCAAGTCAACATGGCGGCAGGTTGTTGTCTATGCTGATTTTGTCGTTGTAGTCCAATTAAACTAATTTCTATTTCGTTGGCTACAATGAGAAAATTCAGTGTTGCCAGTATAATACAAAATGTTGAATGAATGATTTTGTACAATTATTTCATATTATTTAACAGAAATAATATCCAAAAATTGATGCAAAGAACAAATTGATTCATTTTTGTACTTTTACGTGAAATAAGTACATTTTAAAAGAGTAATTAGTTTTTATAAATGCAAAATATATAAAAGTGGCAATACTGAACTATGTATTTGTACTTGAATATCAGCTGCAGATGGTGCTGCTGCCGTCTCCAAAATAATTAAGTAGCCAGCTACAAAGCGACAAATGCTGCTATCGGCACTTGAAGTCGTGTGTTCGTGTAGCCTGCTGTGGTGAATCTGTTTAATGCTTTACATGTTGAAATCGTATGTGTATTTGCATGCAGACTACACCAACTGATACTGAAATCAAAAAAATCAAATTTAAAGGGTATTATATCAGTTAATGTAATTATGGCTATGTAATTTTGACAACTTTTTGTGTCTTGGAAACCGTAAGAGACAAACTGTTGAAATTTTCAAAATCACTAAAACTAAAAAAATTCCAAATTAAGCAAAAAATCGTCAAAACGAAACAAATAAGAAAACGCTAAAAACAGAAAAAACTTCCAAAACGAAAAATCGCCAAAACTGAAAAGCGTCAAAACTAAAAATAATTGCCAAAAACCGAAAATGCAAAATTACAAATGCAAATCACAAAGCAAATAACAACATTTCTTGCAAAAGAAAGTGTCTTAAATTTTTTCATAATTTTATAAATTCTTTAGTAGAAAATTGCTAATTTTATTATAAAAATCAATAAAAAAGATATTAAGTTATTCATTTAATTAATTTATTGTGAATTTCAAAATAAAGTGATCGAAAAAACAACTAAGTTTTTTCAAATCCGCAGGCATTTAGCTGACCGGTTTAAAATCACAAAAATTCAAAAACATTTCAAATCACTTTCACAAAAAGCGATTTTCAGAACATGCCTGATAGTGTGCGAGTCAACATCGCAATTAACTGATTTTATTTAAAATTTTACTAAACTGAATGCGGGAACTTGATCGAACTGCAGAATGCGGATGAAGATATACCCCTTTTAGACACGCAAGGTTTACTTTGCAAGGTCTCAATATAGCTGTATGAAAGACATAGGTAGGAATACTATCTCTTTCGGTCTTTCTCCCAGCTGAATTAAGACTGAACTTTCTGTGTCAAAAAGGGGTATTAAATATGCTGGAAGGCAATATGTAAAAAAAGCTGGCATAATAGCACTAAATGTATTGTATACAATTCAAAACCTGAAAAGTTAATATGACCCAAGCGAAGCATTGGTACTAAGACTATATTTTATTACTCGTGTTATACATACTTGAATTTCAATTACGCTTACGTGTATCTGCGAATACACTTTACATTCTTTTTTTGAAACAATAACATTTTCGACCAAAGCTCTGTTTAAGGAAGTGCTTCTCGTATCCTGTGTCGATGTGATTATTTTCATCTTGCAAATTTCCGCTTAGTTTTTAAACAGCGTTAAAAATGCATGAACAGCTTTTGCTATAAAAATGCTTTTAAGTAAAACCAAGTTAATTTCTCTCTCTTAATTTAGTGCTTTCGTTATTCAGCAAAATATTATATAGGACTACAAAAGAGTAAGGAAAACCTTTCTTTACGCAGAATCTCTACATATACATATGCACATACATATGTACGCATAAATAAAAAAAATTCATAAGAGGAGTGAGAGAGAGAGAGAAAAAAAGAGAGGAATAGAGCGGATAAGGACCTTATAAAAAGGAAAATTCGATACGACAAAATTTAATTGACACACTGAACTCGTCTCGTGTGACCGTTTCGTAGACAATATAGTTACATACATACATTCATGTGCATGTGTCATGTTCGCTCAAATGTTTTGTTTGTTATTATTTCTTGAATTTTTTGTTGTTTTTCAATTCGTTTTTTGTTGTTGTTATGTTTGTTGCGAAATTTGAATTTTCTTGTTTTTACTCTTGCTGGGAATAACGTTTATAAATAAAGTTTATGATAACATATGCAGTAGTATATGAATGAATTTCGAAAGCACCGCAGTATGGTGTTAAGGGACTTACATACATATACTCGTACATATATGTACATATGTATGTATGCAAAGGAAGAATAAAATAAATTGAGGAAAATAGGCAGCAATAAAAAAAGTACGAAATAGAAAAGAATCACCTTGATATTTAGCTTTTAAAAACGACACCTGACCTAACACAATCTAACCTGAATGAAAGTAAAGAAATGCTTCAGGGGAATGAATGGGTGGGTGTCTTAGTGCCATGTAGCATATATGACTGCTCAACATTGTTTTGTAGGCGCGCAAATATCGTATTTACTAATCTTTTTTTTAATCGTTTATGTTGTCGTTTGCTTGTTTACTGTTCTCATTTGGTGTGTTTATTTTAAATAATTTTGTTTGTTTGGCCCAAAAAGTGGAAAATGAACAGATTCTCATATTGCACGAGTAGGCGGCTGAGTATTATGAGTTTACAGGAAGATAGCAGTAATAAAAATAAATACATGCATTGTTCTTAAGGAAAGCTATTTGCATTTATAGTACACTGTTTGTATTATTACACTACTAATTATAATAATTTTTAATTTTTTTTTCGTTTAATCGGCTTAAACAAATATGTATGCTTCCAGCTAGTGAGAAAAAACTTAAGAACCCTCAAACAGATTTGGCGCTGATGATGACAATTAGTATTTGCTGAGCTCGCAATGGAGTTTTTTACGCTTAAAACAGCTTCGAAAAAGCATACAAATATATATTTTCAAATGTTAAATTTTATAAATACCATTCAAACAATTACCTTATAACATAGACGTTTTCATCTGTTCAATATCCATGGAGAATTTATTTAACATCAGTGTCTATGCTAATGCATATCACCAACGCCTTACTTCGTTAATATTTGCAGCAATGAATCGTCGGCTAAGTAAAATAGCTATTAAAATGGCTAAATAGCTTAAAGTAATGCAGCTACTTAACACAAGAAGCGCTGCAACTATGTTATTTATAGAAATTATTTATAGAAAAAACGCACAATCGCAGAGTTGTAAAACGAGTTAAGCTTAATAATTTAATACATCACCAGCTGTCCACTCTGCACTTTCTCTTTTCTAAAGAAGGTGATACATATATGTACATACATATCGTTGGTCTGAGGCAGAAAGGACCTAACTCAAACAAACAATTGTAGCTTTACAGGAGAGAGTAAAAACAAAATGGAAACTGTCATATTCAGTATGTAATTTTTTTGTACAACTGCTTGTAAAATCATTATTTTTTACACTATTGCAATACATTTTTGTGACTATGTATATTTGTGTGAAATGTATTGGAATCACTTAAAAACTCACTCATGCTATGAGCTCTTAAAATATTTTATATATAATTAGTTTCACGATCTTGAGTTATAAAGGGTTAAATTACAACGGATTTTTTTTACTGAAATGCATTCCAATTTTATTGCTTCTTCGGGCTTAGCATATAAATATAAAAACTATAAGAACTTTTACTGCATGAATTGTAAAATCAGCAAAAACTATAAATTTATTTAATGACAACTTGGCACATTTGCAAATTCTTATTAGTTTTCTTAAAAATAAAAAAATCTTAAGTAGTAGTATAATTTTTAGATAAAAACGTTCAAGAAAAGCATTTCTCTAAGAAAAAGCTATAACCTGCAATTACAAATACACTTAAATAAACATAATATTATTTAACTTCTTTCTATATGCTATAATATTTCTTTAAAAAAATATATATGCAAAAATATGTGAGAGAAGAAAAAGTTCTAAAAAAAAACTAGAGCTACAGAAATTGGCAAGATTGCAAATATGGTAAAGTCCATATCCATGGTAGACATACTCGTGCTTTTATGCATGGTGAAAAAAATAAATATGTGTGTACGTAAAGTAAATATTTCTACTTTAGCCAAGGTAGCCAATTTAAAAAAAAAATATTTATTTTGATATTCACCAATATTGCATAAAAAGATTGGCAAATAACATAAAATAGAAACATGACTTCTTCGTATACTAATGAAAACATAAATAAGGATGGTGATTTTCTTACACATATTTAAATAAATACATATACAGGGTGGGCCAAAAGAAACCAAGGGGTGTAAAAGTTTAATAACTTTTTTGTTTATTAACTTTTTTTTATTTTTTCTTTCAGATTATATAATATACAAAATGGAAATTTTTTTACACTAAGTATGAAAATGATGTCTCTTAAATGACCACCGTTTTCAGCTTCGCACTGATGGGCTCTTTTTAGAGCATTTTCCATAACATCTTTCAAAACTTGTGGCTGTAGCGTCCGAATTTCTGAAACAATATTTGCCTTGAGTTCAAGGATTGTCTCTGGCTTGTTCACATACACTCGCTCCTTCAAAAAACCCCAAAGAAAATAGTCGGGTGCTGTCAAATCTGGCGATCGCGCTGTCCAAATAATTTCCAAATTTCGAGAAATTATTCGCTCTCCAAAAATTTGACTTAAAAGTGCCATTGTGTCTCGGGCAGTATGGGCAGTGGCTCCGTCTTGCTGAAACCACATACGAGGTCTGTTTTCAAGAGCAGGACGTAAAAAATTTTCTATCATAAACCGATACCGCTCTCCATTTACGGTTACAGCACTTCCATCTTCATTCTCGAAGAAGTAGGGCCCAATGACATTTTTAGATGTGATCCCACACCATACTGTACACCTGATGGGGTGCAATTGGCGTTGATGAATGGCTCTTGGATTTTGAGAACCCTAGAACCCCAGAAATTCTGACGTTAAAATGTCGACGATATGCTCTTTGAGCTAAAATAATTGATCTCTGGTTTAAATAATAAAATTCTATTGTTCTGGTTCTCTGTTCAGTTGTGAACCTCTCCATTATAAATTCTCCAAGTGTTGTCTATATAATCTGAAAGAAAAAATAAAAAAAAATTAATAAACAAAAAAGTTATTAAACTTTTACACCCCTTGGTTTCTTTTGGCCCACCCTGTACATACATATGTACACACTAGTGATGCACGAATATACGTATTCGTATTCGAATTGCCGAATATTCGAAAATTTTTATATATTCGTATTCGCATTCGTATTTGTAAAATTCAGGCGAATACTGACGAATATTTTTCCAAAAAAATAAAATAAATAAATGCATAAATCCTAAAAGAAATTTATATAAATGGTTAAAAATATTAGTTTGTACGAATTCATATATTTTTTTATAAAAATTTGTGCTTTGTATAGTTTTCAAATATTATTTATTGACGATCATTAAAATTTTGTGTAGTTTTTATTAACTTTAAAGGACGCCAATAGGAGTATGAAGTTATTTTTCATAACAATTTTTTAATATTTCATATTGCAGGCGTAAATAGAACCCTAATTTAGTGCCTATAAATTTCACATTAAATATTCGTATTCGTATTCGCGAATATCGTTTCAAATATTCGTATTCGTATTCGCGAATATCAAAAATTTACATTTGTTATATCACTAGTACATTCACATATGTATATATGTTTGTATACAGGGTAGGCAGAAAGTCACCATTTAGCTAAACAATTTAATATCTTTTTCTTTTATATACATACTCGTACGTACATATTTTTTTTGAGATTATATAAATTACACCTAGAGAATAAATAATAGCGAGATTCTCAATGGAATAAAGAACCAGAATAATAGAATTATTTAAATCAGCGATAAATTGTGATTATGACTGGAGTTCTGAAAATCCAAGAGCCATTCATCAACTCAAATTATGTGTACAGTATGGTGTGGCCTCACATCTTAAAATATCATTGGGCCTTACTTCTTCAAAAATTAAGATGGAATTGCAGTAACCCTAAATGGAGAAATGTATGGTTTATGATAGAACATTTTTTATATTTTGTTATTGAAAACAGATACGAGATATAGTTTCAACAGGATGGAGTCACTGCCTAAGACACAATTTCACCATTAAGTCAACTTTTTGGAGAGTTAATGGTGACTTTTGACCCCCCCGCCTTTATAACTATGAACAATTGATAGACAAGACATAAAATTGTGAGGATTATTTTTAGTTTCTCACATTTATTTTTATTATTGTCGTTGTCTTTTCTGAAAAGAATTAAAATTTTTTTGCCTTTTCTAAGAGAAGAAAGTCAATTTCATGTTTAGGGAGTAATTATCAATAAAAGAAAGCAAAACATTTTTCACCTGTTTTTTTTCAGAAAAGAAAATGTAATTATATGTAAGGAGTTGTAATATAAAACTATTGAAAAATGCAAATTTTGTTCTTAACTTCAATACGATTGACATCCATGTATTTCTGCAAGCTATAAAGACAAAATTGATGGCACACCGTAACTCCTAATTTTTCACTTCTTTTTGAAATTTATAGGAAACTGATCGCGCTTCCTATCTAAAAAATACTGAAAATAAAAAATAACAATAATATAGCAAATTTATTACGGGGAAAATTATTTATAACCAACCAAATTTTTCAGAAATATCGAAAAAAAATTAATGAATGAAATTAATGAAATACTTTGAATTTTTTTTAAATGATATTAACCCTTGTTGAACTGAGGAATTTTACAACGTTAAATGATGGTGCAGGTAAAATTTTACCTTCACACATTTATTACCACATGTATCACCTTTTCATACTAATACATATATGTATCGCCTTTTCGTACTATATCACTAAATAAGTTGTCAATAATATATCTGTTATTCAATTAACTGATAAACTAAAATCAAAATCATTTTACTGTAAATTTTAAGAGTACATGCAAGTTACGAAAGTCATTTATAAAATGCATAAAACCTGTTTGTGATGAACCCTTTGTATTGACGGCAGTGTTTCTTGCAAGCAAATGCAATGAATATATTTTTGATCACACATACATTTGTACGCGTGAATTTGAATAACAGTTTAAGAAAATTAAAATTTTTAATTAATTAATTTCTCTTCTCACAAAGTCTTTTAAAGTACAATTGTACCAATAAAGTCTTTAAAGGATGCTTAATAGTTGAGGCTCTATTTCATGGGGAAGTCGTTGGCATATGAAAAATATAATTAAAAGTTTAAAGATGTCGGAATATTTCAAGTATGTGTTGTATACGAGAAAAAAGTTATTGCGATTTAAAAATGAAAAAGGTACAACTGTATCTTATCAGTTCGACAAGGGTTAAAAACAACCGCAGAAATTTAGGTACTGTTAATATACTTATGTATTTTAACCTACAGTGACGTATACTTGATGCGAGTAGCGATTGTTGGAAATAAAAATTACTCAGACGTACTAAATTTAAAATGCTTTATCGCTCTACCAAAACCCAGCAAAAAATAAATGAACGCGTTCAAAATGAAATAATGTTTCATGCTTCCTTGAGCATTTGTTTCTTCGAATGCATTCTGAATATCATCGCAAATCATAAATAATGCTATAGTTTTTGAACTCATTAAAAACGCATGCGATTTTACTGGGTAATTTATTGAAATAAATACCAGGCGAAAAAGGCATGCAAAAAGGGAATTAAATCATCACATTGCTACATTTTCATGGAACAAGTTTTATCCACAACAAATAACAAGAGTACAGTAGCTCAAATATTTATTTATTTGTTTGTTTTGTATTTACGTGAAAAAACATCATCGAATCAGGGAACTTGCATGGGTTTAATTAATTAATTTGAATGGATATCAAAATATTTAAATTCTCGCACTAACACATGGTCTCCAATGACAAGCTAAAGTAAAAATCATGCATGTTTCACCTAAATCGAACCAATGCGTCATCACGTGAACCCATGATTCAACACATGCTTTGTCATGTTTTTTTTTTTGCTGGGAACAAATATGATTTTGGTGAGACAAACTCCTGGCTATACGTGTTCGTTGTACATTTTCATATATAAAAATTATATATCTAAAATTTAAGCGTGCGTCCCCTTTTTATATAGAAAATTAAACGTGCTATACATTGTTCATTTTTCATATAGAAAAATTAAATGGCCTATACATCATCCACGTTTCATAGGTATTATATGAAATATGAAAAATAAACGATGTACATATAGACCTGTTTAATTTTCTAATTTTTGTTTATGAAAAATATGTGATGTATGTAATGGGTGTTTTTTATTGAGGTATAGAACAACGCTTGCAAATCGTGCAAATTTATTTCGAAAATAATGGTTCAGTTCGCGAAGTTTACCGCAAGCTCCGTCCATTTTATGGTCGACATAATCGTCCATCAGAGCAATTAATTCGGTTAACCATGGATCGTTTTCGCACTACGTTTACTCTATGTGATAATACACATCCGCAGAGACGTCGAACAGTGCGCACCGAATTGGAGCTTTGTCCATCAACTTTATGGAAGATTTTGCGCAAAGATCTTGGCTTGCGACCTTACAAGATCCAGCTTGTGCAAGAATTAAAGCCGCGAGACCATGCAATGCGTCGTGATTTTGGTGTATGGGCCGAAAATGAGATTGATCTCGATGCTGATTTTCATCGCAAAATTTTGTTCAGTGATGAGGCTCATTTTTGGTTGAATGGCTACGTCAACAAGCAAAATTGCCGCATTTGGAGTGAAGAGAATCCACATGCGACCCTTGAGACGCCATTACATCCACAAAAACTGACTGTTTGGTGTGCTCTATGGGCTGGTGGAGTCATTGGGCCATACTTCTTCCGAAATAATGCTGGAGAGTCAGTTACCGTTAATGGAGACCGGTATAGAGCCATGATAACCGACTATTTTGTTCCCGAATTGGATGGCATGAATGTGGATGAGTTGTGGTTCCAACAAGACGGCGCTACATGCCACACAGCGCACGTCACAATCGATTTATTGAAGGAAACATTCGATGAGCGCATAATTTCGCGGAATGGACCTGTCAATTGGCCACCAAGATCGTGTGATTTGACACCATTGGATTATTTTCTTTGGGGATATGTGAAGTCGCTCGTCTACGCCAACAAACCAGAAACGTTAGGGGACTTGGAAGCCAACATTCGTGGCGTTATTGCCAACATACGGTCCCATATGCTCGAAAAAGTGGTTGAAAATTGGACCTGTAGAATTGGCTTTATTCGAGCCAGCCGCGGCGGCCACATGCCCGAAATCATATTTAAACATTAATGGCATAAAATTATCCTTCCAATAAAGCCAAATTGATGGACATTAAAACGATTTTCTTGTGTTTTATTTCAATTCGAAGTTCTATACCTCTAAAAAAAACACCCGTTACATACATACACATGTACATACATAGCCTTTTTAATTTTTCTATGTAAAAAATGTACCATGTATAGCTCATTTAATTTTCCTATCGTAATTTTTCTGTATGAAAAATGATGATGTATAGCCTATTTAATTTTTTAAGTATTATAACATTAATGAAGTACATTCTATTTAAAAGAGAGCTATGTATTTTATTTACAATTTTATATAAAAAATAATATTTGGTCTTGGGTATTTAGGAGTTTTATGCTGACCTAAGAAACCGCTTTAAATATTAGCGAATTAAAGTAACAAATAAATAAATAAAACAAAAAATATTATAAGCTTCACAAAGAGAAGAAATTAATTGAGTTGAAATGAACTAAGTTCAGTTGAGTTGAGCTGAATTGAGTTCAGTTGAGCGCATTGCTGCTGTTATGAGATAAATACGAGTACATACACACATATGTGTGTAAGTATGTAGGTATTTATAGTTGGAAGTGAAACGGAAATGAAAATAATAAAATCCAAAGCACGTAATGTAAACATAGAACATTATATGGTATAAACAGACTTCATTATGGCATTTAAACAGAAATTTCTGCCAATACTCGTACTACACGTAATAACTGACTGACAGTCATTGCAACCTAGAGATGCAATGTGATGTTTGTATTGCTGCTACGTTTTCCTTTGCTTTCCCTTTATGTCCTTTTATACTTAAGTTCATTTCAATAGATATGTATGTCTGTGTATGTATGTAGATATTTTGTGTGAACATGTTTTGTGTGTGTAAGAAAAATAAATACTCGTAGTTATACTTAACACCATCATAATACGTACCCCTTTGTTACGGCATTTATACATTTTATCTCTTCGTCTAAGCACACAAACCTTTTGCTTTTACATATTTCTTTTGTTTATATGTAAACGGGTACTAATAAAATCTCAACGGTATTTATGTCGGACATTTACCCATAGAGAGTTGAATATTAACATGATGGCATTCAGTTGAGTAGAATTTTATTTTCGCAATATGTTATATATGTAGATACATATGTATTACTTTTATGCTTAAACATTGAAGTAAATTAATAATTTTTCTACTGTGGTGTCAGTTCACATATTCCATTTGCAAGAAAGTTTCGTATATAAAGCAGATATCTACATCAACTGACACCACACACAGTGGACCAAACACAGAAGAACGCTGATGATGAAGGTTTAGTGGCATTCGAAAACGGCTAGCTGTTCCGTTCAACTATGTGTTGTCAGAATATTTACAACTAACTTTGGTGTTATTTGTTCATTAATAATTATCACATGCAATTTGCCTTAAAAGGCTATACGAACTTTAGCCTGATCAAATCATAAATAATTTATAATAATATTTATCGGTGATGTCTTTTAGAATAATTTAACAATAATAACTTATGTATTTCAAATTAATAAAAATTTAATGAATGCAAGCATGATATCGAGCCATAACCGCTAAAATAGCTCAAGCGACACATTATTTGGACTTCGATTTTTTGACGAAAATCGACTATTTACGATCGCAAATAATCGATTCGGTAAAAAATTGAAGTTTGAAAATTATGTCGCTTAAGCTATTTTCGCGGTTATGGCACGATATTATTAATTTAATTTTTGCAATCCTTATTTGAAAAAAAAAGTTATTTTTAAAATCTAAGCAGTCAGTGCGATACCACAATATTAATGCGTGAAAACGAAAATTTCATAATGTCCTTAATTATGAAAGTGGTCTAAGTCATGTGAATTTTTGCTTCAAAAAATCAAATAAATCTTAAAAAATCTTCAACAAATATTAAATAAATTTGTATTAATCGAGACTACTACAAGTCTAAATTAAAATGTTGTATAATATAAAAATAGTTTTTGATTGTTCAAATGTAATCTACTAAATATATTGTCCAAAGAAATATATGACTTAGACCACATTCATAACTACGGGCACATATACATATACTTTTATAGAGTAAAAATAGCGCTGACAAGCCTGCTGATATCGCTGCTGATTTTTGTATAACGAGTTCTCGGTTTGAAGTGTATTGGCATTTTGTTCACAAAAACGCTTTTGTTGAATCTAATAAAAAATGTAAACATTTCAGGGGTCTTATCGTCGCTTTCGATAACGAGCTGATTCGATCATGTTTCGTTACATATCCAAAAATATTATTGCATTGTACGATAGCGAATGTCATAATCTCAAACTGAAAAACGCGATCAAATCTGCTTGTTATCGAAAGCGACGATTAGACCCCAGTTATCTAAAGCGATCTTTAAAAGATTAATAATATAAACGTATTTACTTATGTATAAAAAGATAGACATTTAGATGGATGTGTGTACAATAGATTCCTTTCTGGCTTTAAACCCTGAATTACTGTGGCGTTATTAATTAACCATTTTTCTATAGTTTGCTTCATATACAACGGAAAAACGGATATCAAATGACATCGATCCTCTAACATGGTTCAAACTAAATAGGCAAAAATAAAGGATATTTATACCCATAGCTAGGCTATAATTACACACAAAAAACTATTCAGCCCAATTATGAATATTCCCGGGGAGTTTTTTCTCTTCCCTATCATTTGTTCCCAGGGAACAATCCTCCTATTCTAAATACCCGGGGAATAAGCAAATACGGAAGAGTAAAATCTGGATCTGCTTGCTGTTCAATGTTTACATATTTTTTTGCTTTTAAATTTTTTGAGAACAAATTTAATGGACTATAAATCGTCCATTTCACATGGAAAAAATTCAAAAGACTATACTTCGTTTATTTTTCAGGCATAAAATTAAATGGACTTTACATACATTATTTAATGGGCTATACATTGTCAATTTTTAAATTTTTTATGAAAAAATTCAATGGACCACAAGTTGCCTATTTCGTACGCAAAAAACCTAAAGGACTATATATATATCGTTTTTTTTCGTACAAAGAAAAATTTTAATGGACTATTACACATCGTCCATTTTACAATTTTTTGGGAAAAATGTAATGGACTTTAAATCGTCCATTTCGTATGGAAAAAATTAAAAAGACTATACTTCGTTTATTTTTCATGCAAAAAAATTAACTAGACTTTACATACAAAATTACATGGGCTATACATTGTCAATTTTTTAATTGTTTTATGAAAAAATTCAATGGACCACAAGTTGCCTATTTCGTACGCAAAAAACCTAAAGGACTATATATATATTGTTTTTTTTCGTACAAAGAATTTAATGGACTATACATCATCCATTTTTTATGAAAAAATTTTAATGGACTATACATCGTCCAATTTTTTAATTTTTTTATAAAAAAATTCACTGAACCACAAGTTGCCTATTTCGTACGCAAAAAACCTAATGGACTATATATATCGTCTATTTTTCGTACAAAGAATTTAATGGGCTATACATCATCCATTGTTGATGAAAAAATATTTTTTATGAAAAAATTTTAATGGACTATTTTACAAATTTTTATGAAAAAATTTAGTGGACTATAAATCGTCCATTTCGTATGGAAAAAATTTAAGAGACTATACTTCGTCTATTTTTCATGCAATAAATTAAATGGACTTTACATACAAAATTTAATGGGCTATACATCGTCAATTTTTTAATTTTTTTATGAAAAAATTCAATGAACCACAAGTTGCCTATTTCGTACGCAAAAAACCTAAACGACTATATATATCGTACAAAGAATTTAATGGACTATACATCATCCATTGTTGATGAATAAATATTGTTTATGAAAAAATTTTTAAATTTTTAAAATTTTAAAAATTTTACAATTTTTTATGAAAAAATGCAATGGACTTTATATCGTCCATGTCGTATGGAAAAAATTTAAAAGACTATACTTCGTCTATTTTTCATGCAATAAATTAAAAGGAACTTTACATACAATTTTAAATTTTTTTTTAAATTCAATGGCCCAAACGTTGCCTATTTCGTAAGCAAAAAACCTAAAGGACTATATATATCGTCTATTTTTCGTACAAAGAATTTAATGGACTATACATCATCCATTGTTGATGAAAAAATATTTTTTATGAAAAAATTTTAATGGACTATATAAATCGTCCATTTTACAATTTTTTGTGAAAAAATTTAATGGACTATAAGTTGCCTATTTTGTACGCAAAAAACCTTAAAGGACTATATATATCGTCTATTTTTGTACCAACAATTTAATGGACTATACATCATCCATTGTTGATGAAAAAATATTTTTTATGAAAAAATTTTAATGGACTATACATTAGTGTTGTCATTCGAACAAAAATTATTCGAATATTCGAACAACTTTTGATCATATTTGTTCGAACGAACAAAAATTTTCAATTTAGAATAAAAAATTATTCGAATCATTTTTGTCGAATATTCGAATATTCGAACAATTTCCTGAACTACTTGTATAAAAAGATTTTTTGGGTTGTCTGCGGTTTTTCAATGATTTTTTCCAAAAAATTAATAACATATTAAAAATGTTTGTAAATGTGTATAAATACCTATACTTTTTAACTAATTTCATTTCAGTTTTTAGCTTCCGACAAAAAAAGGGGTGTTATAAGTTTGTATGTAGTTTGTGTCTGTGTATCTATTTGTATGTACGAGTCGACGTAGACACCAAACGGTTGGACCGATTTTGATTTAGTTTTCCTGTTTGAGGGTGGCATTGGCTGAAGAAGATGGCACGTTGACTACAAAAAATAAGGTTTTAGAATCGAGCCCGCTATCTGACAGTCATTAAATAACAACACCACGCATTTTTCTGATGTGCGTTACTGTCCCTTTCTATCAGTTGTTGTAGAAAAGTTCAAGTGATGAAGGCATAGTCACTGGTCACTGAACTATACCGACTTCAAGAGATACTAATCCTAACGTAACACCAGAGCACCCTCGTTCGTTGTGTAGCAGAATCATCGGTGAAGTAAAATAACTACTAAACTGCTACTAAGCACAGCTTCAAAAAAAAAAAAAAAAAAAAATAATACAACTCACTTAACGCCAGAGGCGCTGCAATACTACATTATTAAAAAAACATTATTGCAAAACAATGCAAAAGGCAGAGCTGTAAAAAAATGAAGCATTCCTCTATCTATTCCTTCACCACCTATCTTTTCAGTTACTATCCCTTTCCTTGTAATAGTAGTAGGCATTCATTGCCTGATTGTTACTTCTCTTTAAAAATAAAATAGAAAATGACTTGTTCGAGAGTGTTCTTAGCTATGTTTAAAGAAAATCTGTCCAGCCGTTTAGAATATATCACATTTTTTTTAGATATATTCTGTTGATCTGCGTGTCTTTGACGCCGTAAATCCCCAACGTCTTGACCGGTTTTAATTTTGCTTTATGTTCGTTTGAATGGTGACATGATCGTTTATCTTCTAATTTATATTTGAAGAAAATCGGTCTAGTCGATTGGAAGTTATCATAACTTTTTTATTTAATCTTTTATTTTTTGCGATTCTATTACTTCAATAGTATAAGTGGAACATAGAGTTTTTATATATGCCACGGCGTCAACTGCGGCAAAAGTTCTTAAAATTTCAAAGTTTTGTTATTAATATTACTACATTTTTTTTATTAAAATTATTTGTTTTTCTTGTGTAATGAAATATTTTTCGTCTGTTAATAAAAAAATTAATCTAATACATACACGTGTCATTTTTTGCAAACTTTTTAAGATTATTCGAATATATTTTTTTATTCTTTGTTCGTTCGAATATTCGAACAAAAGTTCAAAATTATTCGTCTGTTCGAACAAGAAAAAAATTATGAAATTTCATTCGAACAAACATAAAACACGAATAATTAACAACACTACTATACATCGTCCATTTTGCAATTTTTTATGAAAAAATTTAATGGACTATAAATCGTCCATTTCGTATGGAAGAAATTAATTAATTTTTCATGCAAAAAATAAAATGGACTGCATACAAAATTTAGTGGGCTATACATTGTAAATTTTTTTATGAAAAAATTCAATGGACCAAAAGTTGCCCATTTCGCACGCAAAGAACCTAAAGGACTATATATATCGTCAATTTTTCGTACAAAGAATTTAATGGACTATACATCATCCATTGTTGATGACAAAATATTTTTTATGAAAAAATTTTAATGGACTATATATACATCGTCCATTTTACAATTTTTTATGAAGAAATTTAAGGGACCATAAATCGTCCATTTTGTATTGAAAAAATTAAAAAGACTATACTTCGTTTATTTTTCATGTAAAAAAATTAATTGGACTTTACACACAAAATTTAATGGGCTATACATTGTCAATTTTTTTATGAAAAAATTCAATGGACCACAAGTTGCCTATTTCATACGCAAAAAACCTAAAGGACTATATATATCGTCTATTTTTCGTACAAAGAATTTAATGGGCTATACATCATCCATTGTTGATGAAAAAATATTTTTTATGAAAAAATTTTAATGGACTATATATACATCGTCCATTTTACAAATTTTTATGAAAAAATTTAGTGGACTATAAATCGTCCATTTCGTATGGAAAAAATTTAAAAGACTATAATTCGTCTATTTTTCATGCAAAAAATTAAATGGACTTTACATACAAAATTTAATGGGCTATACATCGTCAATTTTTTAATTTTTTTATGAAAAAATTCAATGAACCACAAGTTGCCTATTTCGTACGCAAAAAACCTAAACGACTATATATATCGTACAAAGAATTTAATGGACTATACATCATCCATTGTTGATGAATAAATATTGTTTATGAAAAAATTTTTAAATTTTTAAAATTTTAAAAATTTTACAATTTTTTATGAAAAAATGCAATGGACTTTAAATCGTCCATGTCGTATGGAAAAAATTTAAAAGACTATACTTCGTCTATTTTTCATGCAATAAATTAAAAGGAACTTTACATACAAAATTTAATGGGCTATACATCGTCAATTTTTAAATTTTTTTTTAAATTCAATGGCCCAAACGTTGCCTATTTCGTAAGCAAAAAACCTAAAGGACTATATATATCGTCTATTTTTCATACAAAGAATTTAATGGACTATACATCGTCCGTCCATTTTACAATTTTTTATGAAAAAATTTAATGGACTATAAATCGTCCATTTTGTATGGAAGAAATTAAAAAGACTATACTTAATTTTTTTATGCACTTTGCATACAAAATTTAATGGGCTATACATTGTC
Source organism: Tachina grossa (assembly GCA_949987645.1). Taxonomy (NCBI): domain Eukaryota; kingdom Metazoa; phylum Arthropoda; class Insecta; order Diptera; family Tachinidae; genus Tachina; species Tachina grossa. The sequence goes on along the minus strand of OX465276.1, from coordinate 36,552,194 downwards.
AATTTTTTTTACGAAAAAATTCAATGGACCACAAGTTGCCTATTTTGTACGCAAAAAACCTAAAGGACTATATACATACTAGATACAAAAAAACCTAAAGGACTATATATATCGTTTAGTTTTCGTATAAAGAATTTAATGGACTATACATCATCCATTTTTGATGAAAAAATATTTTTTACGAAAAAATTTTAATAGACTATAATAAATACATCGTCCATTTTACAATTTTTTATGAAGAAATTTAAGGGAACAGAAATCGTCCATTTCGTATGGAAAAAATTAAAAAGACTATACTTCGTTTATTTTTCATGCAAAAAATTAATTGGACTTTACATACAAAATTACATGGGCTATACATTGTTAATTTTTTTATGAAAAAAATTCAATGGACCAAAAGTTGCCTATTTCGTACGCGAAAACCCTAAAGGACTATATATATCGTGCATTGGAAAAAAATAAAAAGAATGTTCATGTTTTGTTTTGTTTGTGTTTAAGTTGGCTACAAGAATATTGTTTATTCTTTGATTTGCAATAAATTTCTCTTCATAAATTATTGCAAACTAATAAATATTTTTTTTTATCCATTTATTTAAATTTCGTTTGTGATTTAGGAATTTCTTTGTGTTTTTTTTTTTACAGTATGCACCGATTTTTAATGTCAAATTGTATGTTAACACGTTCGTCACTTCAAGATAGCTTCATGCCAGTTTTTTCTTATACATAAAGATGGGGTCACACGATTGGCACAATGTACGAATTTTCGTCGGCTCACTGTGATAGAGTCATAAGTAATAAGCCAAATGACATTATTACTTAATTAATTCTTGAATAAGTTTATATGCCTTTATTACTAATGCAGTGTGGTGCAGTTATGTAATTATATTTCAATTAGTTGAGAAATAAGGCAAATTTACTTTGTTACTTATGAATTTATGAGCCGACGAATATTGGTACATTGTGCCAATCGTGTCACCCCAGCTTAAGGCTGATGGATTCTAAAATCAAAACTATTTACCTTGTTTTTATGTTTTTAAACAATATTTTATTTTTATATAATAATATTAAAATATTAAATACAATTTTTATGATTAAAGTGGATAATTAATTTTTTAATTTTTTTAATTTTGATAATAATAAAAGAGATAGCGATATTCCTAAATACATACATAAAATAATATATTTTCAATTTAATTGTTAGTGTAAATATTCAAATAATTGCTATATTTTTAATATTATTACATACATATCGCAAAAAAAACACATTGGCTTTTTTATAAACGATATTTTACCGCTTCTAATTGTTAAATATCTACAACTAGTTAAATGCACATATTCTATAAAAAAATATATGCGAGTGTGATAATTATATTTTAATGAGATAAAAAAAGGATTAAATAATATTTTTATACACATTTACACGCATGCACAGAGAACTAGTTACATTTGTGTAGATGTGTTAACATATGAATCTGTGTGTGCGGTTGTAGTGTGTAAATAAACTTGAAAGTAAATATTTTAATTATATGTTTTCGTTCGCTTTATTAGTATTATACATTCGAGTTTAATTTTCTTTATAATATATAATAGCGCTTCCTTTCCGTTTGATTGCTGAATGTGTATTTTTTAACTGCGCGTTAGCATGCCATTGATCATGATATTCGCCAAAGCATTGCGTCTTTTACGCCAGGCTCCCATACCCTGAGCATGATATTGCAACTGTGTGTACCATTGTTTAGTGCGCACATTGTCTTCAGCCTAAAATAAATAGATGAAGAAGAAAAGACAAAAATAAACGTAAAATCATAAAATAATTGCTCATGCCGTAGTTCGTACATGAGTTGTTGGTAATTTCAATGAAGACATACCTGTTAAACATACCTGTTAAACTACGATTACGATTAAAAGAATTGTACTGATTATATAATTGCCTTTAAAAGAATTCCTGATAAATAATTGATTACGATTACTAATAATCGAAAAGTAATCTGAATTACTTTAAATTACTACAAAATAATCAAAAAGAATCAAAAGTAAACAAAAAGTAATCCGGTAATTCAGATTACTTTTCCATTATTAGTAATCGTAATCAATTAGTAATCGTGCGAAACTGAATATAATCGTAATTTAATCATTACTTTACCTTAAAAAAAAAGTAATCAAATTAGTAATCATTACGATTACTGATCATTACTTGCATATGCTATGCATAGAAATTACCAACAACGTTTGTACGAACTACGACTCCTACAAAAAGGTTGTGAATTGAGCAATACACACTTGAAATTTTCAGAGTTAGTGAACATTGAAATTTAAAACAAAAATCTAAATTTAAGGGTATTCTATAAATTAATGTAACTTGGACAACTTTCTGTAAATTGAAATTTTCAAAAACACTTAAAATTAAAAAACCCCAAAATTAAAAAAAAATTTTTGAACAAGCCATAATATTGATTAAAAATCTCCAAAACTGTAAAGAATGCAAAAAAAATCAATAAAAGTTGCAGAAATTACGAAAATTCGCAAAAACTTAATAACAGCGGGATGATGATAAATTCTATTATTTTTTAAAAACTGGCAAAACTTAAGAGGCTGAAAACATGCAAAAAGTCACTTCTATTGCGAAGTTTGCAAAAATTTGCGAGAAGTTGCAAAATCGGAAGGAAGCTGGAATAAGAGTGATTGTCTTCTTCAGAATCGTCAGAATTTTTTTATGATATTGTGATTTCCCTTATTTTTTACTCACCCGAATCCATAACATTTCTACAGTATATTTTTCGCATAATACAAAATTTTGTGTGTGTGTTTTTTTGCTTTTATTACACTATTTTAGTTATTTTTATATTTACGTTATTTTTATTTTAAAAATGGCAAATCAGGCAACACTGCTCATACATAAAATATCAATTCTATGTGATATCAAAATAGCCGTATGCTGAAAAGGTTACATAGGCTTTTTAACAAATAACATATCTGTTAGCATAGATAGCAAATTTGTTACAAAGTAAAAATATGGTGTCTACACGATATGCTAAAATCTTAAACATACGTTTGTTGACAACTTTAATAAATACCCTTCATATGTAGTTAAGAATACGCATGTTAAAAAAATTTTGTGTCTGCACGATATGTTGGCACTGGTAAAAAATTTTTCATCATAAATATGCTGATTCAACATATCGTCTAGACTTACCTTTATATTATTGTATCATGGTATAGAAGTGAAAAATATTCCCTTTAATTTAACATCATCATTTTTTCGCTTACATACGAATTTCTATAGCTCTCAAATAATTCAGTTTGCATACACTTAAATTTGATTTTCAAACGTAATGAAAAAAATTGATTTTAAAATTTCCATTTATATTTACCTTAAAGATGAATGCATCTTTGGAAGAAATCTCTTGTATTTCAAAATATTCATCCCAATCGGCTTCACTGCATACCACACACCGATCCAAATACAATGGCTCACGTATCAGTGTATAACGTCCGCACTTCTCCTTGACCACCAACAATGCAGTTTCTCGTATTCCGGTATGTTTTGGAAAATTCAGTTTATCTGACATGACTTTTTCTGCTTTATAATTGGTACTTGGCTGCATTCGTACAAACGTGCATCGTACATTTTGTTGGTTGGTTTGGTTGTCGTGTTGAAGTGAATATGGAATAGATTTGGTTTTATTTTTTCCGTTTTCGTCGTTTTTTTTTTGCCAATGTTTTTCAAACAGGATGTAGAAGTGTTGATGAAATATAAAAAAGAGCAGAAGAAAAGACAAAAAAAATATTGAAAAGATAACAAAAGATTGAAAATGTTGTCAAACTAAAGAACAATAAAGTTACGTGTGTTCTAGTTAAAATATTTTTTTTTGCGAAATTTTACGTATATTTTGCTTTCAATTTGTTTGATTCATTTGTTATTGTTTTTCAAGGGAGAAAAAAGTTCTTATGCACTATTTTACTTTTAATATATATGAACATATAACCATATGTACATATGTACATGCTTTTGTCATGTTGGTTATATTTGAAAACGGAAATGGACATTTAAACTTAGTTTTGATGTACAGTGAAAAAGAAATAGTTTTGGTTAACAATAAAATTAAAATTATATACACATGTACATACATATTTTTAACCCAATGTTTTTAGTTTAATTTAGAAATTTATATTTGCTTAATTCACAACAATATTTATTGTGTATTTGTGTATCAAATACACTTTTTGTTTTTTAATTGTGAACACCATCTGTGTAGTGTATTAATGTATTTTGTATTTTTAATGAAAAAACAAGAACAAGCTACATACAAATTCTCTCAGAGAGCCTCTCTCTGAATACAACATTTTAAAAACATATAAAATAAAAGTGGAATAGTGTATTTCATTTTTATATGAAAATTTCAAACAACAAATGTTACACTCTTGTACATATTTAATATGATAATACAATCAATACAGAGATACAAGAGGTTTTGTGAATTAAGCAATTGATTTTGGCTTTAAGATTAAAAAAAAGGAAAAACTTCATGCATGCCACTTAGCATATGTATGTATGTGGTAAAATTGAACATGGCCTATACATGGTCTATACCTAACCTGACCCGCTTTTCATAGGTCGATCCCGCCTCGAATTTTTATCCCGCTTTATCCCGCTTTTTAGAGTTTTGAAATTTTCAAACTCAACTTTTACTAAAATGTAACTGATAAAAATTCATTCATGTATGTACATATGAAGACTTTTATCACATTTTACGAGAAAGAAATCTAAAGATATTTGTTTCGACTGTCAAAAAATCTAATCAAATTACATTAAAAACACAAGTAAAAAGCAAACAGCTGTTGAGGATAATATGTCTCCATTAATCGGTTACTTCCGGTGGCAGAGCAGTTTCATGCAAGCTGTGGTCGTGCCGATATAAGGCGGTTAAAGTAGCTTATTCAAATAAGATAAAGAAAAGAAAAAGTAGTAGTTTAAGAAAATCAAAAAACCCGAATGTGATTTGATATAGTTCGCCAACTCATTATTTTCTTTGTATTTAGAAACTGGCATCTATTGGCCGTCATATTGAGTTTTGACTTCTGTCATATCATATAAAAATCGGTCCACGCGTTCGGTTTATATAGTGCCGCAAAGGAACACACATACATACATACCCAGTCAAGAAGTGGAAGATTGTTCCACCAAACTGAGTATTTTTCGACTAGCTTAGATTACCAAAAACTCGACACGACTCGTAATTTAAAAATATTTCCATATGAACTCTATTGAAATATTTTTAAATTACGAGTCGTATCGAATGCCGTGATTCGCCCCCCAGTTCTGCCTTTAAAATAAGACTCGAAATGAAACATTTGCTAATAAATACAATACATTTCTTTGCGTCGCGCAGTCGGGTAAAAATACGATAAACATATTCAATATTTAGAGCCGGTTTAAGACGAAGAAATATACTATAAACGACGGCACGTCATCGGGGTTGAAACAGAAAACTTGTCTGTTTGTTTATTACTTGATTTTGTAATAATGCAACTCTGATCAAATGAAAAGTCTTATCGCTTAGAAATATTTAAAAAAAAGAAATCTTCAAGCGGGATTTTACATTTTTATCGTATTATTTACCATTCGTAATGACAATTTGCATTCACAATATCGCAATTGCACGTTATATAGCCCTTAACGAGTTTTGTCATACAAATTTAGAATTGGAGCATATTGATATTCAATAATCATTAGAATTATTTTTGTATCTGGCTATCTGCTTCTCTTCATTATTAAACAAATTCAATTGACCATTGCAGTAGTTGACAAACCCCCATGAATAGTATGTACATACATTCATATGTATGTGAGAATTATTGAATTGTAAAAATGTTATTAGAAATTACATTTCTCTCTTTTTGGGTTTTTTGTTGTTGTTGTAGTCATGTGTCAATTCTATATTTTTACCTTTCCATTTGTTACCAGTAAAGCATTTACTGTTGTCAGCTTAATGGTGCGAGCCTTTTTCCAATTGCTATCTGTGGGCTGAGTATAGAGCAATTTGCCTTCCATGACAAAACGCACTTCATCGTGATTCCATTCGAGCACATCTATGGCCATTTTACGTAGCTTTATATTTATCATATCAATTTCGCAGGAAGCACGACGATTAGGACTGGATGAAGAAATGCGACGCCATAGTTTCGTTGGTACATCTTTTGCTTCCTGATTGATATGATTCAAGTGTAATTCAATTTTTTCTTGTGCCTGTTTAAGTTGATCACGTCCTTCTAGATGTGCTGGTGTGACTTTATATAATCGAGCCAAGAGTAAAGGATATTTGGTGACACGTTGAACAGGTACCTTCAACATAAATTGCACACAGTATCAAAATTTAAATAAGAGCATAATTTTGTTAGTTAATTTGAAATTCGGCATTCGAAAAGATATAATCATATTTGACTATTCGAATGTTGCATTTAGTAAATATTTCATATACACAGAAAACCGTTTCCTTCAACGAAAATTTTCAAATAAAAATTTAATCGAGTCTATTAAATTTTTGCTTATAAATTTAATTGCTTAAAAATTCAATTAAAAATTTACTTGAGCCAATTGAGATTTTGCATAAATTGATTAAATAATTTAATTGACACAACTATGATTGTAATTGACTTTCGATTTTTTTTCAATTAATGTTGTGTTGAATGGATCAATCTTTTCTCTTGTGTAATTATAATACTGAAAAGTAAAGAAACAGCAATTAAAATAGTGTTTAAAAAAATGCTGCTGCTTTGGCTTTTTCATACTGTTTAAAATGAATGCTTTTGCTTGTGAAAATAATCAACAGTCGCAGTCGAAGCAGAAAACGAATTATGACCAATTGCGCCGTACTTTCAACAGTCGACGATTTTAAAAGTTTGAATTTTATTTGCAGTTGCTTTTGATTAGTTTCGCTGGTAAAACCATAAGCAGTCTGTGTGCTTTTGTAAGTACCAAACAGTCACAGTCGAAGAAGCAAAAGCTCTTAATTTTGAAAGATTTATGCAGGTGCAGTCAACTTTTTTGTGGTGTTTGTCATGTTGTTGTTGTTTTTGCACATCAGAAAAGAAGCAAGAAGAAAAACCACTTTACTGTACTAACCAAAAGCAAATCAAATTCAAGCTTTTCAAATCGTCGACTGCTGAAAGTACTACGCAATCGATCATAAACCGTTTTGTGATTTTGCTTTGACTTAAAGTGTTGTATTTTTCAAAAGCGAAAGCAGAAGCAAAATTAATTGAAATGAAAATCACTTCAATTTTTTAAACACTGCAAATAATTAAATAAATTAACTCGCTTGACTTACCATTAAAAACGAATTTAAGTTCATTCTCCTTAACACGGCGTTCTCCATTTGCGAAACTTTTAAAAATATACGCAACAATTCCTTTTCCTTTTCTAAATTAGCCAGCAAGAGGCTGGCACCAGCTTGGCGCACACAATAGCTTTCAAAGGCATGTAGCATTTGTGTAGATTCCAAGAATATCTTACCAATATTCACAGTTAGCAAGTCATCATCACCCTGCTCCAAAGCTATATCGAGAGCATCACGCATACGTTCGGCAAGAGTTTGATTGTTCTCGAGCAATTCTTCGGTATTCAAGAAGATTGCGGAGAGTTGCTCTTGTGTTAGGAGACCGGCTACCAACATGGGATGACAAAATTCTTCTAAAATAATTTGAAGATCACGACCATATTTCTCTTCGGTCTCAACAACTTCGGTAATAATTTCTTTACGTTCGACACGCTTCTTTCCACACTTACGGCAAACAAGAGGTGCAAATATATGACCACTATCGGCAATTTGGGTCTCTACGGCACCATCACAATCCTCGCATAAATGGATAGGACTTGAACAACGAGGTTGAGACTGATGAAGTGTTGCAGAAAAAGAGGAGGAGATCGAATTGGATGGAGATAAAGGAGAAGACATGGTGGGATTTAAGAATTTACTACGAGATGATTTACTAGTTTCCGAACCAACACCGGAATCATTACGTTCTATATCACTGGTAGCTTGCTTATTGCGCAGCAGCATAAAGTTGTTGGAGGTAGGAGGTGACAATGAGCTCATTGTGCTTTGGTTATCGTCTGAAGAATCGCTCAACACTGATGATCTGGAGCTAATTGTGTCGATACGTTTGAGCTTGTTCTGCTTTCCCAAGTCACCGAGAGTGTCTGCAGATTCCTCTTCTATAATGATGGGATTAGAGAAATTGAGCGGATAGTCAAAGGGTTCTTCCTTGACCAGACCTCTCTCTTTGGCATCTACTAGGTAAGAGAGAATATCATATTTGGAAGCTCCTTCAAAAATAGATCTAGCTGATTTCTTTTCTAATTCGGGACCATTTAGTGGAGGAGCTGTTAGTGGCAATGGTGGCGGCACATCATTTATTTCCTCATATATGGGATCAATATTATGTCTTATAGATTCATACTGATGCTCATCGTTTGTCAAGTCTTCGACATTTGTTGACAACTCTATTTCTTGCAGAGTGGCATCCACAAGCATTTGATAAAATTTAGTTTTGGTTTCAGGAGTTGTTATCTCCTCTTCAATTATAGAATTAATATCACTCGAACAGCTTTGATAGCAATCCGATTCGTTGGCATCAAAGTCAAATAGTTCATAGTTATGAGCAGAAGTAAAACTGTTTGCCGAACTGATACTGCCCCTATTGGACAAGCGCTCTTCATCCTTTGAGGGTACGTTAAGTAAATTTGGATTGGAAGAAGTTTCTTTATTGGAAGACATGCGTTCTTCTTGTATACGTCTTAGAGAAATATCAATTAAACGATTCATATCATCATTGTCTTTGGTACCAGTCATGTCAAACGAACTCCTAGACTCTTGTAAACGCTTCAGAGAGTTTTCAATTAATTCGGCCACTGTATCCGTTTCCAAGCCCTCAGCCACTTGCTGTAACATGGGATCTTCTAAAAGTTTGGCTATAAAAGTAGTTGATTCCGAAGTTTTATTTATAACAGCTGTGATTGGACTTTCGAGTATATCTGAGTGTTTTTCGTTCATCTTCTTCGAGCGCTTGGCATCCTTTTGTGTATCGGTTTCACGCAATTTGCAAACATGAGGAACCAAATTCCTCTTTACGGCTTCAACAGGATTTCTTAATATCTTTAACAACTCCGTTTCATGAGGCAACCAATCTTCCGACTCCTTTTCCTCAGGTAATTGTTCATTTATCTTGGTAGACGAGATCATGGATTCATTGGCAACCAAAGGTTTTTCCTTTTCATAGTCCAAACGTATTAAAGTTTTTCCCCTCTTAGAGGTACCAGCACTGCTAGAGCTAGACACTGACGAGCAGGAACTAGTTATAGAACAAGTCGATGTAGATGAGGTCGAAGAAGCTGATCTTTGCAAATTTATATCAACTGTGCCACGTATGGGTATTATGGCACGTCCACTACCTGTTGTTGAAGAAGATTTTGCTTGTCGCTTTAAAAGATTATTCAATTGGTTGTGCTGAAGTATTAGTTCATCCTCTGAGCTGCGGGGACTACTGACATTAATGGTAACCGTATTATAAGCATTTGTTACTCTTAACCTTTGGAGGTCGTTGTTAGTTTTGGTCGAACCATCTGTAACCACCACAGAGGATTGATAGAGTGGAGTACACGAATCATCACAGCTTAAGTTCATGGTGCTGTAACAATCATCACCATTAATTAAAATTGAAGTTTTCTTTTGGCCATATTCATTGCAAGCGTTTAGTGTACTTAAATCTGTAACACTATAGTGCGAAGAATTGTAAAACTGTGAGAAGTCTGTTGAATTGGAGGTATTGGACGTTTTAGGCATATGAGGTGATTGTGGTGGATAGATATCGTTGTTATCGGTGTGGGAAATTTTCAAGCGATGTACTTCGGAGACATTTTTATTAAATGGAGCAACTCTAACAACAGTTCTTTGCTGCTGTTGTTCTTTATTATTGCCAGTTGTTATTGTGGGCAATATTTTTTGATGTTCTTTGCTATTGTGCGAAGAGAAAGAAGAGGAAGTTGACGAAGGTGGCAAGGATAATTCCCCACTCTTTTTTTCACTGTTTGTCGATTCCGTTAAGACTTTTGTATTGCCAGTCAAATGCTGCTGCTGTGTTTTCTCTTCGATTAAAGTGCTTTCATTGATTTCTTTACAAAATATTGTATTGTTTGCTAGCTTAAGCTCATGGCCAATTGTTAAATTTTGTTCTGGATATTGTTGTTGTTGCTCCTGCTGCTGTTTGCTTTCTAATCCGTTAGCAGTTTGTTGCCGCTGAAGTTGAATATTTTCTAGTGCATATGTTGTCAAGGTGGTGGAGTTAGCTGGCTCTTTCAGGTCCTTAGCCTTAGGCAATTGAGATGTTGTTGCATTAGCTACATTAACTGCAGTTGTAGCTGGTTGCATTGATGGTGGTGGAGGCGGTGGTTCTCTGGGTCTTTCTAGAAAAACCATTGAAAATAAATCCCTTGCATCATTGCGGTTATAACGGTTGCGCAATGCCATTGTATCCTGAAAATGTAGTGAAGTTTTGTTGCCAGCTCCTCTTGGCCCCACACTGCGCCTTATCGTGCCTAAACTAGTGCAATCAGCACTTCTGCTGTCATTTATATTATTTGGTATATTTTCTATATTCTTAAAGCTATTCCTGGTATTTGGAATAATATTTTCATTGCTGCCACCATTATCAACATGTGCAGTGTCTTGGTTCAATTGTTGGTCTATCCTTTGCTTGTTGCTATTGCTATTGCTGTTGTTGTTATTGTAGCTGATGTTGCCTTTGTGATATGTCAACGACGTTCTCATGGTCGTTGCTGAAGTTGTTGGCTGTCTTTCACTTTGCGAACGTCTGATGGGATTTCGTGATTGTGTCTCTTTTGTTGGTGTTTTTATATTTTTACTGCCACTGCCACAAGTAATAGTAGCACTAGAACTACTGACATTGCTACTACTATCAGCAACTGCCGCAAGTGCTTGCATATCCTTTTTAGTTTTCATACTACATTTTTGCTGGTGTTGTTGAAGTGGTTGTTGTTGTTGCTGTTGTTTTTGTTTAGATTTTGCATCATCATCATAATCGCTTGTTGTTGACTTTTTAGCTCCTGAAAATAAATAGAACAGCACTCGATAAGTACCTCATGTTAACTGAGCGTAGTGGTTAACTAGCAACTGATAGTAATGAATACGAATACAAAAACACACACACACACACACATGCTCACGTACATTTACTCGAACTGCATAGTGTTGATTTTGTTGAAATATAAGTGTTATTTAGATGCAATTTACTTTGCTTTATATTAAAAATTCAAGTAAAATGAACGCATCGTTTGAAATAAAATTTGATTTCGTAAAAGATATCAAATTATATTTCATAGAAAAATCGTTGAAAATGTAAAAGAAAATTGAGACAAATATTTAATCTCCCTTAAAAGTAATTTATTTTGGAAAAAAAGATCTTAATATGAAAAAGTAAACACAAAATAAAATAATAATAAACAAGAATTCAAGTTTGTTGCTTTGAAAAAATTAATGAAAGTTTTATTTTATATATTTAAATGCTTTCTTATATCCGCAAAAATTCCAGCAAATTCCGCATGTTGCAGAATGTGTACGAAATTAATAAAAATTCTCAATTTCTCTTTCATAACACTTTTGGGGGGGTTGCTTCTTGAGCTTTTGTATTTTTTCTGTAAAAAGGTTTTTTCATTTGGTAAAGTGAATAAAAAAAGAATTTGCTTTTTACCTAAATTTGTTTTTTGTTTTTTAAAATAAATTTTTAAGTAAAAAGCAAATGCTTTTTTTTATTTACTTTACCCATTAAGCTTCACATAATTAAGACTCAGTTGTTCTTAAAATATTGCTTAAACGTTTTTTTGAGTTTTCTTTTTTTTCATATTTAAATTACTTCTTTTGTTCATTACTTTACAGAGAAGTTAAGCAAGTATTTGTTTTCAGATTTGCAAAATCTTAATTTTTTTTTGTTTTTAAATTTATTTAATCAAATTATTATTATTTTTTTAACGTTTCTAAGGGAGCAGCATACTTTGTTTTCAAACAACATTATCTCTCTTGCATATTTCGTATGCATTTAAGTAATTAAATTTCAATCTGATTAAGCAAAAATAAAACTGTCCACATACGATTTCTAAATATTTGACAATTACTAGCGAAAATGAATGACATCGAAATTACAATTTGAATTTGAAAATGCAATTATCAACATGTTTGTGGTTCAATTTTATTTAACTGAAAATGACTGTGGTATTGAGAAGATTTATGCAAAGTATTTAGCGGTATTACAAATTAGAAAAAAAATAGAAAATGTGACAAAGTAGAGGAAAATCCCTAAACATGCTTTGATCATTTGTTAAACAAAATAAAAAAAATGTGAGCACTCATTACAATTTTATGTGCTAAGAATGTTGCAAATACATTTGTATATCGTTAACAATTTATAACTAGTTTAGTTGTTGCTAAAGCAATATTTTTAATTATATTTATTTATAATTATTTCATTATAATTATTCATAATATGTTACACTAAAAGTCAAAACGAAAGCATACACGTTTACAGAGAAAGTATGTGTTTAATGATAAAAATTTCAAGGATACAAGCATTAGAGACAATCACTCTCTTTACAGATTTTTAATTTTTCGTACACTTGTTTAGTGAAATAACTAGAGGGTTATACGATAAAGTTTTGGATTTAAAATTTCAATACACTCACACTTTTTCAATATTACATTCATAGATTTAAGATTTGCTGCGAATTTGAATTAAAATTTGCTTTCCAATTTTGTGTTCAATTTACAGACATTTTTCGTTTTTGTTTTAAAATATTCTGTCGCTGCAGGTTTTTGTATTATTTTTTACAAATAATATTAAATTACGTCGAAAAAATTTTAATTAAATTTAAATAAATATATTTTTGAATAAAGTTATAAATACAATGATGTGTATGACGGCATCCTGAAAACAAAATTGCTTTCAAATTGAGTGACTTTTAGCAATCAGTATGTGTGAAAAACTTGAAAGAAACTCTTGGTCGTGTAACTTTAGCGTAAAACAGATACTATAACAATGACTAAAGGAATACAAAAGAAAACTTATATACAAGCAAAAAAAGTTAGTTAGGAGAAAAATGGCAACTTTGTTAAACATGTGTTTTAATTCTCAACAAAAGATCTTTATGCTTTCACACCGACCAGAAGTCAATAGCCGACCAGATCTAGGCGAAACAAATGCAAATTTTCTTGTTTTATTAAAAAAAAGTAACACTCAGACAATGAATGCCTACTACTATTACTAGGTGTTGCCTTCTTTTAGGAAAGGGATAATGATAGAGAAGGAAGAGAGTTTTTACAACTCTGCTTTTTACATATTTTTAACCCCCGACTAAAAAAAGGGGTGTTATAAGTTTGTAGTGTGTGTCTGTGTGTCTGTGTATCTGTGTGTCTGTCTGTGTCCACGTACAGGCCAAACGGCTGGACCGATTTTCATTTAGTTTTTTCTGTTTGAAAGATGACTTGATCGAGAGGGTTCTTAGCTATGTTTGAAAAAAATCGGTGTAGCCGTTTAGAAGATATAACATCTTTTCTGAAAAAAGTCGGAGGTTTTTAAAATTTTTAATTTTTGTTATTTTTATTAAAACAATAGCCGGTAGACAAAACAAAGGCTACCGAATCGTTTTGACAAATTTTCATGTAAGTTCGGATGCCAAAGCATATGTTACACCTGCTCAAATTGAAATTTAGAATATGCAAATTAATAGCATGCGTTCTAGCATCCGAATTTAGAAGAAAAGTAATAATAAAGAACGAGTTCACATATTCTTATTTTCTCGTTGCGTTTTACTTTCACAACACTATTTTCAAATGAGAAGAATATCGAGAGCCTATATTCCAAATGTGTCAACTCAAAAAAGCTATATTTTCAATAGAGCGAAAAAACTAGTCAATTCGCTCATTATTGTAAAAATAAATGATGTGCCTACCACAATATGGTTTTAATATGCTTACTAATTTATAGGTATGCAAAAAATATTTTATTTTGCACTGGCTTGCGTATTACTATGAGATAGCATATTTTAATCGATTAAGAAACAAATATTTTTTAGAGTTAGCATATTTTGTCGGAAAAAAATATGATTTTTTGGAATACAGTGTAAGCTCGTTAATCCGAATCAATGATTGCATTGATCCGATTCGGATTATCGAAATATTCGGATTATTGGATAGGCTGTTATAATAAATAAAAATAAAATAAACTCCTGATATAATTTGAAAACAAGTTTATTTCAATCAAAAAAGGAAAAAACAACGATTTTGTAAAAAAAAAACAAAAAAAAAAATTTAATTTTATTGCCAAATTGAATTGATGTTTTCGCGAACAATGCTATCTAATAACTAAATCTGTTATAACAAGGCAGACAACACATTCATCAAAATACGCATTCCAATGATGTCCCGTTAGTTTTCACATACGATACGATAACCAACAATACAAGAATAAGAAAAAACACAAATTCGGTTTAGCGAGCTGCAATCAATGCGGATTATAAGATATGCAATGCTAAATATTTTCAATTCGAATTACTGGATAATTCGGATTACACATCGTTCGGATTAACGAGCCTACACTGTATATTTATTTTTTAATCAATTTGTGAAATCTTTTACTCAATACTAGATATAAGAATTAAAAAGCTAATGTACTAAATTAACCATTGAACTTTTCGAGTTTAAATAGTACCAACAAAAAGTACAATTGTACCAATTTTGCCATCCTTGATTTGTATGTTTCTGGTTTCATACAGCGAGTAGTCAACAAACGAAATCGAATATAGAGAACGTATGAATTATATTTTGTAAGATGAAAATTAATTATTGCTCATACGCGGTACATACCAAGGCAACTTTAGGTACGTTTGAGTATTTTTCCGGTAAAATCCAGTAACTGAGTAAATACTGAGTAATTTAAAGAAATTACTCTCAATAAAAAAGTTTGCACCTAAAAGTACGCGAACGGAAAAATTGTAAAATCCAGTAAAATATATACAACAGCTGATTACCAATTTTGGCGCTAAAAAAATTATACATATAAAATACACGATAGAACATTTTCTTTAATAATAAAAGTAATAGATATGGACATATGTTTTTATTTAAACTTATTTGGCTGGTCCACGATGTCGACAAGAAACTTTCTATAGCTTACTTACATATATTGAAAACAAAAATAAACTTTCTTATTTTGATTTTGTTTTAAATATAAGTAAGCGATAGAAAGTTTCTTGTCAACATCGCGGGTCAGGCCGTTAAAGTTTCTAAGCTTTTTACGCTGAACGTGAGAAGTTATTAGTATGATATATTCAAGGCAACGAAAAACTGGGAAAGAATTTTAAAAAAGTACACAAAGTAATTTTTTTTAAATGTTTCATACGGCGAACCAGGAACCGTCGACCCGACGATATGTATAAAAAAATGTCAATATAATAATCTATTAACTTTATTCGCGTTTAAAAACAATCAGTTATGTTCTGAATTCCATGCGAAATTAAATCGTTCGGAAATGCAATAGCATTGTTATTATCCCTGCAGAAAGTGCGAATGGTGAAAATGTACTGAGTCGCTTTTGACTTTGTCACCAGTACTACTCTACAATTATTCCCCATACAATACTTTATGCTATAGACATTTAGCATGTGCATGTCATTGAAAATCTACACTACAGTAACACTAAAACAATTGACTAGGTAGTGAATTCATAGTTCTTATGGGAACATGGAGACATACCAACCAGACATTTACTGGTACATTTCTATACTTTACGTACATACAAATTTATATATATTGACAAGTTGTTGCAAAATCCACCAGAAATACACCACATCTGTTTTCTCTATTTCTTTTATACTGACGAATAGAAGAGAAATTTTAGACAATGTAACTACTACTAGAATTTTAGTGTTGACATAGAGACACTTTGCCACAGTCTGACTGCACGGATATAAATACATACATACTTACATATGTGAATACATACATATTTCCAACAATTCTGTGGAAATTCCGCACGTTTTAATTTCACGTGGAATACATAACATACCCGAATATTTTTCTAGCATCAAACTTAAATAAATGTTATAATGCTTATAACTTAATACATTTGTTTTTTTCTTATTTTAAAAATTTTCATCAAAAACTAAAAATTTTTGTTTCCCTTTGCTTTTGTTTGTTTATATTTAAAAACATATGGTTTCGTTTTACTGGATTTTACTGGCAAACATTTGTCCAGTAAAAACTTGCATTTACTCAGTAAATGAACTGTCATTTTGCTCTCTCAATTCGCCCTCTCATTTACTGGATTTTGTGTACTCGAACGCAATCCAGTAAAAAATAGTAAAAATTTTTACAAATTTTTGAGTTCTCGAACGCACTTTTTATCATGTACAATATTACATTAAAAAACGCATTTTGTTGCAAACCGGCGGGTATCAAAATATTTTATGTGATTTTCCTATTCATGTTTTAAAAACACACAAATATTGACACACCCTTTATGCAAAGTTTCGCATTAACCCAATGGTAAGGAGAAGTAGTATGAACACCTTGTAAAGGGTGTTTTTTATTGAGGTATAGAACTTTAAGTTGGCATCACTTTTTTAACTGGCCGCCATTTTGTCAGCTGTCAAGTGATTAATATTTAGTTTGGTTTGCCATTTCATCATGAACAGGTTGACAAAAGAACAACGCTTGCAAATCGTGCAAATTTATTTCGAAAATAATGGTTCAGTTCGCGAAGTTTACCGCAAGCTCCGTCCATTTTATGGTCGACATAATCGTCCATCAGAGCAATTAATTCGGTTAACCATGGATCGTTTTCGCACTACGTTTACTCTATGTGATAATACGCATCCGCAGAGACGTCGAACAGTGCGCACCGAAGAAACAATTGCCGCTGTAGAGCAAAGTGTTGAAGAGGACCCGAATGAATCGATTCGCCACCGTGCACAGCAATTGGAGCTTTGTCCATCAACTTTATGGAAGATTTTGCGCAAAGATCTTGGCTTGCGACCTTACAAGATCCAGCTTGTGCAAGAATTAAAGCCGCGAGACCATGCAATGCGTCGTGATTTTGGTGTATGGGCCGAAAATGAAATTGATCTCGATGCTGATTTTCATCGCAAAATTTTGTTCAGTGATGAGGCTCATTTTTGGTTGAATGGCTACGTCAACAAGCAAAATTGCCGCATTTGGAGTGAAGAGAATCCACATGAGACCCTTGAGACGCCATTACATCCACAAAAACTGACTGTTTGGTGTGCTCTATGGGCTGGTGGAGTCATACTTCTTCCGAAATAATGCTGGAGAGTCAGTTACCGTTAATGGAGACCGGTATAGAGCCATGATAACCGACTATTTTGTTCCCGAATTGGATGGCATGAATGTGGATGAGTTGTGGTTCCAACAAGACGGCGCTACATGCCACACAGCGCACGTCACAATCGATTTATTGAAGGAAACATTCGATGAGCGCATAATTTCGCGGAATGGACCTGTCAATTGGCCACCAAGATCGTGTGATTTGACATCATTGGATTATTTTCTTTGGGGATATGTGAAGTCGCTCGTCTACGCCAACAAACCAGAAACGTTAGGGGACTTGGAAGCCAACATTCGTGGCGTTATTGCCAACATACGGCCCCATATGCTCGAAAAAGTGGTTGAAAATTGGACCTGTAGAATTGGCTTTATTCGAGCCAGCCACGGCGGCCACATGCCCGAAATCATATTTAAACATTAATGGCATAAAATTATCCTCCAATTGATGGACATTAAAACGATTTTTTTGTGTTTTATTTCAATTCGAAGTTCTATACCTCTAAAAAAAACACCCGTTAGAAGACCTCTATACACCTTTTGGATGTACAATACCTTCTCACTCCATTCCATAGTCATGTTTTAGACTCGGAAGTTTTTCTTAAAACAGGTCTGAGTTTATGGGAGAGAGAGGAAAGAGGAAATAGGAGGGGTAATGACTTGGTTGTAACGAAAATTTACACCAATTATCTTTTCTTAGTAGTTTTGTTGTGTTTAATTAATAAAATCATTTCATTTTATAAGTATTAAAAATAATGAATTTGAGCTATATTAATGAATTATTCCCCATTAATATTCATTCTACTTCAATTACATAATAATTATTAAATAAATTTTATTACAAATAAACACAATAATAACAAAAATTAAAAATTTTAAAAACCCCCGACTTTTTTCAGAAAAGATGTTATATCTTCTAAACAGCTGGACCGATTTTCGTCAAACATAGCTAAGAACCCTCTCGATCAAGTCATCTTTCAAACAGACACACATTACAAACTTATAACACCCCTTTTTTTAGTCGGGAGTTAAAAAATACTTTAATTTCTTTGATATAAATTTTTATTTTTATTTTCTTTAGATTACAAAAATTTTCTTCTACGGCAACGACAAACAATTCGAAATATTGAAATAAAAAGGATATGATATTGTGCTGCTTTGTCAATTTCTATGCTCTAATATTGAGTATTACTCGTTGTATTATTCGTTTCTCTGTACATTATCCCAAAAATACTACGTTTGTACGCACTTGCATCTCGTAAATGTAAATTCAAATTAAGAATGCACGAATTAGTTTTTATTACATTTTCTCTGAATCTTTTTGTCTTTGTGTGCCAACGGAATGGTTTGGTAGTAAAGTAAAACGGATATTAAAAATAATAGTCGTACTACTGGAGAAGAGTATCAATGTTGGAAAAGTACGAGTATTGATTAAATGTAATGATGTTTTATTCACTTTATTTATTTTTTAAGTTTCCTTTTTGTGATTTCGCTTTTATTCTCAATTTTAAAATAATTAAAATAAATAAAAAAAACTCCAGTAAAGACAGCAAAGTTTTATTGAATTAAACAACAAAAAATAATATTTTTAAAATAAGGAAAGTACATAACTGAACAAAATAGAATGCAAGTTTTATTTAAATAAAATTTTCAATTTATTATACGAATACCTTTTGTTACCAGCATGCTAGTGCATGTGAGTTTTTAAAAGGTCTTTCAATGGGAATGGTTAGATATTAAAGTGAAAAAATCAAAATTGTATGAAATGAAAGATGAATTTAAATGAATGATGGGTTTTGCTTTAATTTGGAAGGAAGTGCAATGATGGAAAAGCGTACCAAAAATTGATTTAAATTTTCTTGTTGTCCAGTTTTCAATAATACGGTCCAATTTTTAATGATTGTAGTAAATACTGGCTTATTTCGGGAAAAAGGAACTGACTATAATTCATCTAAATTTTGATTTTAGAAGAAGAAGAACGCAATGGTGTTATAAACTCTAAAGTTCAATCAAACATTATTTTTGTATAGAGGAATTTTCCGTAAATTGATTTCTTTGAAACATTAACCCATTGCAGCAAAAATATATTTGGTACAAGTAAGCACTAAGACAAAAAGAAGCGCTTTGGAAGCGCGGAAAAGCACACATTGCATCTCCTCTATCTTACAAGGATGCAAAAATGTAAGCGAATGATGAAATTTAACAAAACACTACGAAGTTGGTCGGCTGTTTATACTCAGATACTCAAAGTTTTTTTATAGTGCATCCGCTCGCTCTCGCTTACGTGGATACAAATTATAATGCGAATGAAATTTTTACTTCGAGTTTTGATTTTTACTTTTTTAATTGAACTGTGTACGAAAATAAATATGTGCTTCGGTAGGTCAGTGGGTAGTGTTTTAGCCCAACATACGGAGATCGTGGGATTGACTCCTGATTCAATGTGCGAACAAAAAGTGTTTGATAAATGTACGTTGTAGCGTAAATATGTATATGTAAAATATTGGAAGTTAATCTAATATTTGATAAAATTCTGATGTATAGAGAAAAGTTTTTAATTATACTCGTAGACATACATATAAAAAAGGCATGAGGTATGGGATTCTTTCTGTACTTCCTATATGCATTCAGAAGCTCATACCTTTAAAGCTAACAAGTGGGATATCACGAACAAAAATCATGTGATACCGAAGCAGGTTGGTAAGGGAGAGTTTGTGCTCCCTCTCCCTTACCAAGCTGCTTCCAGGTAGACGAATCTTTTGGTGGTTTGTAGAATGAACTATTATGGGTTGAATATTTTAATTGTTAAGACATTTTTATTGCGACTGACCGCCCCTTTTTTAAGTAATCTACTGGGCCCTATACCACAAAACAACTTATCAACTTTTCACTTTGCACTTATCAAATTTTTCGACAATTAGCAAAACTTTTCGTTCCTCAGAACTGTAAAATTTGATAAGTGATAAGTTGAAATTGATAAGTGTAATTTGCAAAGCCTTTGCAATTTTTATGCTCTCTTTGCGATTCCTGTTCCACGTATGTTATCTCTTGCAAAGTGCAAATTTAATATTGAAAAGTGTAATTTGCAAAGACTTTGCAAGAAATTATGCTTTTTCGTTCCACAATAACTGTAAATTCTAATTTTGCACAGCAAATTTTGATAAGTTTCTCAAAAATTTGCAAGGTAAACGATCTCTTAACAAAATTAAATTTGTGAATGAATCTTCGATTATTTTCAAACATAATAATCATATACATTGTATTCGTATGTATATAGATATGCAAAAAAGGAAAAATATTTGAGCTTTAAATTGTATTATTATGTTAAATTATATTTATATAAGCTTGTTTTAGAATAACACATTGCAAACGTTACGTTCAAAATTGGGATTGTGATTTTTCAAAAAAGTTCTTCACAAGCAGCCTTTTTAACCACCCGACTAAAAAAAGGGGTGTTATAAGTTTGTAGTGTGTGTCTTTGTGTCTGTGTATCTGTGTGTCTGTCCGTGTCCACATACAGGCCAAACGGCTGGACCGATTTTCATTTAGTTTTTTCTGTTTGAAAGATGACTTGATCGAGAGGGTTCTTAGCTATGTTTGAAGAAAATCGGTCCAGCCGTTTAGAAGATATAACATCTTTTCTGATAAAAGTCGGGGGTTTTTAAAATTTTTAATTTTTGTTTTTATTATTATCTATTTTATTAATATTCAAAATTTAATAAAAACTTTAATATGTTCTATTTTCCCTATTCAAAAAATTTGAAATAAGTTTGAAATGTATTTTATTTTAAGTTTTTCATACAAAGTTTTCTTAAAATAGATTTCAAATACATTTTATTTTCTATGAATATGGATTCTTATATTTACAATAATTTTATAAAAAATAAGTACTTTATTGTTTGAAAACTAGAAAATAAAATATTTTTTTTTAATCACATGAAACACTGCAAGTTTTTTTCATTTTTATTTTGGGTCTAATTTTAACAAGTTCTGTTTAGGAATGCAAAGTGAAAAGTTAAAAGACAGAAATGCAAAGATGGTTAAAAGGTTAAGAGTTTTCAGGAACACTTTACACACTCACTTTGCAGGAGAACGCAGAGACTTTGCAAAGAGCGCAAATACTTTACAAAGAGTGCAAGAGATTTACAAAGAGAGCAAAGTCTTTGCTTAGTGCAAAGTGAAATTTTCAAGGAATATTTTGGAACAGAAACACTTATCATTTTGCGAAAAAATGCAATTTGATAAGTGCAAAGTGACAACTTGATAAGTTTTTTGTGGAATAGGGCCCTGGTTCTTACCTACACCAAACTTATGAACAATATACAATTATATCAACATGTTGAACAGGCTGTTTCGAATATATATATTTTTTCTAATAAAGAATGAGGCTCCAAGAAATCTTTTTACCAAATTTAATAAATTAAAATCTTAAATGAAATTTGATACTAATATCTATAACGTAAAAAAATCAAATACTATCGCAGCGACTTGTCATATTTTTCACTTTTGCTGCTACCTAAGCGCTACCTAAACGGTGTTACGAATCATTCCTAGAAAGTTCATATGTTCTAAAAAGTTGTTTATTGAGATCTAAGGTACATTTTTGTAGTTGATTGTTTCCTTGAATTTTGAACGGTTTGCTACCTATGAACCTGAACAGGGGAAAAAGTTAAAAAAAATCGCATTTTTTTAAATTTTTTTTGCGATTTTGATCTTGAAGATGAAGTGTTTTTGATTCTATATGTTAACAATTTTTATTCTTTATGACAAGAGCTATAACTTTGCATCAGAAAGTAAATATAAATTCCAAACGGTTCGCAAGATATGAGCCTGAGAAAATAATAAGTTTTCTTTCCAAAAAAAAAAAAAAAATTGCATGACTTTTGGTCTTTTATTACGTAGTGGTGTCCGTATATGGTAATATTTCCATAACTTAAAAATTACACAAAGTGTTATTATTAAAATACATGCATTATTATACGTATTAAGTTTTTTTTCTAGAATTTATTATAGAATTGTATATTATTCCTTTAAATCTTAAGTTCAAAATAAAAGTCTTTTAAATTATTGTTAAATTAACATTACTAGCTTTTCTTCCTACTCGAATCAAAAACTATAATATGAAATTTCACTAAATTGTTGTTTTAAGGGTATAAATAAATTTACTTCGAATTGATCTGGGTATTCCTTATCTCATATATTTTTATTAAACTTCTTTTTTCCATTAAGCTGCTTTAAATTGCCTTTGTTTATTTGTTATTTATTTATTTAATAAAATTGTAATACAAATATCAAGCAGCAAATCGTGTAGGAAGGCTACTGCTGCACAGAAGTGCTGTGAAACTACAATATATAACTTCAGTTTCTTCGTTTATTGTTACGATGCAACTTTACTGTGATTTTCGTTTTCTGATACGAGTATGATTATAAAAATACACTGTTTCAAAAAGTGCATCAATGTTTTCAAAGCTATGATTTTAATGAACATTTACAAACACTTTTATTGCTTTCAAAATATTAGTAAATCAATTTCTAAAGGTACGGTCACACTTGGCAAAAATTTGCCCAAAAAGGCGTAACCACTAAATCCTAATGAAAAATCTTTCAATTCAGACAAAAGTTCGTCAAGTTAAAGAGTATACAATAATGATGGATTCTATGTCATTGTCTATTAGTTGTGTTCGAAACTGTTTAATTTGATAAACAATTGTCTAGATCAAAACCTTTTTCATTAGTGTTTGTTGGTTACGCTTTTTTGGGCAAATGTTTGACAAGTGTGACCGTACCTTAATGCTTCTGAAATGTTTAAATAAATAATATGATAGAATTCTCATTTGTTTAATATAAAATTCAATATACATACATACATATGTATGTATGTGCATACATCAGAATCTTATAAACATTGGAATATCATTATAGATGAGAGATATAAAAATATTTTATTTAATTAAATTTAAATTATTTTTAACTTTTTAGTGATTATTTTTGTTTAAACTGTTTTTTAAATAAAATTACTTACATGCATACATATTTTAAATTGTGTGGTTAATAAAATTAATAACGCGTTAACACCAAAATTAGGAAGTTTCTTCCACAGAAAAAAAACATGCAATGACAGGACTAAGTTACAGCATGCTGATGTATAAAACCCAATTAGGCATTAGTGTCCTGCAGAAGACCATTTATAAGACCTTTCAAGACATGAGAGATTTTTCAAATGCTTTTCTACAGCGAAATATTCTAAAACAAACGCTAAACAACACTGTTGGCAAGACATTTGTTTCGGTTGTTTGTCTTGCCAACAGTGTTGGTCAGCGTTTGTTTTAGAATATTTCGCTGTAGAAAAGCATTTGAAAAATCTCTCATGTCTTGAAAGGTTTTATAAATGGTCTTGTGCAGACATTATTAGGCAGCCGCTTAAAGTAATTTTTATAAAAAAAAATAAATAAAGATTAGGAAAAGACTCAATGTATTCTTTGAAATCTGTCTTAAAAATTTCTTATCTGATATACACCATTAAAATGTTTACGAGATTAAACTTCTTATTACGTTAAAAAAAAGCTCGTTTTATATCAATAATTTTCCGGAGGAAACGGTGCAATCGCGAATTGTCTCCAGAATGTGTGCAATGAACGAAAAACATTTTTAAATTCATTTCGTTTTTTCTTCTGTTTCCTGTTTTAATTTTTTTATGGCCCTTGTTGTTCAGTTGTAATTCCCTGTACAAAAAAGTCACGTGTTCAATCATAAAAATTTTTATGATGTCTTTTAAAAAATTCAAAAACTAATAAAAGCAAACATTGACTTGAAAAATGAAAACATGACTTGTTGTACTTTTGTAACAGCTACAGAGATGAAAATGAAACAAATTTAACTTGAAAAATAAATAAAAAATACAATAATATTAATTTAAATTAAATACATGAAATATATCGAGCCATAACCGCCAAAACCCCTTAAGCAACATATTTTGGGAACTTCGCTTTTTTTTTTTTTTAAATCGAAGTTTGAAAATAATATCGCTCAAGCTTTTTTTTTTTGGCGATTATGGTAAGATACACAAAATATTATTGAAACAAATTTAAGGACTGGTTGCAAAGCTAAAGTCACAAAAGAATGGCACAAAGGACGGCATAGCAAATCATGCAGTTAAATTAAATTTTATTGTCAATTTATACACATACTTACATACATACATACATTGCATGTGTGTATATTAATATTTAAAATAAAAGGTTTCGTGTGAAATAAAATAAACATTTTTCGCCTGCCTAAATTTAATATGGTTTTTTATTTTCCCTTTAATTAAACAACAAACTGGTAACTTATTTTTAAACCAAATCAAAATTAGCTCACAATTTCAAACGAAAAGAGGAGAATAAGTAAATACATAAAAAATTTGTTTATGACTTGTAATTATGCATGCATGTTGGTTCTTTTTATTCATTTTTATTTCTACTTCAATTTATTTTATTATTTAAGTCATTCTCTGGCTGAATGGTTGTTAGCTGTTTTATTGAAAACTATTCATGTTCTTGTTTACTTCCGCAAGACTGACCATGCACACAAAAGGCAAACGATTTGTTGCTTTTATTCTCATCATGTCTATCCTTAGATTTGTTTTTTTTTAATTTTAAATTAACAAAATTATTGAAAGTTTTTTGTTCTATTTTTAAAAACACAATTTAAACATGTTTTTATGGTTATAGTTACTATAGTTTGTTGCTACTGTAGTCTGTGGTAAATGAAAACGAACTTTAGATACATATTAAAAAAATTATTTAGCAAAATGTGGCAAGTGTTTTTTTGTTTCTAAAAGTAACATGCCATTACCATAAAATTTGGCAAACTAGAGAAAGATGAAATTTTAAATGTAATATATCTACATATATATAAGTATATATATATATATATATATATATATATATATATATATATATATATATATATATATATATATATATATATATATATTATTTTTTTGATTTATATTAACTCCGATTCAACTCTTCGTAAATAAATAAGGGAGGTTAGCAGTAATATTTAATTCCTGCTTTCACTATAACAAAAGAAAACTTTAAATTTACAATTTATTTTGAAAACAAAAACAAATTTTTATATTTACTAAAAAAATATTCACCTGTTAATGTTTTCAATTAAGAATTTCATTGATTCAATTAAATTTTTAATTGTATTAATTAATTTGAGTGGAAAAGCTCCATTGATATTATCAAAAATTGAAATTAATTTAGTTGAAAATTTAATTAATTTTTTAATTGATATTACAAATATTTTAATTAATATTACAAAATCATTCATATTCCTTTTTTGTGTGTTTTATTGCTGTTTGCAATATAAATTTTCAGTCGAGAGTTTTCATTCGATATCATAAAGCGGGCCAGAATTTTTCCAATTATAAAAATTTCCCTCATGGCAAGTATGGGGAGAATAAAGTAATACAAATTTGTGAGATTAATGCTGCTGCTGTTAAAATTCTATATAAATTTTGAATATTTTTAGCTGCACTTTTAATATATGAACTTTGAAAAAAAAAAGTTGATGCTTTGGAAATCATGAAAATTTCATATCTCAAGAGCAACTCCAGCTTTTTCTTCTGAATATGATAAAATAAGAGCTTTCTTAGCAAGTAAGCTTTCCTTGCAAAAAGATAGTTGGCCATACTTATATAGTAAAATATTTGCTCAGACTAGCTGGCCATGGTCCTTTTGCCTGCCTGTGTCTATGAAGTAAAAAACTTTAAATATTTATATTTAGTTTTAGTGTTAAAGTTTTAACTTTTTCAAAATATTCACATGTTGTTTTAATTTGCGTAGATGAAAAAATCTTTTTTTCCATGTACAAATTTATATGAATTTTGCTAATAAAATGAGAAAATACGTATAAAAACTATAAATGCAAAAGTTGTTGATGGAACAGGTGCAAGCGATTTAGTTTTTCAAATTAAAATAGAAGTACCAGTTTAAATAATGATGAAAATAATTACTAAACTGTAAAATAGTTAAATATTTATATTGCAAACAACAGTTTTTATTTATTATTTCAATTTAACTAATATTTGAACATAATGTTTTGTAGACATTCCTTGTTAAACACTTTTCATTATAACATGAGCCACAACTTGTTTGACAAACTTTATTTCCATCATCTGCAACAATTAAGTTTTCAAAACTTCATTTACTATTTAAATCTATTTTATTATGTATGCAAACACACACGAAGCGAAGCTTAGGTTATCCCAACTTTGCCACATTTAAAAAGTTATAATGATTTTATTCCAAGAAAATGCGCGCCTAATGGTCTCGTAGATGCATAATGATCATGTAGTTTGTCATATACACCCACCGCAGTAAAATGCAAGGAAATCTAGTGCTTTTGATTACTCGCTGCAAGATTTTTGTAATCAGTATTGTTTGGTTATTTTTAGCGAATTCTTATTCAGATATGAAAAAATGGAAAATGTGTTTAGCCAAGAGCCATTTTCACAACGTATGCTTAATAGATAATGACCAAACAGAATTGCGGCATAAACACATTTTCCATAAAAATTTACGACTGAAATAGAATATATTTTATTTTGACAGCTTTTTTTCTTATGTTCTCACATTTTCAATAAATTTCATAAATTTTGTGAAAAAACTACAAAGAAAAATAACGAAAAAAGAAACTGAAAAAAAAAATTAGAGAGCAATTGAAGTTACTGTCGTAGATTTTATTACGGGCTTTGTTAATTTGCCAACGATTTTTCCTGAAGTTTCGGACTTATTCTGTTTAATCATATATGAGTAACTACTAACCGGAACTTAAACTAAACCTTTGTATAATTAATTGACACTAGATAAAAAAAAAATAAAAACAATAACAAAATAAAAAAATATAACAAATAAATAATATAATAATAAAACACTGAGTGACCCCAGGCAGAAAAAACTTTCCTTTTGAATTGTTAGCCGATAGTCAAGAAAAATAATAACTACACTGTAAAAAATAAAATAAAATTTATTCGAAACAACTAGATCTATAAAGTAACTTCAGGAGCCCAGCTGACTGTCATTGTAAATATTTGTGATACTAGTTTTTCAATGCAAATGGAATACGGGAATTGCTTTCATTCAGTGTATTTGAAAGCTTTTTTAAACGAAAGCTCAATTTTACCATCTTTAATTTACAACAGTCTTGCTATTGTAAAAAAAATTACATTTATATTTACAATACAATACACATAAATTAAATACAATTGAGAAACTTGAAATCGATTAAAAATGGGAAAATAACATAAAAATACGTTTGCAAATTGAGTAAAATTTAAAAAATGAAAAAGCAAAATATGAATTATTGTTTAACGATTAGTCAGATAAATATGAAAATTTATTTGAACTGGCCAGTTTTAGAAAAGAATTAAGAGATGCTTAGAAGCATCTGGAAATTTATTCCGGAGGGGTTTGTCATGTCTAAGATTGAAGAAGTTTGCTTACTTCTATGTTTGTATTTATAAAATTCTTTCAATCGTGCCAGCACGAGTTTATGGAATTGCTGAATTCTACAGATGATATGCTGCAAAAATGCATTTGTGGTAAAGCTGTTTCAAACATATTTTAAAATATTGCAATAATTTTAAAATATGGGCAATTCAGATACAATTAGTCCAGCAAAGCAAGTTGAGAATTTTCTTCCATAAGTGAAACTTTTCGAATTGCTTAGTTCTTTCGACACTCGATCTATATAAAATCAACAAAAATAGTATACAATTTAGGCCTTATTCAGAAAAAATTTAATTTGCTTTAAAAGACGCTTAACGTTGAGATATATCGAAAATCGAATGCGACTCTTAATGAGGCCACGGTTCTACCAACTGATTTGAATAAATTTGAAATTATTACACGCTTTGAAAGCTTACGCTCGAACCTAAAATCAAAGGGGTGCTATAGTTCTCCCCCTTTTTCAGAATTTTTTATTACTGTGCCTGAAATGAAAATCTTTATCTATTTAATCGATACTTGGCATATTGACAACACTAACACTCACTGCATGTCATCCCCTGGCTGTTTATTGCTGCTTGTTATTGTGGCCTTCCTTCTATTGTATTCTGTTGTAGGTTGATTGTGATTCTAAGAAAATAATTTGACACACAAACATGCACAACAAAAGCAATAGTAACAACAATAGCAGTAGAAACTTAGCCACAAAGATGCATAGAGAGTCATTGTTGCAAAAGTTACTCCTTGTGTTGGAAATTTGTTACACACTAATGTTTCTGCGGCGGCTAAGTGAATTAGTGTGTGTCGGTTCATGTGGAAATAAGTTTATGCGTGATGTGTTGTTGTTGAGTCAGAAGTTTTAAATTTAAATTCTTGCTATTTCCAAGTAAGATTTGTGTTAGTGAAACAGTTATTAAACTAGAGACTTGAATTATAAAAAAAATATATATATTAAGGATAATGGTCGCATATTCATAGACAAAACAAAGTGCACTTTAAGAGTTTAAAATCTGTACCTTTTGTGGTAATACTGGTTTTAAATGTCATTCTACAAGAATATGATATAGGACAATATTTTAGCTCTTCTAGTCAACAACATTAGTCTCTAAGAAAGTTTTTTGATAAAATTATTTATTTTATTTTATGAAATAATGAAGAAAATAACAAAAAAAAAAAAAAAAAAAAAATCTCCATAAAACTAACGGCCACTCTAATATACACACATTTGTATGCCTTCAGTAGCCCAATTTAATAAAATTAAAACTATGACGACAACGTTTGCCGGGCTCAGCGCAACATAAGAATTTCCATTTGTTTAAAAATTTCTCCGCAGCGTAAAATTTTCTATTAAGTTTTTTTATTCCTTTACTTTACTGCTTCCTTATAGAGTGGCACCACATTTGTTGTCTTCAACTTGCAGCTAATTTCTTTTTTTTTTCTTGCTAATTCTCAAAAACTTTTGGCACTTTCTTAAAAGAAAATATTTTTACATAAAAGAGTTTTCGGACCATAGTTTTTACGTTTGTTGGTATTTTTCCTTCTAATGACTCTGCTGTTTGCTTTCAAGCGGAAATATGCCAGCCAGTTTAGGATACTTTTCCATAGTGGTAATAAAAACTGGGAAGGCGCTTGAGTCTGCAATTTTATTTGCAGTTTGATTTATAGCGCACGTGTTGCATTTCGTAGGTGTTTATTGCTTTTGCCTCTTTCAAATTACATCTTATTACCAAAAGTTGGTGCAAATAGTTTTGTAGAAAAGTTGTTAATTGAACAGCGGATTATTTTCATTTTTATTATTTTTATTTGTTTTTAAAGTTAAAAGTTAATGTTTAATTAGAATTTATTTGGTTATAAAAATATAGAAAAAAATTAAAAAGAGTAATGAAAAGGCTTTTAAAAAGTTTGTAGAATGCCAATGAAAAAAAACAAGTATAAATGTTGTAAGCATGGCAAATACTTGTTCTCTTCTTGTTTAATTATATTACCAATTTCATTTAATTAAATGCTTTTATATTCTTAATCCTAAAATGGTAGTAAAGATATTTTCTTCAATTATCTCCAAACAACAGTAAAATATAAATAATTCTCAAAGCTTGTGAAAAAAATATATTGAGAAGATTTTAACTTCAGCGAACACGATTTAAAAAATATTAAAAGAATTGAATGACTTCATAATTCTGTCCAGCTATTGTAAAGTGTTATAGCTTCAAATAGACTTGCTGCCTGTTTTTTCTAAACCTTTACCTTAATACAACTATTACATAATATGTAGACATCTTAATAGGAAATCTGTGTAAATTTAATTTAAATCCAGCCATAAAATGTTCTTCAATATTTATTGTGACGCTGTAATTGAATTAAAAAACTTTCATTGCAAATCTTAAAAAAAAGTCATGTAGTTTTCATTCTAAAAGTCGAATACGGCTGCAACACACTTCCTTGCCATAAGTTTACAATGTCATTTATGTTGGTGGCTTAGCGAAAAGTGATTTCTTTGCATTGGAATTGAATTTTATTTAAATTTTAAATAAAAATCATCACAACTTTGTTGGAAAGTTGAGCCAAAAAAAATTAAATAACTTTTAAAACGCAATTGAGACAGCGCACTATGGTGCGTATGAGCAATATTTATAATGAAAATTATAAAAATAAATATATCGTTTAACTTTAGATATAATCACATCAGAAACATACCTCATAATTCAAAAAATTTATTTTTCGGTTTTATGATGCAGAATTAATCCTCACATTGTTATTTATATTGTGTAAACGTTTTATAAAAATATCTTATTTACTCAGAAAAGTAAAATTAATAAATTATTTCTCCATTAAGTTGTGTGTAAATTGAAAACTTTAAACTCGTTTTCTGGCAAACTACTACTACTATGACGTTGTTTGACTAAATGACCGATATATATTTTTTAAATTTTTGGTTCACTTTATTTCAGTTTTGTCGATGTTGCGGTGTAATCTGAACTATTTTAAAAGGAAAAATAACGCCCCTAAACAGTTTAATTTT
This sequence comes from Tachina grossa, assembly GCA_949987645.1. Classification (NCBI taxonomy): domain Eukaryota; kingdom Metazoa; phylum Arthropoda; class Insecta; order Diptera; family Tachinidae; genus Tachina; species Tachina grossa. The sequence goes on along the minus strand of OX465276.1, from coordinate 36,521,271 downwards.
TTTTAAATATATTTATCAGCTAGTATTCTTGATAACCTTTCCTTTGATATCCATATTGTTACGCTTAATTAAAAATTTACCAAAAAAATTACACATGGCCCCGTAACTTCCTAAATATGGGTTTGCTGGCATTTTTGTACTTAATCAGTTCGCAAAATATTTTTTTATTCCGAGAGCTGCCCCTAAGGTATAGTTTTTCAAAAAATTCAGTTTTCTTAGTTGATTAGTACCAATTCATTCATCACTGTGTTGAATCAACAAGCGCAGCAGCGAATAAATCATGAACCTTAAGAAAAATGATTTGTGAGAGTTACATATCGTCGGCTTATAGTATAAAACTGCTAACTCACTTCAACCAAATTTTACTGTTAACATTTCATATACATAGCTTAAGAAACAGTCCTAATTAATTATATTTTTTTTCGACTTGTATAGTTTCAAATTAAAATATATAATCTAGCCAGTCGAAGCGGCGTCTTTTTTATTTTTGAACGCCATCAAAATGTCATATGTTATAAAAAGCGGATTTAGCAGGTTTACACCCTAAGCCGACGATATGTGTGTATACCCATGGTGCAGAGATGCAGTTTTGTACAACAATTTTTCAGCTGAAAATTAATTTAGTTTTCCATTTAAAAATATGGTGACAGCTCTAAATTAAATGTCAACCGTAATCGCTAAAAGAACTGGGAAACTAATGAGACTTCTGTTTTATTGAATTTAAGAAGAAAATGTTACTGATTTTAAGTTGAAAAAATTATTTATTTGGAATTTTTCGAAGATAGATAGCTTGTAAAAAGCACATTTTAAGGGAAAGGGAACCCTATTGTTTTCTCTACGATGTCTGTGACAAGCTGTTTTCACGGGAACCCTAAGTCCTACGGGCCGAAAATTTTCACAGAATATGTAAAACTTTGGTCGCTACAACAACAAATATATGACAATTAAAAATTAAAGGGTGTTCTAAAGCGAGCAACGCTAATGTAATACAAAGACAATTATATATAGACACTTGAAATTTTGATGCTCCATTAGAAAAGTATTTTTTCAGTCGATAAGCAGGTCTGGGTTGAAGAACAGCTCTCGCGTCATCGTAATTATTTCTTAAGTGCTGTCAGTCTTGTGTGTGTTATTTGGCCTTCGAGAGTTTTTCGCCTCGCTCCCACTGGTTGACGTTGCTACTTCCTATGTGAAGGCATAGGTCGTGTACAGTCAGTCACAAAACTTTTTTTAAAATATTGTTAACAACATCTTGGGCATATGGTCTCGTTACTCCGAAAATATCGTAGAGAGAAAAGTGCTTTATATAAAAATATCTTTCATTTCATTTAAAATAATCTTTAAGTGCTTTTAAAGTGCAATATGTTCATTTTCAAAATGAACTTTGATATGGTTCACCACTTTGATCCATATGCATGAAGTGAAATTAATGAATATTTTTGTCTATTATTGCTCTAGTATTGTTTTAATTTTACTCTTTACAGTTGCTGTTGCAGTTTAGAGCTTCTCATGGCCATTATTAAAAGTTACCAAAGTCAAATATGATACCAGCATTAAATGCACAATGTTCTGAAAACAACAGACATGAACTCATGTACATTAGGGTGGCCGTAATTTTTTCTTGATTTCTTCTACTCTCATCCCCCAAATCGGTTCAGTTTTATGTAAAAAAAATACAAAAAAATTTCATACCGATAAGTTGTGTTTTAGGGGGTGCGTCCGGCTCTCAAGCCCATATATTCAATGATTTTTTGTTTGTTTTTTTGTTTTTTTTTGTTTAGTTTTATTTTGACTATATGTATATGTATGAAATAATTTAATATATATAAGCTCTTGTTGTACCATGCTTAAAATATAAAATTTCCATATAAATATAATTTTGTTCCATAAAATTTTTGGTATTTTGTTGGTTATTTTCCTCATTATTTTCTAAAATATTAATTTTAGCAAAAAACTTTCTTTGAGACTAATGTTTTTGACTAGAAGATCTAAAATATTGCCATATATCATATGGCATTGTAAATTGATTTTTTAAAAAGATAGTCATATGCAAAAAATTACATTGAAAAATGGGCTTGAAGGCCAACTTTGAGGGCCGGACGCACCCCCTAAAACGCAACTTATCGGTATGAAATTTTTTCGTATTTTTTTTTTGCATAAAACTGAAACGATTTGGGGGGTGAGAGTAGAAGAAATCAAGAAAAAAAGTCTCCATACAATTAACGGCCACTCTAATGTACATATGTGAACGTTGTCTTTTCTTTTCATTGTCTGCCGTGGTTGTTTTTTTGTTTTGTTTTCTACAGAAAGCTTGTATGTATGTATCTCATGTTAGTATTATTTAAGTAGCACATAATAACTGTGACTAACTACTCACCATTAAGTTGAACTTTCGACACTGGCGACAATAGCGTGGATATATTAACAATGTCACCGTCAACAAAATCTTCTTCATTCTGAGAATGATTGTTATCATTGCGGTGGCCTGTTGGTGGTTGGTTCGCATATGGAATGTCACCATCATCACCATCACAATCACCATCTTTCATATCAACGTAAAGGAAAACATCAGGATGGCGCTGATCGTCATCATTGTCATTATCGTCGTCAATGTTTTTATGCGGCCCTCCATCACCAGTGTCACTATTATTTGTGACATTATTGCTTTCATCATCACAATCCTTAAAACCGGTGACAATGATAATGTTCTGTTCGTTGTGTTCGTCGTCATCATCATCATTGTTGTTTATACATGGCAAACACTTATAGTTGCTGTCTGTGTCATTATTTCTATAACACATGTTGTCGTTGTGCTTTGCCAGCTGCAGAGCAGCATTATCGTTGCTGAGTGGTGGTGTACTATTGGCAGAAGATTGTGGGTTTAAAGCAGTTGTTGCTGTTGAATTTTGAAATGTTTGCTCGTTGGCTGTTAAAGTTGTTGCTCTCGTTGTTGTTGATAGGGACAATGATGTTTTAGCTTTGCCTAGATTTTCACAAATATATTGTTTATCATACTTTTCCCTCTGACTCTCCAGCTCACTTTCATATTCTTCCTGTTGTTTCGAGTATTGTGATTTATTTTCTTCCCTATTAGCAACAACGTCTTCGTAATCAATTTTAATATTATTTGTTAATGGTGTTGCTGCATCATCGTTTTGTTCTTGATTGCTGCTGCTATTGCATTTCTTCGTTACCAACTCCGAGTCTAATTGCAATTTCTCTAATAGCATGGCTTGTATGAATTGTTCATCGTAGGTAATAATTTCGCTATCAGAATCTTCAGAAATGTTATTGTGTTGCTCACCAGCGTTCGCTAGTTGCTTCAGATGTTGTTTCTTGCTATAATATTCATAATTGGCTTTAAGCTCGTCTTGTAAAAGGAGTGGAGAGTATTTGTTATAAAAAGACAACTCATCGTCTTGATCTTCAGATCCAGTATTTTCGGCATCTTCTACCAAAAACTGCACCTTTTTGCGTGCCTGTGGCAGGGGTATATAAAATTGTGAGTTGGCTGTGGGAAAGTTGACGGTAACTTGATTGCGTCTGGAATTGGTTGGAGTGCCATTCTTTGAACCGTTGTCGGCATTTCTTTGTTTGTGGGGTGTTGAAGGGGCAGAGTGACTTGTTGAAGCTAAATCTGTGTGTGTAGTATCACTATTTTCGGAGCCTTTGGAAGTGGGTCTCTTCAGAATAGACTTTATGTTGTAGGTAGGAGTCACAGTTACTGTAACCATTAATTCCTCTTCTTCTTCTTCAGTGGTTTCTTTGCTGGTTATTAAAGATTCCTTAGATTCGCTAGAGTGACTGGATTGTTTAGTTGCTCTAGGTGGTCGTTTGGGTTCGCCTAATGGCACTTGCAGTGTATCTGGTCTGATTTTGTTTGATTTTTCCACTTCTTTAGGTGTTGTTGGGGCCTTGTTTTCAACGGCAAGGCTTTCGTAAGAGTTGGTGCCGTTGGCAGTTTGTTGCAATAGCGATTTGGAAGCTTGTTGCTCTTCTCCCAAACTAATGTGTTGTCCAGCTGTGGCTTGCACATTCATATAATTGGGCTTTTTATTTTGTGGAGGTGTATTTGGTGGCGGAGGTTCTTCTATTAGTTTTTTGTTGTTATTGTCTGCCTTGCCGGTGTCCACTCTTACTTTAGTAGTTTTTTGTATAAAAGGTGGCTCGTCTTCTGTTAAGGCTGCATCTTGTACATTGAAATCATCATTAGGTGGCATAAACTCATTTTGTGAAAATTGTAATTTCTGTTTTCTACTTGTTGGTTTCTTGGCCGCTTCCTTAGAGTCTAATAGGTTGGAAGAGTCATGGCCGGTAGCTGAATTATTAGCTGAGATCAAATCATAAGGATTAACATTGCAACGCAGTATAGATCTTAGACTCGAAGAGGAGGAAACCGCAGATGAGGCAGTAAAGGCTAAGTCTTCGCTTTCAGTTAACCAAGTATCATCAAAGTTTTCTGCAGCTTTAGAGGTTTCCTTAGATATCGTGCTGTTAGCTAGAACCTTGTGATGGCGCGTACGAGAACGCCCTCTTGTGGGACTGGCACTTTTAACCCTTTGACGGGACTTTTCTTTACTAGACGCTCCTCCGGACGAAACGCCAACACTGCTAGCTATATTATTAGGCTCTGGCGAAAGCAAGCGAGTTCTTCTCATGAGGTCATAAGGATCTTTCTGGGGATCTAATATGGTGGGTCGTATTTTCCTACTAGAACTAACAATTCTCACCGTTGAGGCTGCTCCCACGGGTCTTAACTTAGGGCTGGGCAAGTTTGTCGGCAATCTTACAGTTCCGCCAATATTGTGCAAAGGCAATCGAGTACCTTTACACTTCTTACATATAGTTGGTTTTTTCAAGGTGCGGCCTTTAGTGCCGCTCAGGTACTCGTGACATGAACACAGTACCACAGCCAGTGCTGTGGCAGTTGTGGCTCCTGTTGCTAAGTCGGTGGTGGGTGCAGCAAATATGGTAGTTGCATGGGGTGTACCAGCATAGTGGACATATGCTGGATGATAAATGCCAGCGGGACGAGCAGGTATGCCCCTGACCGTGCTATATATCCAGGGTTCGGCGTATTTCATAGAACGACCCATATGAGTTGGCATATACTCGTAGGCATGGCCCGTCCCACTTGCGTGGTAATCACTTATAGTGGGTAAATGCATAATTGCAGTTGGAGCTATTTGATAGTGTGGCATAGATGCTCTAATATTACTCGTACTACTACTGCTACTACTACTGCTAATGTTAACATTATGAGTAACGTTTAATGTTGCTTCTAGGGCATAGGGAATTTTCGTTGTTGTTGTTGTTGTTGTTGTAGCTGCAACTGCTTTTGGCGATTGTGAATTATTTAATGCAGTTGTCGCTATCGATGTGGCGGCGTTGCTTCTTCTTGTTTCTTGAGATTTTTCGTTTTTATGTATTTTGAGCCTTTGACTCCAGGTTTTCTTTGATTTGTCGTACATGGGAACAAACTGAAAATAATAAATAAACAACAATCATTAGAGTTTTTCTTTTAAAAATATAACAGCCTTATTTATAAAAAAATTTTAAGGCTTTTTAAGAAAAATTTTTGTAAGAAAATTTGTTTTGAAAACCCTTAGTAAAGCCTTAATAAGTTTTATATATAAAGCTGTTATTTATTACTAAACTAATTTTATTATTTGTGCCATTACCTTAAATTATTTTTTCCATACATAATCCCTATTGAGATTTATTTAACTGCTCTTTGTATCTTTTATGCATAAATTGCGGCATTGATGAGAATTTTCATGAACTGCAAAGAGAAGAGAAGATTGAAACAGAACAATGTTATTAGCTAAATAGTTGTTATATGCAAAATTTAAAAATTTATATTAAAAACAGAGAGAAAATTACAGCGTTCGATTTCAAGCCAATTTTCTAAAGGTAAAATATTGCAGAATTCATTTTTCTGAATTGAAAACACAAAAATTCAGTTTGATTGTACGATAAGTTTTCTTAAAGTACTACAACTTATATTCGCAAGTATTTTATAATACTGACTTTTCACAGCAAGTTTTTTTTATCTTTTTAGAGTTTCGTGTACCAAAGGTGAAAAGGAGCAATATTGTTTTTGCTACGGCGTCTGTATGTCCGTCTGTCTCTTTGTCACAGGCGGTTTTCTCGAGAACAATCAGACCTATGGACCTAAAATTTTCATAGAATGTGTAAAAATTTGGCCGCTACAACAGCACAAGTATATGATAGTTAAAAATTACAGGGTGTCCTAAAGCGAGCAACGAAAAATGTTGAAATCCAAATGCAATATCCAGACAAATATTTAAAATTAAAGTGTATTCTATTAGTTGATGTAATTTTGACAACTTGCTGTATCTTGGAAACCGTAAGAGGCAATCTCTTGATTATTTAATACAAGTACATAATCAATAATCAATTTCAGTGCATTAAAAATATATTTTGCTAAAAATGTAAAATAATTATTTGGGATAATTAGTGTGTTAACAAATTTAATTATTTTATTTGTTTATTTTTAATTTTTTTGTTTCTCAAAAACTATCTAACCGCTTCTGATGAATTCAAAACATAGATAGATTTGAATTTTAAATAGAACCATGAGGGGAGGTAAGGGGAATTTTCTTTCTCTTTGAAACTATCTATCCGATTTTTATGAAACTCAAAACATAGACACATCTGAGTCTAGGAAAGCATATGGCTATATACTTCTCTAAAAATAGTAGCACGAGGAGGGGTAGGGGGCAATTTTTGCCTCTTTGAAACTATCTAACCGATTTTGATGAAGTTCAAAACATGGATAGATCTGAGTCTGGAAGGATACAAACGCTATATACTTTATCAAAATTAAGCCCACTAGAGGATAAGGTTCAATTTTTAAGGTAAATAAAACGTGAGAATCTACGTTATTATCCGTGTTCCATGACACAGTGCGTTCTTTTTTATATTATCAGTACTAATTCAGAGTTAAACAATATAACAAAACAACACCATATCTACAATCAGAATTTGAAGTTAATATAATATGATACATATTAAATTTGATTGAACTAGAGTGAATTTTAATCAGGAATAATTTCTTAATCGGGCTTAAGTTTATTAATAAATGTGATTTTCTAAAGAAGAGAAGAAAAATAATATCATTAAAAATTCACGTTAAATAGCTGATGTTAAAAACAATCTCTGCCCAAGAAGATAGACAAAGGTGCTGATGAAGTGCGTGGCTGCACAGAAAAATGCCCATTTCCCACAGCTAAAAAGTCTAGTTTAATTAATTCTCTTATTTAGAAAATCAAATTTATTAATAAATATATTTAATTCAATAAGAATTAAAAAAATACTGAACTTAAGCCTGATTAAGAAAGTATTCCTGGTTAATTTAATCTCGAATTCAAAAAGTGCCTCTACTTGAATCACATTGCAATGCAACTGATCGAAAAAAACTAACACATCAAGTATTAAATCTTTAACTTGGACAGTTTTAACTTAAATCAATAAGCATATCTTGAAGTAAGGAATCTCTAAATGTTTTCCGGTTGATTGCCTAAATTCCTTTTTCAAAACTAAGTGATTTTCCCTAATTTAATATTTGTATACTTTTGCTTCTCCGACGCCATTTTATTAGTTTTTTTCTCTGATGTAAAGTTTCAAAAAGTTTGTTATTTTATTACAAATTTTACAATTCTATGAAAAAATATTTGTTTAAAATTTTCTTGCACTCAAAAACCCAAATAAACAATTATTTAAGAAACAAATGTGTTGTTAGAAATTTAAAGAAAAAGTCTAATAATCTAAATAACACACAATGTTTTTTTTATTATCCTTAACGCGTTTTATATTTCTTTGAAATATAACTACATCAGAGAAAAAACGAAAACAATAAGACGAACTTCTTAACAAAATTTTGGTAAAGGACACAAATATGTGTAAAGAAAAATTAGAAGGAGCATTGTCCTTTTGCAATCAATGCAGCATACTTATTAGGGCATTCAATTAAATGGGGTTTTAAAATGTGGTCTATTAATTCATTCAATGAGCTTGATTTATTTGAACAATTAAGTAATTCGTCAAATGTGATCTGTACGCGAGTGGTCTAAAAAAACAACACATTTATTTAATTTTGACAAGCAAATTAATAAAGATATTCAGTCGATGTAGTGCAGCAGACTAGAGTATTTGGTGGAAGTCGAACTCGTGGCCCAGAGTGATAAATTAGAGCACTATCAATTTGAGGTTACACTCTAAGCAACCAAATTAACTAAAATATAAATATTTTTTGGTCAAATGTGTACTTAAAAATGTTAATAATTTATTTACAAAAAACGTTTTTAATGTAATTTTATGACTTTTCTATTCATCCTTAGATTTGCTTTTTATTATTAGTCCAACACAAACTGACTCAAATTGCAATAAGTTTTCTTGAAAAGAAAAATAATAAAGTTTTGGTAGGGGTTTTTATCTCCTATTTTAAATTTTTTCCTCAAGAAATTTTGTAGTGCTGCTGTATTCCATTCTGTGACTCTAAATTTTTCTTGCTTCCTTAAAGAAAAGAGAATGCATATCTAGTGTACATTGCGAAATGTATGGATTTTGTTAGCATCTGTATGGTATATTAATCAAATAAGTGAGTTGCATTATAATGCGGTATCATGGTATTTCAACAAGAACAGTGGGCTTCGCTATAAGTCTTTAAAAGAGAAAATTAAAAATATCCAGCATAGAAAATGCAAGTTTTCTTTTTTCAAGGAACGGCATTGCTTCATTGTATATGGTTATATAAGGTATAATTCTCATTTGATAAATGTTAAAATAAAGATTAAGAATGGAAGTTATTCAATTTTGCAATAAGTTAGTGAAATATTATTTTGACTTCTGTTGAAGTTATAAATGTTTGGTAGCCTGTGAAATCTAACACCCAGGAAACTACTAACATACGAGTACATAGATATGTATGCACATATGTATGCATCCTAGCTTCTTTAGGAGGAGAGTGATAGTGGAGAGAGGACAGATGATGGTGAAGTATTAAATTAGAAAACTCAACTCATTTTGCAACTCTGCAAAAGTAGGCGCATTGTTCTAGCCATTTTACTTCGTCGACGATAAAAAAAATATTTTAAATTTCGTATGTACAATAATATATTTATTTACAAGTCCCTGCAAAACGATCCTGCATAGGAAAAAAATAATGTTTTTATTTTTAATAAAAAAAACTTTTCCAAACTAGAAACAAAAGAATTTTTGGATTCATATCATTGTCGGGCGTTTTATTGCACAATTGTGCTGATAGTATTCCACCTATTGTTAGACTCTTTAATTTAGTCGTCAATGAGACAGCGACGAATGAACATCAGGCGGATGCTTAGATATTTTTTATATTTTTTTCGACTATATTTGTCCAGCAAACATCCGTGTTTCATTTCAAACTGATGACGATATGCGAAAATTATTTTGTTATAAATAATGCATTTGGTAACATACAATGCCTTTTATGTTATCAAAGCTTTAACTAATATGTCATTTAAAGGCATTGTAATGCTTTCATAGTAATATGAATAAGTTAAATGGTTAGGAAAGGAAAAATCTTTTAAATAAAAATAAACATTTTCTTCGTTATGCTCCACCAAGCAACCACTCTTCTATTATTTTTTTTCTTGAATGGAAAATATAATAAATTATTGTCCCACCTTTTTTATTTTTTTTTTTCATTTGACTGTTTACTTAGAAAAAGATTTCAAAAAAAAAAATGAGTTAGGACTTTTCTATATTAAGGTAACGATATGTAGTGTCCGTACGGAATCCTTTACTGAATTTATTTAAATTAAAAATATAATACTTTTGAATCATGAGAACAAATGTGAGTATTAAAATATTTGGAAAAAGAAGAATTCATCGTTAAAAATTTCATATGGCTGTATTCGATGTTTGATGCAAATGTTCTTGCGTTAGTGCAAATGCAAAATATCGTAGCTTTTCTTTCGAGTGAGTATGTATTTTGTTATTGGATTTTAAGGAAAAGCTACGATATTTTGTATTTGCACTAACGCAAGAACATTTGCATGAAACATCGAATACCGCCATTATATATATTTACGAATCGCCACTCATGGTTCAGTTGGCTCTTTGTAATTTTTTTTATTCTTTTTAATAAATATCTAAAGCATTTAAAATATTTTTATTATTTATGATTAGCAAAGAACTTGTTTGTGCCACTGTCTTTTCGTTTGATGTTATTTTTGGATTTTTGGTTAGTGGCTATTTTTTGTCCTATTGTTGTGCTATTTTTGGTGCGATAATATTGTTTGGTTAGAATTTCTTTTTGTAGATTGTTTTCTTAAGGTGTGTGGTTAGTTGTTTAGCCTTTTTTCTCATAATTTTTTTCATTGTATTTTGGGTGGCTGCAAGTATTTTGCTAAAAGTGGCAATTGTTACACTTTTTTTGTTGCTTCAAATTGTTGGCCATTGTTGTGTGCACTTTTGGTCTACTCACACATACTTTGTTTTCATTTTGTGTGTTTTATTTTGTTGCTTGTTTGTTGATTCACTTTTTTCTTCCTGCGGAAAAAAGTTCTAAACAATTTTTGATAAATGTTGACACTTTTTTCCGACAGCCACGCCTGATAAATATAAATAAACTTTAGAAAAACAAACTAAAATATTTGTGCTCAAATGCACTGTACTGGCAAATAAAAAAAATTAAATAAAACTGCCACCCACCACCCTATCCCACTTGTAATTTATTAAGGTTTTTTGAACTTTTTTTTTTTTTGTAAATTTTATCAAACCACAAAAATAAAAACGTTAACACAAATTTTTGTTTTTATCTGAAAGTAAGTAAATGCAGTGATTTGATTTTGTTTAATTATCTAAAAAATTACATTTCTTGCTCAATTACATACAGACATACATACATATTTGTGTGCTGACAGTTTTTTTTTATTTATTTACATAACTAAAGTCAAAAATACAAGGAATAGCTGCTCGTAACAGCCCCAAAATATATGTAATTGAAATTTGACTGGAATATAATTTTGTTAACATTTTTTATTTCATATGACGAACACCGACAATCACGAGGTCATTATTTTGTTTATTATTTGCGAAACAAATAAATAAAATTTAATTATTCAATAAAATCAAAGGCGGTATTTTTTTAATTTAATTTAATTAAATAAATAAATTTGTTAGAGTCAATATGACCGTGCTGTACTTAATTTAATTATGCCACTCATGAAAAATTTTGAAACGACACATCTCGTTTAAAAATAGAGTATTGATTTAACATTTTCGGCGGACTCCAAAATATTTTTTGATATTAATAACCGTATTTCAGATAACTTTTAATACAAATAGAAAAGTGCGTCATCGTTTAAATTAATTATTGTATTAGATCGCTTAAACTTACTTATCTTATTTAAGCCTGACAGAAGCCGCCAATGTCATATAAGTTAACGCATGTGTTTAACAAATATCGCTAATAGTTGTCTAATTTTTTTCATCTAGTGTAAGTTAACTCATGTGTTTGACGAATATCGCGAATAGTTGTTTAATTTCTTTCATTTGCTGTACCTTACTTTGCTCTTTTAATTTTTTTTTTTTTTTGTAAACGTTTGTATGTATTGCAAGATTCTTTTATTTTGTAAGTTAGCGGAATTGATGCGGAAACTTTTGATTTCTTTTATTTATTTTATTTTTCTCTCTTTTTTTGCCTCGATAAGATTTCTTGTTTGAAACTAGTGCAAAATAAATTTTCTCAGTCTGAGTTTAAATTTTTACATGAAAGCAACTCCAGATAAAATTAAACAAAAAACTGAATTTTTAAAGCAAAATATGAAAAACAATTATAAATAAAATCTACATAGTAGAGAACAGTTAGAATTTAAGAAAAAATACTAAAATTGCTATTAAAAAAGAGAATTTTTAAGCGAAACTGAAAAACAATTATAAAATCTACATAGTAGAGAATAGATAGTATTTTCAATAAGAAGAATCATATTGCTAATGTTACCGAAAATTATTTAACCAAAATTATTAATAAAAGAGAAAAGCTGAATGTTAAAATACAAGCCTAAAACAATTATAAAACCAGTATAATTAATTAAAAACGAAAACTGAAATTTTTAAAATACAAACTGAAAATTATAAAATCTACATAGTAAAGAACAAATTTAATTTACAATGAACAAATTATTACTGAAATCAGAAATTAATTAACCTAATAATGAATTTAAAATGAACAGAGATTTTGTAAATGCTGACAGAAGAAACAATTATAAAATTTATGTAATAGAGAGTACTGAGTAAAAAATAAAACGTTGGTGATAGAATTTTGTAAGAGACATAATTTTTTAAATGCAAACAGAATAAAAATTAATAACATTTTGCAACAAAATTGGAAATGGTACTCACAAATTTATTTGGAAAAATTGTCAAAGAGATACGGCATTAAACATAAAATTAATTTATACATTAGACCCCTGCACGATACCACTTACAAGAACTTTTAAGACATGAGGGATTTTTCAAATGCTTTACTACAGCGAAATATTCTAAAACAAACGCTAAACAACACTTTTGGCAAGAAATTTGTTTCAGTTATTGCAGGTATAGGAGTAAAGAAGAAAATACTTCGTGATGGAAAAATTTGCGATGCTTGCTTCTTCATACGCATGGGCGCGTATAAAAACATCATGCATGTACATACGCCACAAACGTTGTGTGTATGGTCTTTTATTTTTCTGCACACATACAAACGCACACATGCATTGACATAATTGTTTGCGCTTGCTTTAAGAAGCCAACCTCAAACATACAGATGTGCAATTGCTTTACGTGAGTACCTGCCGTTACGGCCTTATCTCACGTGTGCCAAAGCACCGGGTGTGGGTTAGACGCCAGACCAACGCCGATTTTGGTAGCAACCACAACCACCACGATAATTCTCCGGCTTCCACGCTTAGGTGTTGTGTATACACCTAAGCGAGGTCCCCAAGAAAATTCCTCAACCATTGCATGCACAGCTACTCATCCATAAAGAACGCATGCCTGTGTCGCCAAATAATCAGTGCCTACTCCACACCTACCAAAATCATCCCTTTAACCCCGTGGGGTATACCCCATTGGGGTAGGACGAACTCAGCATTTTAGCAAAGGAAACTGACGACCGCTACATGCACTCAGAACTTCAGAGCAGCGAGGACCACTTACGCGAGAAGAATGCAAGCACGCCACCTAAGTTTCTGTGCCTACTACAGCAAGACACTAAAAAGTGAAAGAGTCCTGGGGTCGTATCCAGGACGAAAGCCATTTTGGACCAGAAATTTCCGGCAACCGCAATGCATTTATCTCTAAGCAGCCCAGCTGTCGGGCAACCGGCACCCATGGTACCAGAAGTAGCCTCTGGTTAGACCTCGAAGTTCCACCACAAGGGCTTCACCTCTATCGTCTTTTGAACTCAGGGGCAGTTCTAGGTGACGCTGCACCTAGCTCACAACAACGGGCGTACAATATTTGTTTTCCTTTTATAAATATGTGCACATCCGTTACTCTGTTTATGTTCAGAGATTGGGTAGTAACACATAAGTTTTACGGGTAATGAGCCAAAGGTCCGTCAGCGGAAAAAGCTACATTACCCTAGCTGGGGCCCCGGGATTGCCACACCCGTAGTCAAAAATAGACTCCCCTGGGGGTACCTTAAACATACATATAATAGCTTACCATCTACATCTTACACACACACACACACACACACACACACACACACACACACACACACACACACACACACACACACACACACTCAAAAGCACAATATGCAAAATAACAAGCATACACGCATCAACACTACTTTTTTTCATTGTTTGTTACGAACAAGAACTCTTCGCGACATCGCTTAAAAACATTCATATACACGTACATCAATACATCCATCATGGATTGTTTATTAAACAACAGCATTTATTATTGGTTTAGTATAATACATGCCATAAGAATACATTTAAAAAACAAGACGTATTTACATTTCAAGACGCATTTACGCAGGCCTCTACTATGAAGCGCTTGAAAAATCTGTTGGCTACACTGGCCGCCCAGTGCGCTTTCAGAACCTATGCTAAACGTGTGGTTTTCCCGTAGAATGAATATTGCTTCTGTTGTAAAGATGAAAAGGAGAAGGAAAGCATTATGCATCTCTACTGCCTCTGTCTGGTTCTGGAAGATCGCATTTGCCCTTCCTGGGCAGATTATCCTTCAGCAGCCTATCCGAGATATCCAAAATTAAACAAAACCCTAGAGCCTTTACATTAGGAGCAGCTACAGGTACGGCTGTACCATACACATTGCCCACTCTCTCCGCTCTTCTAACAGAGAAGCTATAATTTCTAACAATACACTTCACTCTGTATATATCTTTTCACCACTCGCCTCTCTCCCCGCCAACTTTCTAATCGAATCGCAATTTTCTACCCTCAACACATTTCTCCTCTCTTTTCTTCCTACTTACAGGTAGCACAAGGGAATCATAATATTGGACACAAGTGGGCTGAGGGTGGCGTTGGCTGAAGTAGTTAGCACGTTGACTACAAAACTGAAGATCCTGGGTTCAATCCCTGTATCCGACAGTCATCAAAATAACAACACCACGCATTTTTCTGATGTGCATTAGAGTCCCTTTGCATCAGTTGTTGTAGGAAAGTTCAAGTGATGAAGGCATATTCACTGGTCACTGAACTATACCGACTTCAGCAGATGCTAATCCTAATGTAACATCAGAGCGCCCTCCTTCGTCGGTATTATGTAGCAAAATTATCGGCGAAGTAAAATATCCAATAAAATGGCTAGTAAACACAGCTCCAAAATTAATACGCATCTTTTAACACCAGAAGGCGCTGCAACACTGCATTATTAAAAAGCGTGGAAAAGCAGAGTTGTAAAAGAATGAAGCTTCTATCTCTTCCTTCACCACACGTCTTGTATCACTATCCCTTTTCTAAAGAAGGTAACACCTAATAATAGTAGTGGGCATTAATTGCCTGAGTGTTACTTATCTTAAAAAAAATAATAAAAAAATAAAAAAAACGGCTAGCTGTTCCGTTCAACTATGTATTGTCAGAATATTTACAAATAATTTTGGTGATATTTGTTCATTAATAATTATCACATGTAATTTGGCTTAAAAAGCGATACGAACTTTAGCCTATTCAAATCATAAATGTAGAAAGAAATGAAGTTCGAAAAATAATAATTAAATTTAAAAAAAAAATAAAACCAACTTGCATTTGAAAATATAGTCGGGGCGGGCCACTTCTGTTAAAATTTTAACTTTGAAATTAAAAGCAGAAACGAAATACATATGTACATACATAGATTTGGCTTAACCAACAAGACAACCAAACAATTTTAATACATTAAATAATGAATGTCAAATAAATATACTTTGGTATTTTTATTTATTTATTAAAAGTACTTTCTAAGGAACGCCTGTGAAGAGCTTTCGGATTTTAATGTACATATTTGTTTTTTTTTTAGTTTTTGCATATATTCTAAAATAAAACTACTATTGTTAAAAGACTTCCTTGTATATTAATTATATCAAAATTGCATGACTCTTGAGTCTCAATACATTTTACTATTTCTTTTTCAATCTACATAACTACCACTTGATATTTTAATCTACTCGTAGAGGCAAACATTTGCAGTAACAAAATAAAAAACATTTATTTTCATATTTAGATGTATGTATGTAGGTAGTTCTTTATGATTCCAGTTATGTGAATACATATTTCATTAAAAATTTAAATCAAGTGTTACATGTAGTTATAATTTTTGTTTGCATAAAACTGTCATTATAAGAATTTCTTAATTTGTTACTTTAGTTTTATGTGAAATCAAATGAATAGAAGAGCTTAACATCCTGCCAACTGCATGTAATCGTTTTATACCTTTTGAGAATAATTTTAAAATTAAGACAAGCACGCACATTTGCTTAATAGCATACAAGAATTCAATTCCTTTTAACCAAACTACAGGGAAAAACTTGTGCAACAAAAAAACGTTTGCAGAATACTTAAATACATACATACGGAGTTGCCAGATATAATTTGTTTCGTATTACAAGCAGTCAAAGTAAAAAAATTTCTATTTAGAAAAAATAGATACCAGGAAAAACTCAAAAATTAAATAACTCCCAAATAAAATTAAATAAATCCCAATCAGAAAAAATTAAGGGCCTAATTTTGTAAAACGCAACACCAAGCGTTGACAAATTTTGTATGGAAAAAATTTATATTACAAAAACAAAATACATATAAAATTCTTCAACGCTAAGCGTTGCGTTTTACAAAATAAGGCCCTAAATAACTTCCAATTGTTAAAATAAAATAACTCCCAATAACTGGGATTTATTGCATTAAAAATTAAATAACTTCTGTTGAAATAAGTCCCAAAAAAATTAAATATTTTGCAAAAAAATTAAATAAGTCACAAAGAAATGAGTCACATTAAAAATTAAATAGCCTTTCATGAAATTTTTTCCAAGAGAATGAAATAACTCCCAAGACAAATAGAGACAAACATTTCATGGACGAAGAAGATGATTAAAGACTTTCTCCATCATGGTATTTCCCGATTCCCTTCGATCGACATATCCCAACACGGCGCTGCTATCTTCGGGTAGGCTGAAGAGTATGTTTATTGCATTTTAAAGAACTTTTATGAAATGAATATAATATTGAAAAAAGTAATAACAAGATACATAAATAATGCGTGTTTTTTATTGAGGTATAGAACTTTAAGTTGGCATCACTTTTTTAACTGGCGGCCATTTTGTCAGCTGTCAAGTGATTAATATTTAGTTTGGTTTGCCATTTCATCATGAACAGGTTGACAAAAGAACAACGCTTGCAAATCGTGCAAATTTATTTCGAAAATAATGGTTCAGTTCGCGAAGTTTACCGCAAGCTCCGTCCATTTTATGGTCGACATAATCGTCCATCAGAGCAATTAATTCGGTTAACCATGGATCGTTTTCGCACTACGTTTACTCTATGTGATAATACGCATCCGCAGAGACGTCGAACAGTGCGCACCGAAGAAACAATTGCCGCTGTAGAGCAAAGTGTTGAAGAGGACCCGAATGAATCGATTCGCCACCGTGCACAGCAATTGGAGCTTTGTCCATCAACTTTATGGAAGATT
Source organism: Tachina grossa (assembly GCA_949987645.1). Classification (NCBI taxonomy): domain Eukaryota; kingdom Metazoa; phylum Arthropoda; class Insecta; order Diptera; family Tachinidae; genus Tachina; species Tachina grossa. The sequence continues at coordinate 36,504,078 of OX465276.1, read as the reverse complement.
TTGCGCAAAGATCTTGGCTTGCGACCTTACAAGATCCAGCTTGTGCAAGAATTAAAGCCGCGAGACCATGCAATGCGTCGTGATTTTGGTGTATGGGCCGAAAATGAGATTGATCTCGATGCTGATTTTCATCGCAAAATTTTGTTCAGTGATGAGGCTCATTTTTGGTTGAATGGCTACGTCAACAAGCAAAATTGCCGCATTTGGAGTGAAGAGAATCCACATGAGACCCTTGAGACGCCATTACATCCACAAAAACTGACTGTTTGGTGTGCTCTATGGGCTGGTGGAGTCATTGATTGGGCCATACTTCTGCCGAAATAATGCTGGAGAGTCAGTTACCGTTAATGGAGACCGGTATAGAGCCATGATAACCGACTATTTTGTTCCCGAATTGGATGGCATGAATGTGGATGAGTTGTGGTTCCAACAAGACGGCGCTACATGCCACACAGCGCACGTCACAATCGATTTATTGAAGGAAACATTCGATGAGCGCATAATTTCGCGGAATGGACCTGTCAATTGGCCACCAAGATCGTGTGATTTGACACCATTGGATTATTTTCTTTGGGGATATGTGAAGTCGCTCGTCTACGCCAACAAACCAGAAACGTTAGGGGACTTGGAAGCCAACATTCGTGGCGTTATTGCCAACATACGGCCCCATATGCTCGAAAAAAGTGGTTGAAAATTGGACCTGTAGAATTGGCTTTATTCGAGCCAGCCACGGCGGCCACATGCCCGAAATCATATTTAAACATTAATGGCATAAAATTATCCTTTTAATAAAGCCAAATTGATGGACATTAAAACGATTTTCTTGTGTTTTATTTCAATTCGAAGTTCTATGCCTCTAAAAAAAACGTTATATGAAATAACTCACAAATTAAAATGAAATAATTCCCAAATAAAAATGAGATAATTCCTAAATAAAAATGTACTCCGAAACAAAAAATATTTAACTCCGAAACAAAAATGAAATAATTCTTAATGACACAAGAAAATTATAAAACTTCCAAAAGATTTTTCTTTGAAAGTTATTTCATTTGGGAATTATTTCATACGATATAACTTCCAACAAGAAAAAAAATTAAATAATTTTAAACGTATTGGGAATTATTTCATAATGAAATAAATCCCAATTTTGTATGGAAAAATCATTGGGAGTTATTTCATTTTTTTTTGGGAGTTACTCTAATTTGGTACAAAAAAATATGCTTATGTTGTGTACCAATGTAAATAAACTAAACAAGATGCACTGCACAGTAAAAAAATAATTGACTGCTTACGAAGTTGACGACAAAGGGGCGGACTTTATCGTGGAAGTGGCCACACGCTATTCGGAAATTGCTAATTAATTTTAATAGTTACAAGTTATTTGTCCCGCTATGAGGCTCAGATGACTAATAAATAATATTCTGCATTCGTTCGAGCTCCTGCAGATTATGGCGCCGGAGAACCACTTGGATTTGGAAATATCTGTTTTTTTTTGAACTCCGTGTTTTTTTTTGGCGTTTTGGGACTGTTTCTGAAAACAAGGAAACGTAATTTCATTGTGAAATTTATTTGTACCAAGTAAGTGGGAAGCCCCTTGGAAAGTAAAAGTATTCCGAAAGTCAAGTCGTAGGATATCGGTAAATCCCGAATTCCACAATACCCGGTAATTTTGGACTCGCCATCCCGCGATTGGCATTTCTAATTTCTACACACACACACACTCACGCAAGCACCTACATTGCTTAATCTGTAATCACTTTAAAGAATTTTGTAGTTCCTTCTTTTCGTAACAAATTATTTTTTTTTCTCAATGTTGTTAAAGTTTAAGCCTTAAGCAACATTGTTGCTAATGACCAGCACCACAATTACCGAAAAGAGAAGAAGAAGAAAAAATAAAAGAAACATAGAAGTACAACTTCCAACTATTGTCATGCTGGGCCATGTACAGCATACAATGAGAGCAACAAAATTCATAATAACCAAAGAAGGAAACTTTTTTCTTGTATTGCCTGAAGTTTGCATCTTCTAGGGTTACACGCATTACAAAATGCAAAAAAATAACAAAGAGAAAAAAAGTACAAATAACAATTTAAAGAAAAAGTGTAAACAATTTTTATATTATATGGGGTCTTACAGTGCCATTTTATCAGATACAACAAGCAATACAACTGGCAGCAATTCCTTAAAGCACTATTTATTCTTTCTTATTCCCTGCATTAAACGGTCCGCCACCACCTCCGCATCCATTCCCTTTGTATCCTGCAACAACATTTAGACACAAACATTTCTGGTTGCAGCAGTATGCCTTTCACTTAAAATGTTGCTTTCCCTTCGTTCCCTGGTCATTGCTGAAAAAAAGAAAACTGTTACCATTGTTGTTGTCCAAATTTGTAGGGGAATGTGAGTGATTGCCTTTGTAAGTGTGTCAGTGTGTGTTTGTTTTTGGGCAAATGAACATCATGCTCCAAGCAAGAGTTTATTTTCGGCTCATATTGTTGGAATAGATCTGCCAGTGTGTGCGTGTACATGCATACTATGTATGTATTAATGTATGTATGTATGTATGTATGTATGTATGTATGTGTGTGTTTGTGAGCGCGTGTTTATGTAAAACTTGCAACTTGTGCAAATTCTGGTAACCAGGCAAAATAAACTGAATAAAATTGCAATAAGCAGAAAGGCAAGCAGGCATAACTACACCATTTCCTAAATACATATGCAAACTGTGTAATGATAAATCAAACTGCCACCATACGAGTTCAAAATTGCTTTTAAAATAAAAGTTTAGGCAAATAGTTTCAAAAAGTGAATTAATTTTTAGTTTATTCGATTATTCGAAGACTATTAAATAAAAACAATTTATGCTTTATATACTTAGCATTTTATTGCAAATGGAATATGTGAATTGTTTTGATTCATCGTATTTCAATTTGCTGAAAGCTTTTTTGTATTGTAAGCTCAATTTTACCATCACTATATTTACAACAGTCTTACCATTGTCGTTTTGTTCTTTTTACTAATTATACACATGTTACTTAATTTGCTTATTTTTTGTTCTACTTAAGACAAACCTTTTTGGTTTGTTACTATTAAGTATATTTTTATTAAATTTTTGCCACAGGCCCATGGCTATTAATTTTTAGTTAATTTTAATTATTATTCGAACTCCATTTGTTTCTATATTTGTGATTTCAACGGGCTAAACATTTCTTATTTATTATTTGGCCAAAAAAGCCGTGAATGAATTTTCCCAGGAGCACTGTTGGACTCTCACGCCACTTTAAGCATATATAATGTTTTGGCGTGGGAGTCTAACAGTGCTCTTGAGAAAATTCATCCACGATTATTGTTTTGTTTCCCTCTTTGAATTCCTAAAATCGATGCTAACTTGTTTAGATATTTTAAAAAATACCCCTCGAACTTTCCCAATTTTTCACCGGTTTTTAAATTTCCAAAATCCACGCAATTTCGTCGACGCTATCTTGGCACACGTTTTGATGAAATATGTAAATTTTTATATATATGTAAGTGTTAGTTATTTTCTTGTGAAAAACATTTTTTTTAATGGCAAGTATGGAATAAATCATCGTGCAAGTTACGTGTAAAAGTTTAACATAAAAATAATACTACACAAACTAAATTCTATAGTGCTGCCACCTTGTATATACAACTTTTGCATCTTCCAATACCGGTATCATCCATCGCCATCAGAAGCAACATCTGTTGAAGTAACATCAACAGCTGTGTGCGATCAACCACTAACACTGATCGGATACTTGGCATCCAGAACCCTTTTCCAGAGATTTTGCCAACTACCACAGCCACATGTTGCTTATAACCAGGGAAACCAGAAATATGCTCTAAAAAGTGTTTTATGCGCATTCAATATGCACTAAAAAATTAAAAAATATAAATAAATTGGTTTATTTGTAATTGAAAATATGTATATTTTTACTTCAAAACTCCAACAACATTTTCATATAAAATGTAAGATTTCTATATAAAATAATAAACAAAAAAAAGGAAACAAAATTAACAAAGAATAATTGAGTTTGAAATGCAGGTTAAAACAAAATTACCATCAAAATTTTGACTAAAACTAATACAAATTAATTTTTATTGGATGCTCTCGTAACAATTAAACTTCCATTTCAAAAGATCACCATATCAGAATTCAGGATTTTGAACTGTATTTTGGATAAATAAGACAACATTTTTATTTAAATTTTTTATTGCAATAAATAACTAAATATTGACCTAGAATTTCAACTAAAAATTTGTTTCTAAGTTTCTGTACTCGGGGTAGAGTCCGTCACAAATAGCAAAACTGAATTTGTATTGAAACTAATGTCCGTAAAACTGCGTGTATAAGGAAAATGTATACACTACATGGAATATTTAAACAAAGATTTAGATGGCGAAAAGAAATTTGACCAACCCCTTAACTTGTAAGCATATTAACCGTGATAGCACATTAAAAATTTTTTTAAATGAAATTTTAATAAGTTTAAAAAAAAAATTTATAATTTTTTTCGGAATGGGGTGTAAAATAAAAAAATTCTATAAAGTGTCAAAATATGCCCGAAAGGCGTAATTTATGCTTTAAAAATTAGAAAATATGCTAAAAATATACGTGTAAGACTGATATATGCAAAATATGCACTAACAAATCGATGCCAACATTCATAAAAAGTTCTGAAACGGATAAATATCTTGTCCCTGCATTAATACGTCACACAAGAAAAAACATGCAATTGCATATTTGCGGTTTCCCTGCTTATAACCGATGCTTGTGCTCTTTAGAATCCCTCTGGAGTCCTTTGCGTACTAATTATTTTTATAGATTTGCTATTTATTGGGCGATACAGGAGTTAGGATGTGATTTTCGTAACAAAAATAATCAACACTATTACAGTTATAAATTTATTATTGATTTGATTCCTTTGTACTTTTAGGCAGAGTACGAAAATAAACGAAAAACATTGATTGATTTTGTTTTCTTTCGTTCTTTGAAGTGAATGAAACAAAAACAAAACAACAACAAGATAATGATTGCTCAATTTGTTTTTGTATTGTTTTTGCACATGAGCGCAAACCAGAGAACACAGCCAATCGGCTCTAAGCCGGCTAACAACAGCCACCGGCCACAAACAATGCATTAATTTAATCGTACGCCGCTAGATAAGAAATAAATGTAAAAGAAATAAATGGAAATGGGACCAAAACATTCCATTGTGCAGTGCGTTGTGTTGGTAAAATTAAGTCAACAAAAAAAAAAAACAATTTTCTAAAACACTTTTACAACAATTAACAATTTTGAACAATTACTCATGCAATAGTACCATGTTTCACTATTTTTGGAAACGGTGTAATAACAAATGTGTTTAACACACATCTACGAGTTCGAATAAGTTGATGAGTAGTAAACTGAATTTAAGTAACAAAAACTTAAAACTTAAAATAAAACTTTATTTTTCATTTATTTCAAAACTAATTAAAATAAATTTTTCCATGTAACTCGTTTATTTATTTAGTTTGTTTTATTTGTTCTACACTTTTTGAAACTCGGTATTTGCCCGGTATTTACATTAGTTTTTAAATAATAAAAAAAATTTACCTAATAGCAAAATTAATTTAAAAAGAACCAAATATATATTTTTATTTGTGTATGAATTTCCATTACATTAATAATTATTTTATGTGTAATTGTTCTACATATTTGATAATAATTATCCAAATTCAATGGCAAGTATTGGTTTTGTAATCTTTAACCAACACTAACTAATCATATTGTATGAAACGATAATAACTGAAAAAGAAATTATGAAAAGTTCAAAAGGATGGCGTGCAGCATGTAGCTGAAAACTTGTCCTGCATCAAGAATAACAGATTCAAGCGTTTATTCGCGGCTTCTATTTTTTGTTTGTTTGTAACTACAGTAGAATCTCACAAATTAGAACCACTTTGTGCACGGGGCAATTCAAATTTCTGAAACTTTGAAAAAGGTTTAGAGCTATGCTCTTTATGCAAGACACAGGAGCTGGGGCTTGATTTTCGTAACAAAAATAATCGACACTATTAAAAATAGAAATTTATTTTGTTGTGATTACTTTGTTTACATATTTTTTATTTTACGTTTTTTCTTAATTTTTGTGTGTTCGTAAAGAAGGAGAGATCAGATGACTTCCAAAATTACCAAATTTCATTACTCACTTACAAATCACATTACATAAAACTTAAAAAAAATGCTGTACAAGTTGATAAATGAGAAGAATGATTATTTTAGATTTAATAGATTACGTGAATATGTTGACAAATAAAAAAAGTAAGTACTTCTCAAGAATTGATTACTTTAGTCTCACGCCTTGTTAAAACCATTAAGCTGGTAATCCAGTAGGGAAGTGCTTCCACCAAAACTGTTTAATTCCAAACTCGATTACCTTTTGTGAATTTTTTTGCTGCGTTACTAATAAGAACTTGAGGTATTTTTCACAATACATCGTTTTATTTTTTTAAGTAAGTTATTAAAGAGAAAAATACATAAAATATTTGTAATATTTTATACATACCCTGTAGTCAACCTAGAACCATATGTCTCTATGTCAATACTCTTTCTCCAGCGACAATTGCACTAGTTAAAATGTCGACAACTTTCCTTTTATGCGCGAGTAGAGATACGTTAGAGACGACAGTTCTACTGTATTTCTGGTGATATTGTCAATGACCGCGTCAATAGTTTGTTTTTCTTTTTTATTATGTTGTGCAATAATATTAAATAAATATATATGACACGCAAAATAGAAAGGGTAAAAACCGGTTTTGTTCAGGAGAGCCATTTTAAAGATTTAAATACGTGTATCTTTGGTGTACCATCACATCATAAAACGCGCATATCTCTGGGAGGGAACACTTTTGGGGCATGGGATCGGTCTCATTCAATGCTCAGATATTGTCCACATCAAAAAAAGTTAAAATTGCTTTTGTTACCCTTAGGTCCCTTTCTATATGCGCTGTCACATATGTAGACGAGAGTCACTAAAATTTGCGAGTGAATCTTCGGTTCAAATATCTCCATATGGTCGTAAAAGAACTACCTTCTCAACAGTTCTAAAGTCTACTGATAGATTTTGAGTAACAACCCTATGTTATTTGTCAATAGGCATTTGCATTGGCTGGGGTACACCTAGTCAGTAGCACTATTGACAATGTCACTAGAAAATCACTATAAGTTTACTATTGACAACGAGATTGGATATATCGATATTGTAGACTAGAGCCCCTAAAATTTACTAGTGAATCTTTGGTGCCAATGTCTCCATGTGGTCCCAAAAGAACTACTAAGTTAGTAGTGATATAGTGTAGTGGTGGATTTTCAATGACAAGCTAATGTTAAATGTCAATAGATGATACCATTGCCTGGGGTACACTTGGTCAATACTGCTACTGACAACGTCACTAGTAAATCACCACAATTTCACTATTCGCACTTTCTGCAGGGTATGTACATACATTCATATACATATAAATAATAATAAATACTCATTTATGATGGATATCTTTTTAAAAATTACTAATAACATTAATTAAAACTATACCACTTGTTTTTTTTTTTTTGTAAAATTTTTGTTACGTATATAATCATGTAGTTTCGATTACACTTTTGCAAGAGCTAAAATTGTGCAGATCAGAGAGAAAGAAATACAACAGAACATTAAAGGAATGTATTTTATGTGTAAATTAATGTTACTCATACTCATATCGAACTGCCCGAAGCTAAAATTTTATTCACTACATTTGCATAAATTCGTTAGTAATACCACAAACAGAACGAGTCGTTGAATATCTAAAGATCGGAAAATAAGTATTATTGAAGGGCTAAGAAACAATTATTGAAACTTATAGTTGTTAAGGGACATATTATTCACTGGCCGGTAAGCCCTCCATATCCAGAAAAATTTTTTTCGTCTTAGCAGAGATCTATTGAAGAAAGAGTTTTTAGGGTTACGTAGATACCTCTGCAGGGGGCAATTTCTGTTTCTTGGAAACTATCTAAATGATTTTGATGAAAAATAAAACATAATCTTCACCAGTTTTTTAAGGTTTTCGCCATGAAAAATGATTTTTGTGTATTAAAGTGTCTTCTAAATATAGACTCTCAGTATTGGTTTAATTTTAAAATGCCTTAATTCCTTAAAATCTCTTTTGAACTTCGACACAAAACAAGCACATTTAAGCAGTGCTAGCTCACTCGCAGAACCATTCAACGAATGAACGAAGGAATAAAAAAAAAACTATAGAGAATGAATGAATGTCGGTGACCACAGACCATAACCGTTGAAATATTGCAATCAACAGAAAAATTACAGTTCACACAGCATGTCAGTTTGCAAACAAACCCAGAAACTCCAAAGCATAAAAAAGTGACAAAGGACGAAGGACGAGAAACGCGAGGATAGCCAGAAAAGTGCGACAGTGTAAATAATTTTACAAAAAAACAAAAGTTGAAATATAAACAAATTAATAGGAGAAAATGAAATTGTGGACATGCATTGCAGCTTCTGCGATTCTTTATATGAAAAATTCAACAACAATATTTGACCTTAGTAAAAAAAAAAAAAAAGGATTTTCAAATTGCATGTTTGAAAGCATTGCATGAATATGCAGGGTTTGAATGAAACAAAAAAAATGTTTGGTAACAGATTTAATTATTGAGACACGATATGGAAGAGAAATATAAAAAAGCGAAAATTTAATCACAGTTAAAATATGTATGATGCAAAGGCTTTCATTATGTAAATATGTTGACTTTGTTGGGTTAATATGAAATAAGTTTCCGAACGAAGAAAAAAATGTCTGGGAAAATACGCGACCAAGAAATAGATTAATGCTTATTTTTTTTTTTTTTTTTTTTGTAAAAATGTAACATTAAGAACATTTACGATTTCGTGCATTTGCAAAAAAAAAAAACATAAACATAAAATGAATAAAAGTGATTTTTTTATGTACTTATGTATGTATGTATGTTGTTGCTTAAACTAGAAAGGTTTTGCTTCTAGAAAAAAACTGAAAAATATAACTATTATATATAATTAAACTTTCAAATTAATTAAAGAAGTACAAGGCAAATCCATACTAGGTAATCACAACCGATCGGGTGACTTTTTTCGCCGCTTTTAATTTGAATACACGTTGAATGCAAACACACATTTTTCAGTAATTTTTTGACATTAAAAGTGTAAATTTCTCAAAGCGAATTGACCAGATTATACCTTATATGAATTTGCCTTAGTTGTAATAATACGCCAACGATAAGTTTGTTGTTCTACTTGGTCTACTTAAAAATTTTGTTGTTGTTTGTCAGAATTTTTCGTTGCTCATTAATAAAATTAAATAAGGTGAAGTCGGGACTGCCTATCACCTGACAGCCAAAATTTGATTAGTAAATTTTACGGTGCAAGATGTTGTAGTCAAAGAATCTATTTTTCCAATTAATTTGTTGCATTGAAGAATACTGATTTGTAGTTAAAATTAAATATTTGCTAGAGTTGTTTAACTCAAATTTTATTTGAGTTAAACAAATTTACTCAGGGAGTAATTTAAATATTTGCGATTTGTTCATACAATTTTAGATACTTCACAGCTGTGTATAATAATCATCTATCTTCGACTTAAATCTTTTCTCAATTTATTAAACTAATAAAACAAATAAGAGTTCTATATTCGGGTATGCCGATTCTTATATACCTTTCACAAGCCATAAAATATATAGACATACATATGTATATACTCTACATAAAGTAAAGACAATTCATGCGACATTTTATAAAAAAAGAGAAGAGAGGTGTCTTAGCACACGCTTTTATATGATGATTTCAAATTCAAAATATCCCATTATTTCCTTTCCTTTCCTATTGTGGTCGGTGGCGGCTTACAGCCGATCAGCTGTGTTCTCTGGTTTGTGCTCATATGCAAAAACAAAGCAAAAACAAATTGAGCAATCGTTCTCAGTGTTTTTCTCTTGTTTTTAATTAATTCACTTCAAAAAACGAAACACGACAAAATCAATCAATTTGTTTCGTTTATTTTCCTACTCTGCTTTTAAGTACAAAGAAATCAAAACAAAAATAAATTTATAACTTTAATAGTGTCGAATATTTTGGCTACGAAAATCACGTTATAACTCCTGTCTAGATAAATAGGAAAGCTATAAAAAAAAATTCGTACACACATCAATTACGAGTTAAACTGCAATGTAAAGCGCTTAACTACATGCAAAATGTCCCTTACAGAACAAAAAATCTGTGACGCGTTGTTGCAGTTCACCAGCGAGCTTTTACAAATATAAACTTTCAAACTTGATTAAATCAAGTGAAACTAGAATATAGACAATTGGCTACAATATGCATGCATGGATTAAAAAAATATGTTTTTACACTTACACAATGTTTTTTAATTTCATTCCATTAATTTTTCCAAATATACATTTTGTATTTGTTGTAAGAAAAATATATAGACAAATTTTATTTGTTAAAATAAAGTTTTATAGACTGGCTTTTTAGTATTTTTGTAGTTATAATTTCTTCCTTGAAAGTTTTTATACTCGTATAATAGGACGATGATAAGAAGTTTTTAAACATTATGATGGTTGGAAGTCTACACCCAGAGAAACAGCTTAAAATCTTGAATAAATAAAAAACATAAACGAAACTCTAAAAGAAGTATTGTTCTGCGTTGTTTATTGACGTTTCTCAGGCCTTTGATAAAGTGTGGCATGAAGGTCTAATTTTAAAATTGAAGACATACCTACCAATAAACATTCTAAATCTTTTGCAAAGTTACATTATTCCCCGTAAGTTCACTGTTGTGGAAGGAGACTTTACGAGCATGCCTGAAACTATCTCATCCGGTGTGCCACAGGGGAGTATACTGGGGCCAGTTTTGTATTTGATTTATACTTGTGATATGCCTATGAGCAGTAATATCCACACTTCTACATTTGCCGACGATACAGCCTGCCTTGGCACGTATGAAAACCCTTACGAGGCGTCTCGATATCTGCAGGAACACATTACCCAGGTGGAGCTATGGTTAAACCTATGGAGAATTAAGGTAAATGAACAATCAAGTTGTTCCTCAACATTCACATGTGAAATATCTTGGTATACACCTTGATCGATGGCTTACATGGAAACATCACATTGACTCTAAGTTAACTCAAATGAAACTAAAATTAACTCAGGTACATTGGCTGATTGGCAGAAATTCAACTCTCAGCCTAGACTGCAAACTTTTAATTTACAAGTCGCTTTTAAAGCCAATATGGTGCTACGGAATTCAGCTATGGGGCACTGCTTCAGCTTCAAATGTTGAGAAAATTCAACGAAGGCAAAACAAAATTTTACGTTTGATAACATCGGCTCCATGGTTCATAAAAAATTCAAATATAAATCGTGATTTAAATATGCCACTAGTGACTGAAGAAATTGCAAAATACGCAGGCAAATATCTAACAAAACTCGAGTCACATCCTAATCCGCTTGCTCGTAATATATTGAACTTTACTGGACATATTCGCTTAAAAAGAGAATACAAGGGCTCTAATACTCAACACTCCAGATGAATACTTTTGTTTTGCCTATCACTACTTATGTAATATAATATAATAATATAATCTATAATAAATATCACTAAGTTTATGTCCGACATTGGTCGGGCCTAAAGCATGTACAGGGTGGGCCAAAAGAAACCAAGGGGTGTAAAAGTTTAATAACTTTTTTGTTTATTAATTTTTTTTTATTTTTTCTTTCAGATTATATAGACAACACTTGGAGAATTTATAATGGAGAGGTTCACAACTGAACAGAGAACCAGAACAATAGAATTTTATTATTTAAACCAGAAATCAACTTTATTGAAAATTTGATTATGGGTGATGAAGCTCATTTTCATTTGAATGGCTTTGTTAATAAGCAGAACTGTAGGTTCTGGGGTTCTCAAAATCCAAGAGCCATTCATCAACGCCAATTGCACCCCATCAGGTGTACAGTATGGTGTGGGATCACATCTGAAAATGTCATTGGGCCCTACTTCTTCGAGAATGAAGATGGAAGTGCTGTAACCGTAAATGGAGAGCGGTATCGGTTTATGATAGAACATTTTTTACGTCCTGCTCTTGAAAACAGACCTGGTATGTGGTTTCAGCAGGACGGAGCCACTGTCTATACTGCCCGAGACACAATGGCACTTTTAAGTCAAATTTTTGGAGAGCGAATAATTTCTCGAAATTAGGAAATTATTTGGCCAGCGCGATCGCCAGATTTGACAGCACCCGACTATTTTCTTTGGGGTTTTTTGAAGGAGCGAGTGTATGTGAACAAGCCAGAGACAATCCTTGAACTCAAGGCAAACATTGTTGCAGAAATTCGAACGCTACAGCCACAAGTTTTGAAAGATGTTATGGAAAACGCTCTAAAAAGAGCCCATCAGTGCGAAGCTGAAAACGGTGGTCATTTAAGAGACATCATTTTTCATACTTAGCGTAAAAAAATTTCCATTTTGTATATTATATAATCTAAAAGAAAAAATAAAAAAAGTTAATAAACAAAAAAGTTATTAAACTTTTACACCCCTTGGTTTCTTTTGGCCCACCTTGTATAAAAAAAAAATTATTTTTAAGTATTTCAATATACATTTTCTATTTTGAAAATTATTGAATTAATGTGACGCGTTCTTATTTTTAAGTTGGGTGTTTTTTTTTAGAGGTATAGAACTTCGAATTGAAATAATACACAAGAAAATCGTTTTAATGTCCATCAATTTGGCTTTATTGGAAGGATAATTTTATGCCATTAATGTTTAAATATGATTTCGGGCATGTGGCCGCCGCGGCCGGCTCGAATAAAGCCAATTCTACAGGTCCAATTTTCAACCACTTTTTCGAGCATATGGGGCCGTATGTTGGCAATAACGCCACGAATGTTGGCTTCCAAGTCCCCTAACGTTTCTGGTTTGTTGGCGTAGACGAGCGACTTCACATATCCCCAAAGAAAATAATCCAATGGTGTCAAATCACACGATCTTGGTGCCCAATTGACAGGTCCATTCCGCGAAATTATGCGCTCATCGAATGTTTCCTTCAATAAATCGATTGTGACGTGCGCTGTGTGGCATGTAGCGCCGTCTTGTTGGAACCACAACTCATCCACATTCATGCCATCCAATTCGGGAACAAAATAGTCGGTTATCATGGCTCTATACCGGTTTCCATTAACGGTAACTGACTCTCCAGCATTATTTCGGAAGAAGTATGGCCCAATGACTCCACCAGCCCATAGAGCACACCAAACAGTCAGTTTTTGTGGATGTAATGGCGTCTCAAGGGTCTCATGTGGATTCTCTTCACTCCAAATGCGGCAATTTTGCTTGTTGACGTAGCCATTCAACCAAAAATGAGCCTCATCACTGAACAAAATTTTGCGATGAAAATCAGCATCGAGATCAATCTCATTTTCGGCCCATACACCAAAATCACGACGCATTGCATGGTCTCGCGGCTTTAATTCTTGCACAAGCTGGATCTTGTAAGGTCGCAAGCCAAGATCTTTGCGCAAAATCTTCCATAAAGTTGATGGACAAAGCTCCAATTGCTGTGCACGGTGGCGAATCGATTCATTCGGGTCCTCTTCAACACTTTGCTCTACAGCGGCAATTGTTTCTTCGGTGCGCACTGTTCGACGTCTCTGCGGATGCGTATTATCACATAGAGTAAACGTAGTGCGAAAAAGATCCATGGTTAACCGAATTAATTGCTCTGATGGACGATTATGTCGACCATAAAATGGACGGAGCTTGCGGTAAACTTCGCGAACTGAACCATTATTTTCGAAATAAATTTGCACGATTTGCAAGCGTTGTTCTTTTGTCAACCTGTTCATGATGAAATGGCAAACCAAACTAAATATTAATCACTTGACAGCTGACAAAATGGCCGCCAGTTAAAAAAGTGATGCCAACTTAAAGTTCTATACCTCAATAAAAAACACCCATTATTATGCACAAAATATGGAGAATTTTATCGACCACTAACACATTAAAAAAAAAACTGCCGGCAACACTTAATTTGGCAGATTCAATGATTTTATATTTTGATGAAGATACTAACATCGTTTCGACCCAGAAGTATATATTCCCAGCAAAAAATTTCAAAAAAGTTAATCGGGTTTGAAATGAAGCATTTTTGGTGGAAGCTCTTCCTTACTGGATTACCAACTTAACGATTTTAACAACATGTACACGTAATCTTTTAAATCTAAAAAAAATCATTGTCTTTATTTATCAACTTTTACATCAAATTTTTTAATTTTATATAATGTGATTTGTAAGAGAGTAATGAAATTTGGCAATCAGAAAAGTAAGTCATTATATGGCAAGTAGTTCTAATGATAATGTATAATTTTTTGCTGGGTTCATTTATATAAGCACATGAATATGAATACACGGATTGACAAGCCTGTATATTAGTGCTGAGATACTATCGATATTAGAAAATATTTTCTAATATCGATAGTTCAGATTTCACTATCGATACTACCGATATTACTATCGACTGAACGTTTGTACCTGAGAAAGAAAAATATAACTAGTTTTGCTTACCAGGTTACAGTTAGTTTTTTTTTTATCCCTTTATTGATTAATATGTACGAGTATGTAGGTATCTACGAACGTTATTTTAGGTGACAGTTTTTGAAAAATTGTGCTGTCAGTTAAACAAATTTTATGACACCTTAGGTTTTCGAAACTGCATAATATCGATATTGATATTTTTTCCTATCGATATTTTCGATATTTTAAAACTATCGATCGTATCCCAGCACTACTATTTATATATACTCTTGCTATTTTGGGTGAAGGGTATAAATATAAATTACTTTATGTGCGCCATCTACACTATGAATCTTAAGATCTGAAACTTATTGACTGATTGAAACCTGCTTTTTTAGAAAAAATATTTCATAAAATTAATGCATTTCGATGATGCCTTAAATATTCTAAGCTACTTTTTATATAATTGAATGTTATTAAAGTTATTATTATTTTATCACGACTTATACATATTTCCAATACGAACATCAACTTTTCTCAAAGAAAATATTTTTCTATTGAAATTAAAAAAATCTTTTGCTGTTGAATTTCCTAAAAAGAATACTTCATTAAGTTAATACTCGTACACACTGCCAAATTCGTTCTCAAGGATTATAGCAAAATGACGAAAGTTATTAAAATATCTAGCATGACTTTAAAGTTTTTTTCTTTATTTTTTTTTTACAAACTCTTCATAATAAATGATTGCATTATTTTGTCCCTTTTCGTGCTCTTGCATCAGTGCTTTTCAACTAATTTTGATAGCATAATGCAAAGATATACTTGCTGGAATAAAATTAATAACTTTATCCTTAAATAAACTCGCGTAAAGTAAAAGTTATTGTCATTCCTTATCGACAAGAGTGGTTTTTAATCAGCATAATAATTTGACGTTGGATGTTTGCTCTGCTTTCGTTTTATGCTTGATATTCCATGTTAAATGACAATATCTGTCGCTGTTTTTTTTTTTTTGTTTTCCTCCATTTCGTTTTGATGAAAACAGTATTTAAAGATTTTTATCGCGCAAAGTTTTTCTTTTGATTTTTGTTTTTATTATTTGTTTGCTTCATTTCCGGTCATCGTTTACGATTTCATGACTTGAACAATTCAGTGAAGTTTTTGTATTTGACTTACTAACAAAGTTTTTCCTTTAAGAATGTTCTGCTAGTAAAAATGGCAGTAACATTTTTAGTGGCCTTTTTGCATTTCCGTTTCCTGTTTGTCAAGAAATTCAACATTTTTATTACATTTCCTTCACAATCTGCCCTACCACCAATAATAATACTGCACTTGTCGTGTTTAACGCAAACCAGAGTTAATTTTAGTTTAACATTGTGACCTGTTATTTGAGTTTAGGTGATTATTTGTTGTAAATAAACCTTTATTCCTTAAGTTTTGCTCACCCTGCCAAAGGCTATTTAGCAGTTTCATTAGCTTTTAGTTTTACACTGGAAAAGGTATCGCATTGTTTGTTTGATTAAACAGTGAAATTATGTAAGCAACAATTTAGCAAAATGTATAAAATAAATCACAAGCAAAATTTACTAACAAAAACAAAATTTTTATAAGTAATTCAAAAGATTAGCCATCCCGAGGCGTAGTCTAAACCAGTGTGTTTATCTAGCCCATAGTTTTTAACTTAATATTTAAGTATGTATTATACGATTTGATTTTTTTCTGTGGTTAATTAAAGTTCTTATTAAATTACGCTGAAAGTACGGCAGCACTAAACAATTTCCAAATATTATGGAAAGCTTTCCAAACAACAGCTGTTTAATACAAATAAGAAAGTGAGGTTATCAATATTTAGAAAATAAAAATTGCATAAGAACACATTTTATGAAACCAAACAAGCATCAGAATGCATTTGTATATATGTACACAGAAAAAATTATTCCCAAAAAATTTTTAAACAAATATTGTTTTGAAATCAAACTTAGTTTCAGTAAATATTCTGTACTGTTCCACTAAATTAATTTGTACCAAAACACTGTATAGAGAAGAAACAGGCCACGACGTTTGTCGGCTACATTTCGGCATTTACATGTATACAACACGATCAAACAAAATAAACAACAACTAAACAACAACAACCGCACAACAGCACGTTGTTCCTATCAACAAGCAAGATAAACACCAACACACTGAAATAACATTTTCTCTCAGCCGAACTATGATTAATTTAAATTTTTACAAAATTTTTATCAGAATTTACAAAATTATTTGTAGGACTGCATTCAAATAAAATATTTACTGATAAAACGAATTTGGTTACTGAAAATGAAATTTAGTTTTTTCTGTGTATGTATTATATATTTATGAAACTTAAACAAAATTCTTTTTAATAACCACACGCACGCTCAAAAACATATGGTACACTCATAAAACTTAAATAATATTTAAATACACAAGGTTGGACATTCAAGTGTAGTTTAAATATGCAATGGAAACACAATTTCGTATTTAAATAGAACTTAAAAATAGTTACAACTTGATTACTGAGGGCAATTATAAATAAAATTCCGCGAGAAATTTTTCGCGGGGAATAATTCCAATTAACACCAAGTAATAGGGAAAACAAAAAATTATAATTGGAAAAAGGAGACATTTCTTGCGGAATTTTATTCATAATTGCCCTGACTAAGTCAAAAAGTGGCCCCAAGTAAAAGTTTTTTTTTTTTAATTTGGTAACGCACTATCGTATACATTTGTTACGACTTATGGCAAAATGCAACCCTAATCTAATACAGCTTATGAAAATTTTCAAAGACAATAACATTTCATAAGATCAGGGTTGAATTTTCTCAAAAGTCGAACGATTATGTAGGATAATTAATTATCTCAAATTATTATTTTAACTATTCAGTAAATTTTATCTTGTGATATCTATTTTTATATAATTGAACTACGAGTATAATGAATTTTGACCAGGAATATTTATTAATTCAGTTCAAATTCAGTTTTTTCGATTCTTATTATGGTATGAAATATTTTAGTAATTAATGTGATCTCTTAACGAAGGCAAGAAAAGTTAAACTATACTTTGAGGGAAATGAACCATTTTTCTGTGCCACCACGCACTTCATCAGCAGCCATGTCTGCCTACTAGGGCAGAGAGTGTCTGCTAACATCAGCTATTTAACATGAAATTTTAATAAAATGGACTATGATAATTCTTTTTCTGGTGTAAGCACTTCCTATCTCTAAATTTAAATGAAGTAATGTGTGTGTGTATGGAACACAGCATCGTGCAGGTCTTAGATGTCTCTTGGCTGGGTATCGCGATTTCGAAATGTCTATTTCACAACACCTTCACATATTCAATGTGGCATACACTGAAAGAAAACCATTTCATAACTGGTATGTAACCATCACATTCAACACCTTTCATTAATACAATGACAAACTTCATTAATGAAATGAAACATTACAAAAAAAGTTACAAGCGTCAGAAGTTTTTTTGAGTCCCATGTGGTCAACTTAGGCCCACTGTAACTCCTGTCCAGCTTAAGCCAGCAGACTGCCAAGATATGTGTTATAAAGCCTAAGTCCTCCTCTACGGATGTTCGAAGTTGCATATAAATCCAATAAGTAGTTTAGAAGTTCCAGATTTGGTAATTTATTTTGTAAAAGTCCCCACTGTGCATTATATTGATGCAAATTTCATTAATGGAATGAAACCTTTCCAATGATTAATATTTTACAATTCGTAGTATCATTAATGTTACGAAATAATTTTCATTCGAGTAATGAAAAACTTAAATATGTATTCACACAAAAAAATAATTTCAACTAGTTGGGTGACATAAGAGAATATCAAAGTATCAAACCACATTTGAAATTAATCTATAGTTGTGGAAATTATAGTTTCGTTGCAACTTTAATGAAATATTTCGTAACTAAATTGAAGAAATAGTTTTTACAATTTTTGGCACAAGTAATAAAATATAGTAACGGATTATTGATTTCGAAGGTACTAGTAGTTTAAAAAACAAATAATTGATTTATATATGCACGCAGATAAAAATATCAATGTAAAATCACCATGCAAACATTTTGATTATATTTCATATTAAATTTGTTCAATTGCTTTGTTCATAGGTGCAATACACTGTTGTGCTTAGTTGTATTTGTTTATTTTGATTTTCGTAAATATCCGACGAATTTCGCATTACCAGCGAAAACTTCCTGCTTTTGGCTGTTAGACAGCGTGCTAACCTCGCAGTCGGAAGATTGCAGGTTCGAATCCTGGAGACAAGTCAAGGTATTTTTTTTAACTATAACTTTTCAAATAAATTCTTTGCTAAATGATCATTTAAACAATATTGAATTAAAATTTTATTCATGGTAGTTTATATTATGTGAGTATCGCGATGAGTTCCAAGTTCAAATCTTGGACGAGGAAGCCAATTATATACATTCATACAAACATTTTTCTAATGCCAGTGCCAATATCTACACGTAAGTTAAATAAAATACAATGACTACATTAAATTAATGAATCAGGGTCATTACAACAATGAATTATGTCACGATATGATGATCAGAAATGTTTTTAATTCAATGAAATAGTTCGTTAAAGAAATTAAAACTAACGTCACATTTATGAATGATAAGGTTTCATCTTATTAGTGTAAATACTTCATTGTATATACTAAAAAGTTTCATTGCAATAATTACATTTTGCATTTAAAATGTGAAAGTGTACGTCGCTTAGTAAAAGTCCTGCCATTGCATGAATAAAAATATTTCGTTGTATATATGAATTTTTTTTACAGCAGATGAAACAATTTGGGAATAATGGGAATGAAAATTTATATTGGTTGAAAAATAATGATACAGTCATAAATATAATTTAGGAATGTTTTTCTCTTAAGCTACGGTCACACTTGTCAAACATTTGCCCAAAAAAGCGTAACCGCTAATTGCTAATGAAAAATCTTTCAATTCAGACAAAAGTTTGTCAAGTTAAGGATTATTCAATAATGTTGGATTCTATAACATTGTCTATTAGTTGTGTTCTAAACTGTTTAATTTAATAAACAAGTGCATGGATCAAAACTTTTTTCATTGGTGTTTATTGGTTACGCTTTTTTGGACAAATGTTTAGCAAGTGTGGCCGTACCTTTAGTGTAAGGTGTGGCCCGTAGCGTCGTCCTGTTGAAACTACATATCGTTATTGACCATATCATTCAAGAATTTGGAAATCATTGACCCGTGGTGCTCGCAAGCATAAAATGAGGGAAGTACGCAAATCGTTGTCCCAACAGAAGTCCAATTTTGCTAAAAGAATTAAATAATTTTAAAGTTTCGTTGAACGCTATATCTGTGCCTGAATCTTCAAAAATGTGACCGCATTCATTAGTTAAAGCTTGGAAGTAATTATTGGAAGGCCATTTTAGCAAACGAAGTAAGTTATTTCATTGCCTTTTCGATGAATAGAGTTTCAAAATTAAGCTATGTACAGACGATTGTCAGATCTTACAATATTGTCAGATCTGGCAATGTGCTGACAATGTACTGGCAATCGAAAATTGCCAGCACAATATTTCTTGTCAGTTCACACGGATGTCAGAAAATCTTACAATTTATTGCTGGACGGTTGTATGACAATAAATTCATCTGACAAAATCGTCAGTAGAAAAATTGTCAGTTCACACGGTTGTCATATGCACAAATTGTTCGATCTGTTGTTATGCGTTGCCATACTTAAACCATTTGTTGGCCATTGTTAAATATTTATCGTTTGTGTTTGTGTTAAATGTAAAAAGTGAAAGTATAAATTATTATGGACCATAAAGAAGCAATTGCAATGATTTCGTCTGCATATATTTTATTATAAACTTTTTCTTTAAAATCAAGCGTGCACAGTGTTGCCCATAGAAAGAATTATCTTACAATGACGCCATTGTCAGATGCATGAACTTCGCACATCAGACAATATTAAAATGTCTGACAAATATCTGGCAATAATTTTACAATGTGTTCACACGATTGTAAGATGTCTGACAATATGTTGTCAGTTGTTAGTCTTGCAATGGACTGACAATGCTTTTTCTGGCAACGTCGTCTGACAAAAATTGCCAGTTCACACGGTTGTAAGAAATTTTTAGCACATTTTACTGGCAATATTGTAAGATCTGACAACCGTCTGTACATAGCTTTACTCATAAAATTTTAATGCATTTATGCACGAACTTTTTCCATCCCAAGCCACTGTGCAATTGCATTACACATTAAGTTGTTGCAGTTGTTGTACTAATTAAGTACTTTTTAAGTTGTTGCTATAGTTTTTGCGCTTTTTGTTGCAACTTTAAACTTTAAAAGAGAGATTTCCTGGAGGTATTCAAAAAGTTGCCATGGTTAAATTGTAACTTGGTTTTGCAGCATTTAAAAATGCACAGCGATGTATGTGTCAACTTTTTCTTTTACTTCCCCGTTGTATTTTCTTATTTCTATTTCTAACAATTTTCTTATTCTTTTCCAGTCGCAATTTACGGTTTGAAATGAAACATATCGTTCGATTTTTAGGGAATTTTAATGATTTATTGGTTTAACACTTCATTCGCCAAAACGAACTGCACAACAAATAAAAAGAAAACAAATGCATGTATGTGTGTGGATTGGAAAATTTTTCATCATTTGTCACAGTTGGATAAAAGAAAACTTATTAAGAAAATGAAAACGATTCTTGGAAAACCAGGTGATTACAGCATTTGTGTATGTTAGCGAATAAGTTTGTCGTGATGCAAAGAAATTAAGAAAAAAAATTTACGAAATGAAAACTTTCAAATAATTGAAAAGTGAACAAAGTTCTGTGGCAATATTAGCTAAAATGCCTGGATTGGCAGAAGGAGTAAATGAATGAATGTATTGTGCGTTGCTGATAAAAAGTATTACTATAGAATATGAATTAGAAAAATATTTGCTTGTAAAAAACAAAATTAAATTTAAGTTAAATGACTTTGTTTGAAAGAGTCGAAAAGTTTATAAAATATACGTAATAATTTTGAAATCAAATTCAATTGACATTATTTTGCAATTAAAGTGGAATAAGGAAGTGAAAATGTATTTGGATATACACATATGGTGAGAAATTACTTTTTATTTACGGTTTAGGGAGGGGGGGGGGGGGAATGCGAGAGGCAGCATAACAAAAGGGAGTTTCTTACTTATTTTTTTTTTACTTATTTTGTAAATAATTCAATTTAACATTAAATTTAGAGCGATTAAATAAATTTCGGAAACTGTTTTTCTCATGGATTAAATTTTACGAGAAAAAGTAAATTTTAAAATTGTAAGCCACGTTATTTGCTTTTGTGTCAATACAAAAAAGCCAATGAGCATCGAATCAGGCAGGTTGCTTGACGCCACAAAATTTTTTCTGCACTAATGCTAGCCATACACTACACAAGTTCAGTGCTCAAGTCTGGCACTGTGTAAACTAAGCTTGCGATACACACTATACAAGTAAACTGTACAGTTTTTATTTTACGCACTGTACAGTGCCAGACTTGTGCAGTGAACTTGTGTAATGTATGGGCGGCATAAGAAAATATAAGAAAATTAGCTATTTTTTAATAAAACCTCTTAGAAATGATTTCTTTGTAATTTTTTTCAACGAAAATTGTAAACTTCAAATTAAAAATTGTAATTCAATACTTAATTACCTGGCAAGGATTTACATGACATACATATAATTGAATATAATTGATCGAAATATACCTGAAATTATAAAAAAAATAAAAATGCATTAAAATCATTTATTTTTTTACATATAAAAACTAAACCATAAATATATCTTTAATACAACTTTATAAAAAAGAACTTGATAGCACGTACAAAAACTATTTCAACTCAAAAAAAATCTGTAATTTTTTTCTTTCGCTTTAAAAATATGTTGAATCAAAATATGCTCGTACAAATCGCAACGCATTGCTAAGAAGAGGAAAAAGAAAAATCATCGACCTTATCAGTTTTGTAGTCTAAAAATTTATGTGTTAAAATAATTTAACTATTCCACACGACTGCAAAATTACCAAATGAACACGTAAATGTTAAACAACCGGTGAACGTAAAAAAAAGAAACAAGAAAAAAATCTGCACAAAATATTCAAATTTATATTGAAAATATAAAAATCTGAGAGAAAAATGTTAAAATAGAATATTATTTTGCAGGTAGAAGTACAAACACGAAATTACGGGTATTGATACTGATGCACAACAGCAAAAAAAATATTTTCCCAAACAACCAAATGAGCAACTTTACCAGATTCTGACAGCCACTAAAAGTTGTTAAAAAAAATGAATGAAAACAAGTATGTACACATAATACGTTTAATAATGATGCACAGTGGGACTTATCGAAAAAAAAAACAAAATTCAAGCTGTAATAAGTAAAAAATAAAAAAATTTAAGTTTAGCACTAATAGTCCCAAATTATTATTTTACTTATTCAGTAAAATATTTTTTATTAAAAATACATTGAAATTGATTATTATTTACTTATTCAGTAAAATATTTTTTATTAAAAATACATTGAAATTGATTATGTTGAAACTGTTGCTAATGAAGATGAGCAAGGGAACCTTTAATAACTCTAGTTGTTCTAAGAACAACTAGAGCTATTATGTTAAACTTTTATTTAAACAAATGAGAAGTTCAACAAATATCAAAATTTAAACAAGAACTCAATAATCAACATGTTTTTTATTTTCTTAGTTTACCATTGCTACATAGGGTGACTTTTTTCAGCTCGAATTGTAGTTGTAAGAAGTATGTACATATGTAAAGGCAATAAATGTAAATAACAACAACAGCTATTTAAGAATAGAGTGTTGCCACACAAGTATTTTTGACCGGGTGCAGTCAAGTTACTAATAAGTGTTTTTTTTCGGAATTGTTACAATTTAAGATTAACATTTGTTAACGCACTAATTGAGAATTTCCTTTTATATAAAATTTGTCCCAAAAACTAATGTTTAACTTGTTCCATAAAATAATAAATATTTCTTAAAAATTCGTGGAAACTGATTATTGAGGGGTTAATGGGTAATGCAGGACATCAGGGAACCTTTACGAAAAAATTTCTTAATGCATAAAAACTGGAATTTAACTCCAGTTAAGTCTGCTGAGTACGATCTCAGGCAATGAGCACAAGTATACAACCTAGATCTACAGTAAATATTTTTATGCATAAAAAAGTACCTTTTGCTCAAAATTGTTAAGTCGATTTGCTTCGAGTCAGGTTTTATGCATTACACCGAAAAAACTAATTTTAATAAATTCAATGAATAAAATTCATTGACGAAGATGCATTAATATTTTTTTAAAAATACGTTGACTCAAAGTACTCATACATTATTTCAATGAAAATATTCATGGAAACGCATTATCAACTTTAATGTACGTATGAACAGTACGTTGAAAGCATTCACATTTTTAAATCTAGAAACTCATACTTAACAAAGTGTGTAAAAGCAAAATAAATGATGAGTACAGACAAATGTCAAGAATGAGTATCTTGATTCAATGAACTTTTACATTAACTCAATGTACTCATACACTGTTTTCCAATGTAAAGGAAAGAGATATGTAAAGACAACTAGTTTGAAGCTGTCATTCAACAAGGAATGTTGTGTTTGCTTATTTGTCGTACATTATTTTGAATAATATAGACTTAAAAACAAATGGCAATTAAAAATGATGTGCTTTGATTGTAAAGAGAAATTTAATAACATATACATATGTATGTACTTATTACCTCGTCATTTTAAGCAAAAACATAATTTATTGTTACGATGATGATAGCTCATTACGTGCCATAACCGCCAAAATGGCTTAAGCGACATAATTCTCGAACGTCAATTTTTTTTACCAAAATCGATTATCTGCGATCGTAAATAGTCGATTTTCAAAAAAAAAAGAAGTTCAAAAAATGTGTCACTTAAGCTATTTTAGCGGTTATGGCTCGATTAGTTTTTTAAAATTTGTCAAATTTTGTTAAGAAATTTGTTTTATAAACCCTTTATAGCTCAAAAATATTTTTATTTTTTATTTCATTGAAACAATGTATGAGTGCATTGGGCCAACGTGTAGGTTCATTAAAATCAATGTAAAATTTCATTGAAATATTTGCTTAAATTTATTCGATTTTTTTGGTTTTTAATTTTGTTTTTATATTTATTAAGCTTGAGATCTTGTTTTTTATATGAAAAGAATTAATTAATTTTATTTTATTCCAATATTTTGTTGCCACATATATTCCCTGAAGAAGTTATCCATTGTGGCAACGAAACATTGGAATAAAAATAAAATTAATTAATTCTTTTCATATAAAAAACAAGATCTCAAGCTTAATAAATATAAAAACAAGGTTCATTGAAACAGTGATCAATTTTATTGTGCCAATGATCTTATGCATTGATTTTAAAAACTGTAAATTTTTCAATGAACGGTAGTTCATTGATTCAATGTACCTGTGTCTTAGGCCGAAATTAAGGCAAAAGTTCATTGAAACACTTTTGTGGTTCAGTGTTGATCCATTATGTCAAACTTTCATTGAAATAAATGAGAAGCTCGCCGAAGATCATGGTTGAAATAAGAATTCAATAATCAACATGTTTTTTTTTTTTACTTTACAATTGGAACATTTTTTCAGCTCGAATTATAGTTGTAAGAAGTTATCGAGCCATAACAGCCAAAAAAGCTTAACCGATACATTTTTTACATAGAAAATTTGTTATTTACGATCGCAAATAGTCGGTTTTGGTCAAAAAATTTAGTTCGAAAATTATGCCGCTTAAGCTTTTTCGGCTGCACGATATAATGAAAATCAATGTAAAACCAACAACAGCTATCCATTCATTGCTTTCGCAAAAATAGTGTTGCCAAAGAAGTATTTTCTGATCGGGTGCTGTCAAGTTTTTAACTTGGGTTTTATTGGGAATTTCTATTTAATATTTTACCGAGCAAGTTAAATATTCACCCTTATTCTAGCTGTCAACTTCGACGTCAAGTCAATGCAATGCAATACCTAAATATTACGACTTTTCTACTCACTCTCGAGCACAATTTTGTGCTATTGACAGTCTTTTTCTATTTCTAAGGTCCGGAAAATACCATGAGCCTGTCAATAGAAGTCAGTTGTTTTTGCCGAAAAATTTTGGTACCGTATTGACGTGACGTCGATGTTGACAGCTGGAATAAGTGTGAATAATTTTGTGAAAAGGTGCGATAAAAATATTCACCCTTTTTCTATTTGGCGTCGGCAACATAGCACGACGTCGTTTTTAATGTTTTTTTTTGGCAAATCGGTATTCCCGTAGATAGTATTGCCATTTATCGATGACTGTCAGCATATGTTTCGTATTCTGTACGAAAAATTGATGTTGATGTTGCCGTTCATTTTGTCGTCAGTATTTTTGATGTCGTGTTCTGTCGTGTGCATGCCTCAACGAATTTGAAAAATAGTTTAAATGGTAAAAAAAATGAAATATAAAAATACCAAAGTAAATATAAAAATTTACATATTTGAAAAAAATTGTTAAAAAATTTGAAAAATATAATATGGACAAAATTAAAATTACCAACCCCAACCAATTTGAAAAGCTTGTGGAAGAGTTGAAAAAAGTCCTTCTTTTGCTAGAGGATTCCGCAGGGGTAGTGTTCCTAATTATTTCAAGACACAGTGGGAAAGTGTTGCGACTGCACTAAATTCGTTCGGTCCACCAATTAGAAGTAGTGTTGGATGACAAAATTTAAGGTAAATAGTGTGTTGGGAAAGTATACTGTATGATAAACTTATTTTTACAGATCTGGCTAGACTTGAGGTTCAAATTAAAAAGAAGGTTGCCAAACAGTGCTGAGTGTGAAGCAACTGGAGGCGGGGTATATAAACAATTAGCACTGACCCAATTTGGAGGAAGCTCTAATCTCCAATAAACGTTGATCTGATCCCTTTTGTCTAAAAATTAGGCTCTATTGTATGCAATATATGCCTAAATGATGTTTTGTGCAGCCGAAAATAACTTAAAAATATTAAAAGGATGAACATTACTCATTATTTTCCAAAAACTTGACAGAATTTCTCATTTACTTTTCCTTGGGTAACTAACTGGCAAATGCATGACTTTTGTCTGAGAAATCTTATTTTCACTATTAAATTTTTTTATTTTCATTATGCCAATAGGAAAGAAAAACATTTTATTTAAATTTATTTACAAAGCTTTTACTTATTCAAAAACACTTTTACCAAAAATAGTAAACAAAATGAATCAGCTGACTCAAATATTGGATATGTGTATTGTATTTATCGATAAACAGGCAACGTCGTCATAACACTGTTAGGGAATACAAAGTTAGCATTCATGTTGTGTTATATTGGTGTTGTTTCAAAATTGACGACGATGTTGCCGACAGTGATGCCAACTTTTTTGGCTCTAAAAGCACATCAGAATTTAAAAAAAGCACTAAAAAGCGTAATTTTGTGATCTAAAAAGCGTAAAAAGCACTAACGTGAAAAACGAGTGAAATGTAATAATTTTTTCTAAGCTATTCTCTACTTCGGCAACATTATCAACATCTTTTATGAAATATATCAGACGAAAGAGGTATGCTTTACACTGAGAAAAATAAATACACCAAGTGTTTATTAAAGTAATTTGAAGAAATACACAAATTTCTTAAAAGCACTACTTAGTGCTTTTTCTTACTTTAGCACTAACGCTCAAAATTTGGCGTTTTGAGTCTTCAAAAAGCACTAAAAATAGTGCCAAAAGCACTAAGTTGGCATCGCTGGTTGCCGACGCCAAATATAATAAGGGTGATTAAAACTTACACCCGTATTCTAAGCTCTGTGACAATTTTACATTGCTTAAAATATAAAAATTGTCATTTGTTATAATTTTGTTATTTGTCACAAAGTTCAGAGTAAGGGGGTTAATATAAAAAAATTAAAATTAAATTAATATGCTTATTTTTTTAAAAACAATCACAGTAAGATTTGAAAGAAGTCTTAAATTACTATTTTAAATTCATAGGCCGGTACGTTGTACCTTTTGAAAATTTGTCTTTAAAGCTGTCTAAACGCTGGATAATGATACAGGTAGTGTTGTAAGGTTTCCTTACAAGAATTGCATGAGAAGCACCCTATCAGTCCCATGCGACCTAAATCAAACCTCATCTCCGTGTTGACGGTTATTATGCTCCTCCACAGTCTCCTGAGTAGGGGTGTAAGATGATTTTGCTAAAAAAAATTGGGATATTTTCAAAAAAAAAGTGGCATTGTTCGTTATTCTTAAAAATCTCACTTATAACTTTTTTAAAATTAGGGCAATTGTTACTAAAAAAAAATATTTTATTTATTTCCATTTGATAGACTGATTCATTCCAAAATCCCCTAGCATTTTACTTTACAACTTATTCCACAGTGCCGTGGCACGGATATTGCCACTGCCACTGTTGCAGGAAAAAATATTAAACTTCAATTACATATTTGTATCGCATAAATGTTTAGCTTTACGTACATACGTTTGTAAATGTTTTTTTTTTGCTCCTTCTAATGAAATGATGAGAATTGAGTTCAAATGTATTTTATTTTGTATGTTCTTTTTTAATGTTGTTATTTAAACGATACTTTCAATTTTGAAAATTGTTTCCTTAAAGAAAATTGTTTGTTGTTGCCAGCTCCGCTTTACTGATTGCAAATTTTTTTTCCAATTTTGTGTTTTATTTTTTGGTTTATTTATTTATTTATGTTCTTTTTTATATATTTTTCTTTGTAATTTTGAATACAAGTCACTGAAAGTTACTGAAGTGTAAATAAAATATTTTCAGTGCAATTGATGCTGCTGCGTGCTGTTTGTTCGGGCCATGTGGTTATGTAGAAAAAGGTGGAAATACTACGTGTACATTTTATTGAGAGCGTGCAAGGAAATGTAATTATAACGATCGTCACCGTAGTTTTCATTGTGGCTTGGGAAAAACAGCAGCAACGTTCTTGTGCTTTTCTTTTTTTTTCGAGGTAAATCAATTAATTTAAAATGTTTGTATTTCCCTGTTTTGCATTCAAATTATTATTGATTGTGTAAAATAATTGTTTAAGGACTTAAACATTTTGCAAGTGTGGGCATGTAGGGTGTTGCAGCTCTTGTAAGGAAAACACGCTATAACGGGATTCACACTATGACTTTTTACTGTGACTTTTCTAGAGTTTATTGACAAACCGGGTACAAAGGCGATCAAAGGGGTAGCAACACAAAAGAGAATTCAAGAAAAATGCAGGGGAAAAAGTCATCGTGTAAATCCCGTACAAGTACTTCCAAACGCAGCGCACTGATATTCAGAAACTTGTAAGAACTACCAATTTAACATTGGCCACCAATTTCTGCAGCTTAGAGATATTCTTTCGTGTAAACGCAGTAAATTATAACCATTCATAAACAAAAGAAGGACATTAATGCTACTTAGCTTCCCCCGAACAAGGAATAAGGATAAGCTGTTATTACGCGACACTATCCTTTTGGTAACCATGCTAAAATTATGGAAATTCCATGTAATGATTGTTGTTCAGAATGCCTTCTATGCATCTGACCTGCAGTTGAAAACCAACTCTTTCGCGCTATAGGAACTATCAGCATCCGTAGCATTTCGGAACTATCAGCGGTTGACCTTAAAGACCTGCCTTCTTTTATAAGGAGCAGTAGCTGGTTCAGGTGCAGGTATTTAAAGCACTCTCTTACGCGGACCTTCCAAACCTCACTCTCATTTACAAAAGCACTTCACTTTCTCTCTCTCTCTCTTTCTTACTCTTCTTTATTCTAACGCTCCCTAATCTCCCTCCCAAGAAGAGGAGAGGCTAATAACCCTAAAAATTACCGTTTACTTAACAAGCGGTAGTATGGCTTTCGCAGAGACCGCTCTGCGCGTTAGGTGCTTGCTCCCCTCTGGGATAAATGGTATAATCCGACGATATTGAAGAAGGTAAGATGATGTTTCTAGATATCTCTAAGGTGTTTGATAGAATGTGGCATGGCACACTCGAGATTCTTCAGGGATTGCAGTTCAAACAGATCAGATCAGCGATATCGTGATGCATCGTTCTTTCTCCAACTATATTCCTTATTTTTTTTAAAGACCTTTTTTATGTCAAACTTCCCGAAACAGTGTAAGAGATACTCCAGCTGATTTCCGTACTATTTACACCACTTATATCCGTCCGCAAATGGAATACCACTTTCATGCATGGACCGGCGATTCAAAGTATATTTTGGAGCTGCTCGATCTCGTACAGGAGAGGGAGAAAAGGCTGTCACCGATGAGTTTTTTTGTTCTTTTCCTACTATAATGGAATTTCTTTACATGAAATCAGGGAACTTGGTCCTGAACCCCGCACTTTTTTACGCAAAACATTCTTTTTTAGCCGTACAATTCGAACGTATAATAAACTATTTGCAGAGATCTTCCCTCCACTTTAAATTTGGAAAAGTTCAAATATAATGTCCACAGGAATTATTGCCGCTATACTCCTCTCCACAATATATTTACTTGATTTAAAAATATGGACTGCATGAGTTGGGGTCATCCCCTGAGTAGAGGAGGAGAGAGGAGGGACATTAAATGTTTGAAGCTATGCTTAGTAGTATTATTTTACTTCGCCGATGATTCTGCTACACACCACCGACGAAGGAGGGCGCTCTAGTATTACATTAGCCTTAATAACAACTAAAGCCGGTACAGTTCAGTGACCACCGACTATTCCTTCATCAATTTAAATTTCCGAACACAACAAATAAAGAGGCCCATCACAAATATACATTTTTTTTTTTTTGTAGTCAATGTGTTAAGGTATGTGCAGTAGTGATATTCTTTTCCAAATCTGTTGCACACTATCGCTAATAAATTTAAGGTTATAAATTACAATTTGTAATTTTTCGTTATCGGGAGTACCGACTTGCTCTCGTAATTCACGTACATACTTTTTTTTCCGGTTAAATTGTAACTGTTAAAAATTTATAAATTGTTTCGTACACATAATAAATTTTAATGACTTGGATTATTTAACACAATATGTTATATCTGAAGCCATAGAAAGAAAGACCTACTTTCCATTTAATAACAAAATAAAACCAAAAATGTTGTTCTTAATTAAATTTTCTTTTAATTACATATGTGAAAATTTTCCTAGTTGAAACTTTTTTTTATAAGTTTTAAAGTAATTAATTTTACTTTTTTTTTGAGTGTGCATGTGTTTATTAAAGTGTAAAATGTTACTAATACGGTATTTAGTAAGAAATTAGAGAAAATAGCAATTTGAAAATTAAGTGGTAATTTTCATGTAATAAAATACTCATTTCACTTATACAATAATTAACCAACATCCAATATGAAATAAAGTTTTTCTTTTATATTTACACACACATACACACACATGCTTTCACACCACACAAACACACACAAGATGAACATCCATCTCATGAATAAAAAGCAATCTGAATTGAATAAAAACTATTCAAATGCAGTATTTGTACCAGCAGCAACAACAACAACAACAACAACAACAGCAATCACAGCAAATCTATGTGGGATAAAATAGCAAAAAAAAAACAGACATTTAAGTTAAAATTACAGCAGAAATCGTCGCAAGAGGGGCGAGCGCACAGACACTTTTACAAAGCTGAACAAAATCACTAGTTAGTTGCCATAAACGGTTTAACGAGTGAAAAGAAAACTTACACTTAAAAGGGTAGAAGAAATGCTGCAAGAAAAAAAATTAATAAACAACAACTCCTAAAAAGTTTAAGTACCACACATTTACAGATATATGTACATATGTACATAAATTTGTATCAACAATTTAGTTCGTGTGTCTTTGTAAAAGTATTTAGTGATTGTATTGTTGTAGGAATGCATAAAATGTATTTGTAGTCATTTCTATATGAATTTTGCATTTAAAATGCATTTTTATAAATTAAATACTTTCACAAATTAAACATACAATTTTCCCCACAACAGACAGCAAAGAGATGAAATTCAATAAAAAAATTAAAATAGGGTGAATAAATAAAATACGAGTCGTACTAAGAGTCGTACTAACGCTTTATTTTGTGCAAATAAATAAATGACACAAAAAGACCGACCTGGGTGAATGAGATGATTGCATATAATAAATAATACATATACATCAATTGCGCGATTACTGCGGTTGTTTTAAAACGAGTGTCATTTTAATTTAACGCAGGGAGCTGAAAGTATTTACAACATATTCATCATTAATTAAGTCTTTTGCAACATTCAATTTCGAAGGGCCATATGGGATCTTTCATGCCAAGACCATTTCTTCATCAGACTCGAATATTATTTCTTCTTCATTTGACTTCGAACCCTTTTTGCTGAGCCACTCCTTTAGCTTGCACAAAAAAAACGAGTAGTTAGGAAAATAGGTGACTATTATGTCTAACACATGGCCGGAATTAGTGCGACAATTTTTGGAAAAAAACTATCATTTAAGGGCAGTTCAGACTATTACACTTTGTATTAATACATGTCAAAAATTCAAATAATCCCCTTATCGGGAATAAAAGTTCACGCGAAATATGTTCACGGAAATATTTCACGTGAACAAAATGTTCGCCTTTTATTCCCGATAAAGGTGAATATGTGCAAGTGAGATAATGTGAATGCAAAATGTCATAAAGAATTCTATATAATACGATAAAAATTTGCCATCCCATAAGATTTGACAATTTTTTTTTTAATTTTCTAGACGATAAGACTTTGCATCTGTTCAGATTTGTATTACGAGTATTGCAAAATCAAGTAATAAACAAACTGACAAGTATGGTATATTTCTTATTAAATCAGCTCTAAATATAGAAAACGTTTATCGTATTGAAATATATTTCGTGCAAGCCACTTTATATTTCGTGCAAGCCACTTTATTATATGTTACTTTGAAACATGACTTTCTGTCACTACAGTTTTAGTATGATTTCGAGATACTGGTACCACATTCTGAAATTCCAATTGTCACAATTTTGTTTAATCTTCCACGTCCAAAGTCCAAATTATTTTTTCTTTCGAATTGTTCTTGACTCATAGGCTTAAAACAATGTATTTCTGCAACTCTACAGAAAATAATTAAAATAATCATTAATCACAACCAACTCTGCAATGGTCGAAGGACCACTAATTCCAGCGATGGGTTTTTGAGGCAATAAATCACAGGAAGTAGCTAGACAATTGAAGTTTTGTACAACTGATTATGAAGGACTTTGGTAAAAATTAATTAATTAACTAGATGGTGCAGTGCCACGCCCACTTCTAGTGGAATCTTATGGTGGCTGTAAGCTTAAGAGATCACTTTTCACGTTTAATAATTTTCTTTATTAGTTTTTATATGAATTCTTAAAATGTTTGGTAACAATTTTAAGTAGATTCGCTCAATACTACGCCCACTTTAAGCACGTCGGTAGGTAGGTCATGATCAATAAATAGTTTATGAGTATAAACTGAGATAGAGATACACATTTTTATTAAATAAAATAAAGTTTTAACGTTTTTTAACGCACTAATAATCACAAATTATTATTTTACTTATTCAGTAAAATATTTTCATTAAAAATACATTGAAACTGATTATTGATGGGTTAATGCAAATCACCAGGGAAGAAGTGTCTAAAGAAAATAAATGCAAAAAAACAACAACAATATTTGTGTTACCAACACTATATTCTTGAATTCCCAATTCCCAAAAAACCTTAAGTATTTATTTTAATTTGAAACTTCACATTTTGGAAAAAAAAACTATTGTGTTGCTCTGGTTTTTTACGATATGTAAAGAAAAATTCAAAAATTGTTTGTCTCCCCTGTAAAATTTGGTTGAAGTGAGTTAGCAGGTTATCCTCTAAGCCGGTGATGAAGAAAAATACAATTGGGGGATTCAAACGGTAGTCTTAAGTGTCATAATGTTTTAAATTATTTTTGCTTTTGTTTTGTTTTTCTTTTTTAATAAAAATTTTAAAACATTAGGGCACTATGCTACTAAAGACTATCGTTTGAATCCCCGAAATATTTTTCTCATCACGTCATAACATTTAACATATAAGAAGAAGAAGAAGAAAAATAAATGAAATTATGATAATGTTACCTTAATTGCAAAGAAAAAAATCAATAAATGAATACTTAAAGCATTGAAAAAAATTCCCAAAAAATTCATTAAATCCCCAAACTCTGCTGACCCCCTTTTGACGGAAAAATTCCCAATTTGGGCTTAAGTCCCCTAAACATAAAACACAATCTTCTAGTGCGATAATTATGTTACTGTTCCCTATTTATATTAATTAACAAAGAAAATGCCAAATTTTGCTTAAGTTTCCATTACACCATACGTAAACTTAAAAGTCTTGCGCTTATCTTAGAAACTTTAAGTCAACACATTTAATGGACATTATCTGTAGCAGCAAAGTTGCAAAAAGCGAAAAAAGCTGAAAGATTTTTGTTTTACTACTTTTTACTTTATTTTCGAAACTAAAACTTAAATTCAATGAAACCATTTTTTTGGGAAAAGAAACAACGAAGTAAATAAATATTTGAGCAATTCAATGGCGAAATGATGATGAATGAAGTAAGGAGGGAGGTCCAAGTAACGCAACAAGCCCTTTTTCAGCTTGAATGAAATGAAACTTTTATTTTATTTTTTTTTATTGTTGTTTCTCTTCAGCAATCGATTTTTGTTTTTGCTCATTGTTGCTTTATATTTTTATTTAAACTTAACTTTTTTTATTTTTGCAATAGTTATGTGCAATCTTTGCTCTTGATAATATTTACGATAATAAAAAATTTTAAATTGCATTCATTCATTTTATATTTATGCAAATTTATGAGACGAATGAACAAAAAATAAAATTTTCAAAAGTCTTTAATTTTTATGGTAAAAAAAACTAAAGGAAATAAAATTAAAAAAATAGAGTCAGTGTTGGTGGTAGAAGTGAAATGAAATGAATTGTATTGCAATCCAATCATGATAAAAGCAGATAGAAAAAAGAAATAACTTTATCTTGATTTTCATATTGGACCAAAAATTTAACGAAGCATAAACTTTTCATCATTTTCATCATATTGAGAAGAGAATAAAGTAAACAATCGAAAAAACATAATTTCAGAAACTTCTACGATTCTTTCTATCTTTGTGATGGATTTGTAGAGAAATGGAAAATGGACTGACATACAAATACGCAGTGAGAGATAGACAGACAGACGTGTGGATAGACGTATGGTTAGTCAGTTAGATAGATACTTGGGCTGAATTACATTTTTAATTTGGACTTTTTTGTTTTTTGTTGCAGATTTTGCTCGTAAATACTCGTACTTTGTAAAATGCAATTGCTTTGCATTTGTATTTAACAGTTTATTGTTGATTTTAAGATTCTATTTAGTTGTTTTAGATTGAAAAAGAAGGAAAAGAAAAATCTTAAAGCAACTACAGTCGTGTATGTGTGCTACTAGAAGTGAAAGGAAAATTGTTAAATCAATAGTTTTGTGTTTTCTTTTTATAGGAAGTTTCAATATTTAATTATATATTTCAATTTTATTGTTGCTACTGCTGCTAAGCATTGTATTTACTCAGCTTTAATTTTCAGATGCAAAGTATATTTTGAATCAATTACAAATGTAAAATTAAAAAATAAAACAATAAAATAAAAATGTAAACAATTTTCTTAAACCGTATTTAAGAGTTTCTTCTGGTGGAAATTCTCCACTTTGATAATACTTTGGTAGAATTTTAATATTGAATATGACCTTTTGATATTGAAAGCAATGTATTTAAATTAAATTGATATTAACTTAGATTTAATCAAGCAAATAAAGTAAAGAAGATGCAGATTATCATGCCTTATTCATCATCCCTGCACGCATATGAAAGCTTAACTTTACTTTATTATAATCATTAGTTCGGGTCACATTTTTATTTATATATTGTGGCATGCTGGGATATCAAAAATTTTTTTAAATCCTCTGGCCTTGTCCCAAAATCTGAAAATATCTATATTAGAGGCCCTTTTTCAATTTCATCACAATTCTATAATGCTCGAAGGACCACTAATTCCACTGATGCATTAAATACACAAAAAGTGTCATTTTTTATTTCTTTAGTGTAATAATACTCTAAATAATTTTTACTATAATTTTCCTATTCCAAATCCATAAATTTTGCTATTGACATTTGTACCCATAATTATGAAAGAAGTCTAAGTCATATATTTCTTGTGTTAAAATATTTAGTAGATTATATTTGAACAAATCATAAAATATTTTTATATTACGCAATATTTTAATTAAGAGTTGCACTACATAGTCTCGATTAATATATGTAAAATTTCGAAGCAAAAATGCATTTGACTTGAACCACCTTCATAATTAAGGCCACAATTGTATTTGGACAAAAATATTGTACACGATTGAACAGAATATTACAAAAAACAGACTTTCAGACCAAAGGTACATCAAAATGGAATCACTCACTGCTCAGTTATTCCACTTTAAATATGCTAGCACACGAATCTTGTAATTTCGTTTACCGAAATTAATACACAGCTCCAAATGCTGCGGCCAATGGCGACTTATTTTAGTTCTCTTCAATACTACGCCTTACAACAGCAATTGCTTCCATATGAGGTCTGTGCAGAAGTGATTTGTTATTTCGAATTCTCTTGGTCCCAAAGAACCAAGAGCCATATCTCACGGAGTTAAGCTACAATTTTCTTCTCGCTCTAGTTCACTCATACTAAAACTCAGAAGATTTAAAAGCGTCATAGAACTTTTGTTTTTGTACGGCAAGTGAAGCATTAAAAAGCCACATGTAAAGGGTGTCCCAACAAGAACGCAAGATTTAAATTTTAAATAAAACACAGATATTTATAAAAAAAAATCGTGAAACTTTATTATATCGGAAAGTAGACAAAATGAGGTTATGTGTGGAAAAAAAATCGGGCAGATGGCCGCCACGGCTTTGCTGGCACACACGCGATCTTTTAATGAAATTTTCAATGGCCGTTTTGCATAAATGCTGCGGTAGTTCATTAATGCAGCGTCCAATTTCCTCTTTTAAGGCTTGAGTCGTCGTCGGCTTATTCGCGTAAACCATCGACTTCAAAAAACCCCAAAGAAAAAAGTCTAATGGTGTTAAATCGCACGATCTAGGCGGCCAATTCTGGTCTCCAAAACGCGAAACAACACGACCGGGAAATGACTG
This sequence comes from Tachina grossa, assembly GCA_949987645.1. Classification (NCBI taxonomy): domain Eukaryota; kingdom Metazoa; phylum Arthropoda; class Insecta; order Diptera; family Tachinidae; genus Tachina; species Tachina grossa. The sequence goes on along the minus strand of OX465276.1, from coordinate 36,467,186 downwards.
ATGTGGCAATTGCATTGTTTCTCTGGCTGTATGATATGTGGCGCCGTCTTGTTGAAACCACATGCCCTCCACATTAATTTCTTCAATTCTAGGCACGAAAAAACTGGTTATCATTTCACGATACCGAACACCATTGACTGTTTGCGCTTGAACTTCGTTTCAGCGACATCATCACGTACAGCTGCGACATTTTCGGTTGATCGACCTGGTCAAAGGCGCGTTGTTGTCTTTACATCACTAACAGACTCAGTTTCGGCAAATTTATCCATTAATGTCTTTACAGTTGACTCTTTTGGAACATTATTGTGACCCCAAATTGATCGCAAATTTGCGAACTGTAGCCGCAAAACTTTCACCATTTTGGTAAAACAATTTCACAATGAGAATGCGTTGTTCATTCGTGTAGCGCTTCATTTTTACTAACCTCGTACCTTCTACTAGCAAACAATAACAATTGTTCAAATGTCAAACAATGACACTTCGAATGGCGCCAAATTTAAATCTTGCGTTCTTGTTGGGACACCCTTTACAAGGATTTCCAATTGCGATAATGCGGACGTGCACACTAAGGCCAGATAATGAACGGCTAAACGACCGAATGGTAAGTTCTGCTACACAACGAAGGAGGGCGCTCTGATGTTACATTAGGATTAGTATCTCCTGAATGCGGTATAATTCAGTGACCAGTGACTATGCCTTCATCAGTTGAACTTTCCTTTAATCACTGATACAAAGAACACTAATGCACATGAGTGGTGTTGTTATTTAATGACTGCTGGATACCGGGCTCGAACCCAGAACCTTCGGTTTCGTACTGAAAGTGCTAACTTCTTCAGTCTTGAGCGTTATAGGGCAAGACTTTGAAGACATGGACGCTACCGAGAAATGGTCTTAAAACGACCGCGCTACGTGCCGTACATCTTATGCCACATTGAATATTCTGCACGAGTGATTTGAGGGTCTAGTAATATAATGTTGAAATTATGCAAATTGAACATTTTTGATGTGCACCATACAGCGTAGCTTCGTTATTCATATAATCGTATAATGGCACAGATATTTCATTCAAACGTATACAAAATTTCCATGATATTTCACACGCACACTTTGTTTCAATTAAACTTTTAAAAATATGCAGCCTTTAGTGCTAGTTGTTAAATAGTAAAGCCTGCTACCTCATTTAAAATAAAGAATATAATATTTGGACTCACACATAAATGCTTTTACTAACTCAAAGAAAATTGATATTTAATTTAACTTAATTTACGCAAAGTCTACCTTTAGTATTCATAAGGAATAAAATAGTATCAAGTACCTGCTGTGCAAAAGGTACATACGAGTATGGACGTGCTATTAATTTTTAATCAAGGACGTAAGGGTAATTCTTATCCACAAGTACATAAGCAAAGGTTTTCGAATATTCAAGCATTATTCATTTAAAAGTTTCATAAGTGTCAACAACTTTAATTGTTAACTCTAATTATAGAAACACTTCAAGTTCAAATGAATTCCAAGCCAAAAACTACTACTACAGTCACTTACACTTTATTTCTTTATCGCAAAGAACTCAATCGCAAAAAAGTCCATTTCATGCACTTGAATCGCATCAAAATTTCTCTCACCGACAAGTTAATTTCGAAAGGTGTGAAAAATTTGGAGAATTGTACTACTGAAGATTTGAAAGCCATCAACACAGAAATTATATTCAAACAAAAATTTAAACATCAAATACAACGCAGCAAGCAACTGGAAGAACTGGGCTTAAAAAATGTCAATCCTAATGAAATACCATCAACGGACTTGTAAAATTTCAGCAATGTTAATTCGATTGGATTTTTGTATAGGGTGTTTTTTTGAGGGGTATAGAACTTCGAATTGAAATAAAACACAAGAAAATCGTTTTAATGTCCATCAATTTGGCTTTATTGGAAGGATAATTTTATGCCATTAATGTTTAAATATGATTTCGGGCATGTGGCCGCCGCGGCTGGCTCGAATAAAGCCAATTCTACAGGTCCAATTTTCAACCACTTTTTCGAGCATATGGGGCCGTATGTTGGCAATAACGCCACGAATGTTGGTTTCCAAGTCCCCTAACGTTTCTGGTTTGTTGGCGTAGACGAGCGACTTAACATATCCCCAAAGAAAATAATCCAATGGTGTCAAATCACAAGATCTTGGTGGCCAATTGACAGGTTCATTCCGCGAAATTATGCGCTCATCGAATGTTTCCTTCAATAAATCGATTGTGACGTGCGCTGTGTGGCATGTAGCGCCGTCTTGTTGGAACCACAACTCATCCACATTCATGCCATCCAATTCGGGAACAAAATAGTCGGTTAGTCGGCTCCAATTGCTGTGCACGGTGGCGAATCGATTCATTCGGGTCCTCTTCAACATTTTGCTCTACAGCGGCAATTGTTTCTTCGGTGCGCACTGTTCGACGTCTCTGCGGATGCGTATTATCACATAGAGTAAACGTAGTGCGAAAACGATCCATGGTTAACCGAATTAATTGCTCTGATGGACGATTATGTCGACCATAAAATGGACGGAGCTTGCGGTAAACTTCGCGAACTGAACCATTATTTTCGAAATAAATTTGCACGATTTGCAAGCATTGTTCTTTTGTCAAGCTGTTCATGATGAAATGGCAAACCAAACTAAATATTAATCACTTGACAGCTGACAAAATGGCCGCCAGTTAAAAAAGTGATGCCAACTTAAAGTTCTATACCTCAATAAAAAACAACCTTTATTTTACATTTAAGTCTTTTGAAGTATATTATCTTAAAAAATGCTGAAGAAAGTGGCGGAATACTTGGATTATACCACAAACATATTGAGGGAGGTGTGAAATTTTCAAGAAATAAATTGATTTCTTCATGGAAGTGTTGTGATTGAATTTGATATTTTTCGCTTATTATTATAAAGTATTTTTGGCTAATATGTATATTCATATAAATTTGCACTTTTTTATATAAAAAAAAAATATACAAAATAAAAAAAATATGTGAAAATTTATGATTTGAATTTCCTGTATACTGTGGACTTAAAATGTACAAATAAAATTTAGAATTCTCTAAAAAAAATTATGGCAAAAATGTACAAATCGCACATGTAATTATAAACAGTCACAGTTCAAATTTTTTTTTTCATAAGCCAGTTAAATGAACAAAACTCTAACGACCGCAAAAATTTCTTTTGCAACACCATCTTCTGGAACTAAATAAAATAGCGGTATGCCAGCTTTTATGTTACAAACTTGCTTCATTTTTAGGATATCAACAGTTTTCTGACACTACTGATTATCTGGGATTTTTTGAGTTGTGACTGTTTATGATTTAGTGTGCGATATGTTAATTTGAATTATTGAATTTTAACCTTTAGTCACGAAAGCGAAATTATGTGAAAATGACCCTATTGTTTTCGCTACGCTGTCCGTCTCACCGTCACAGGCTATTTTCTAGAGAACCGTAAGAGATACGTACCGGAAATTTGGACAGAGTTTGTAGAACTTTGACCGCTACAACAACAAGTACATGAGAGTTAAAAATTAAAAGGGTGTTCTAAAGCGAGCAACGAAAAGTGTTAAGATCCCATGTTATACACATACAATTTTATGTATATAGACACTTGAAATTTGCAAAGTTAGTGTATTTTTATACAGACTATAACAATTAACACTAAGAAATAAAAGAAAATCTAAATTAAAGGGTGTTCTATCAGCTAATTTAATTTTGACTGTGTAATTTTGACAACTTGCTGTATTTTGGAAACCGTAAGAGGCAAACTCTTAAACTTTTCAAAAACGGTAAAACTAAAAAATCCAAAAATTATACCAGATCTACCGCTATTCTATTCTGTGTACATTATATATGTAAGGTGGCGAATGCTGAATAAACATTCCGAGCATAATGCGTATATTTTTTTGTTCGACTAAATATTCATGGCCTGAGTATAAGCATACTCGGACTATAAGTAAGAGAGAGAGGCAATTTTTTGCGTTTGATACACATGTGCCTTTTTATTTTTAGTTATCGATCATTTTATGTTTTCGCATAAACGAAGTAGAAATGCTCTTGTATGTTGGAATCGGCTAAAGTCATAGATCTTTGGAAGAAAATAGGTGAGCTACGAATTGTTTATGCTAAAATTATGATTATCAGGTATGTGATGGAAATCGCTTCGATTTGAAATGAAATCGCAAGCTCAAAACGTAGAAAATTGTTTTTGGTGTGACAGAAAACGCATCGATTTTATATTTCAACTTTGTTTCATTTTCAGTTGGTTACAAAAAAATCAATTTGTTCCTTTATATTTTTTGCTGCTAACTGAAATTGATGCCAATAATGCAGAAGCCGGCTGCAGGTTGCCAAAGATATTTTCGGCGACGGCGAAACGAAAATCGTTGGATCGTGATTTGCTGAAGCAATTGTTGTAAGGAATGGCATATTTTTTCTTCATTTCAAACACCGGGTTTTATAATGAACAACTTTTATTTTAAAACCATAGAAAAGTCTTGGAAAAAAATGGTCATATCGACGGCGGCTAAGTGTTTTCAATACATGTCGGCGGCAGATTTTTGCTGGTCGGCTTCAACATATGTAACTACATACAATTAAATTGTTTCAAACAAAAATAAATTTAAATAAAAAATTCCTTTTATTGTAATATCATCTGCCTTTAATTATTTTAAAGCATTTTACTTACATTTTCACACAAGTTATTGCAGGAAAATTTTGTTTAGATATAAAATAATTTCTAAATCGTCAACTCATGCTTGCTCGATTTAATAACGCAAAAACAACACAAATTTCGTTTTCCATCACATCTTTTTTTACTAATATTTTCATAGAACAAGATGGGAAATGAAATCGATTTCGATTTAAAACATAACCAGAATGAAATCGAAATAAATGTGTGCATCACAACTTTTTACGTTTTTCAGTCGATTTTAAATCGAAAACGATTTCTATCACATACCTGTATATGTACGTAGTTACTAAAATTAGACATTTTTACTTACATATGTATATTTTTTTTTGAGTACTCATTGTCATTCTCTGACACATACATGCAATTATTCATTTATTACCCAATATTTCTTGTTTGAAAATAGGCACTTATTAAAATGACGTTAACAAAGGATTGTTTTATTAATTATAAAAACACAATTAGGAATAATTTTAAATTTAGTTTAACCGTTGACTTAGAGGTAATAAAACTAAGGCTGCCATTAACAAACTCAATAAATTCTCTTTTATGACATGGCTGTTATAAAATGTACTCGCACTTGTTGTGGACACGAGTATGCAGCAATTGTGCGCGATCTGCTGTTGCACCAATTTTATACCTGAACCCTTGACACGCACACATTGCCTGTTAATCCCATAATACTCGTAAATACATACATATTATTTAAACATAATTAACTACTTAAACACAAATAGTTAGATATATCCTCAATCACATTTTCAACCCTTGAATTTACTGTTGAAATCTGATAGACGTACTTTATTACTTTAAAAATTCGCACGTAGTCAAGGCCGTAGATATTTTATTTTAATATTAATTTAGTTATGATCTGGACGACATGCTTGGGTGTCTACTCTGTATTTCGAATTGAAAAAATAATCGAAAGCATCAATTTGCATATTATTAACATTATAATTCGAAAGCATTTGCTTAAGTTCAAAATTAAGGAGTAACCGCTAAAAATTAAAAGCTGTATGTAACATGAAAATATAAAAATCAATAAAATCAAAATTAATCACTTTTTTTACTTACGCAACATTATGGCTTCAACGCCCATAAAACGAAGTCTATTTACTATTATTAAGAGCTAAATTCTTACTAATTACTTAAGGCCGGGTCACATTGAATCCTTCATGCAACTGACATTAACACAACGAAGGATGACACAATAAAAACTTTGTTGACGGAAAGATTTGAGCAGCTTCAATAAGTTTGTTCCCTCCATTTCATTAGTTGAACTTAAGTTTTTTTACTTATTTTATTTATTCCTTTTGTTAAATTTTTTTATTCTTGCTCCCACAAAATACAAAAGCCTAAATCAAAACATGCCAAAAATGACCAACTAATAGCTGTCAAACTACTCAACGTACGCTAAAAGTTAAAAATTTCCAAACTTTGGTACTTTGCTACTGAATGTGATACGAGCTCATAAGAAAATAGAGATGATCTATATTTCGAAACCTGTTACTTTTTCACAGCGATTGAAAAATTGCTAATCACAACTGTGACTCAATTTACCAAGTAACAGGTTTTGTAAATATAGTTCTTTCATACAAACTGTGAATGTTACCACATTAATTTTTTTATGCCTTCAGCTTTTGTCGAGAAAAAATTGTCAAATCGTCTTTTCTGGCAACTATGTACTGCTCTCACATTCTTGTATTTGCAATTTTATTACCTCTTTGCCTCTTAAGCCTTGTAATCTCTTCACAATTTCGTGCGAAATATTGCCAAACTATATGTAAAATCATTTTGTGTAAAAAATTTGCGAAATGAATTCGCAAAAGTAGTACTCTGTTCATATTGCGAAAAACACGTAAAAGCTATCTGGCAGCATGTTTTCCATGCAAAATGAATCTGGCATCATTTTAGTTTCAGCTGCGAAACAACATGGGCAGTACTTTTTTCGCATGGAATTTTAACAATGTTGCATACTTTCAAGCAATAAAATCGAGAAATTTATAAAAAACGCGAGTTAAGCTACATTTAGTACATGTCAAGTTTTTCACGCGAAACAATCAATGTTACCGAAAATGTTTCATAACTTCGAACAGAGTACCAGGCTTTATACGACAATATTCAATATTTAGATGGTATTGATTGTTTGCTCTTGTTATTAGTATTTACAGCGTTACCATATGTAAAGATTTATCTTATGTTCGAAGTTTTTCGGGATGTTAATAAGACTAAAAGATTTGTTAAAAATAAGATTTTTAAGAATATGATATTTGGTACTTTTAGTATCTTAATTTAGGTCCTTTGACTAAAGTACTGACATATTTTCTTCTTTCCTTCATCAAAAGTATGAATTTTATGCATAAACATATTAATATTACACATGTTCTATTCAGTAAACATTTTGTGTTATTTATTTTTACGTTTGTTAGTTTATTTGAAACAAAATAAATTTTTCCTGAATTTGAATTCAAATAAATGCATATTAATATATTTTGAGTAAAATCACTCAAAAAAAAAAAAAAGATTTTTAATGAGAAAAATTTTTTTTTTGTTCGACTTGAAGGTTTGTGAGAAAAAAAATATGGCAACTCTGAGTATTCATCAAAATACCAATACTAAAAAAAAACTTTTAGAGTAGAAGAAATTTAGAAGAAGAAATACCTTCAACCAAGCACTGACATCCTGAAATACTAAAATAAAGTATTTATATCAAATTTTGCCCAATTAGAAAAATTAATTTTTTTTCGCAAAGTTGAGTTTTTTCTTTCGCACAATCAATTTCTTAGAAGAAAAAAAAAATAAATAAAAACGGTTGAAATAAATGAAAAATAGTAATTTATTTTTAACAAGTTTTCTTATAAAATCAACATTTCTAAAATCATCACATACTATAACAAAAAATATATAACAATTTTTAATCTTATTTTATATACATACATATAAATGTAAAAATAAAGCTAAAAACTTTCATTTTTAAAATAACGCTAATATAAGTATTGTCCAAGAAGGAAAGCCGTTCTCTCATAGAGTTTGTCAGATTTGATGAAAAGTTCAGTCTCATCCATTTAGATGTAGATGTCGTCACTAAAATTTTACAAATCTTTTAAAGATTATATTATTATTCCACAGTCTTGAGGAGTTTTTCCAATTTCATTCAATTTAAATAGTTTTATCTTCTTGCAAGTCCATTGAAGTTGCTTTATTTGAACTTTTAGTTTTGTGAGCCATTTTTTTCGGTTGTATGCTTCTCTTCAATTTTTCTTTATACTTAAGTTCTCTACTCATGGCTTTCAGATCATCCAACGAACACTTTTTCAAATTGCGCACACCTTGTGAAGTCAACTTATCCGTAAGGGAAAGTTTAATGCGCTTTAATTTTATATCACGAGAATTAGATCGTTGTAATTCCTCACGATACAAAAACAAAGTGTATGTGATGCTTCCTTCCGACGACATTATTTTATTTTGATTTTTAAACGGTTTTACTTCGCACACCTTCGATGTAAAATGTTTTATGAGAATAATGCCAGGAATAGAATTTCATCACTTTTTATACAAGCACGAAGCGATCCTTTGTGTATTTACGCAGGTAGCGTAAATACCCATCATACGAGTGAGCAACCTTTCGTTTTTTTCATTTTTCTCTCGCAATGCAGCGACGAAACTTAATTTGTGCTAACGCCAGAGGCAAGTAAAAGGCCGCCCGTTATGCTCTTATTTACACGTACGGAAGGGAAGAACTCAATCTCTCATAAGCATTGGAAACTGCATATACATACATATGTATGTTACTCTTTTTCATATTATCACAAAAACATAAATATATATCTACACAGATATAATATAATTTAGTAAGCACAAGCGTCCACCAGCATATACACTCTATCTAAGTTTCTAACGCGCTACCTGCGTGAGTGCACTGAGGACCTCTCACTCTCTTATTTACGTACGGAAATGAACAATCTCAATCTCTCATAAGCATTAGACACATCATATACATATGTTACTCTCTTTCATATTATCACTAAACCAAAAATAATATAAAGATGTATGTGTGTGCCTGACTATACAAGGTCTATACCTGAGCTGCCCAAAGTAGCCATAGAGCAGTAACCCGCAAGCCATAGCACAATTGTGCGGATGAAAATCACATACATGCTTATGCTCTTTCATTTAGTCGTCACTGAGCAAGCGACGAATGAAGTTGTGCACGCATGTACGAATTTTTTCCTGGTTTTTTGTTTAGTTTTTTTCAGCACACGGAATGAAATTAAAAAGTTAAAATTTAATAAATTTGTACAGCAAAAATTAAATAATTATGGAAGCTAAGAAAAATTTTGTGATAAAAAATGCTTTTCGCAATATGCAATGCATTTTATGTTATGAAACATTGAAAAATAATGGGAAAAATAATCTAAAAAGGCATTTTAATAGTATCCACAGAACTGTGAATAAATTTAATTTCGAATTTATATACTAAATCGTTGAATGCTCATTAAATTTTTACGATTTATTTAAGTTTTAATTAAATTGCTTATTTACAAAAAAAAAAAAATTCAATCAACTAATAACCACATCATGTATTTTATATTACAAAACTTTTCATCAAGTGCAAGTTTATTTTACTCTCATTTTTCTCACCAATACAAACATATTTTATTTTGCGGGACACTGCCATAGAGTTCCGAACATCAATCAGCTTCTTATACAAGTGAATACACATACGCGAATACATTACACTCGTGTTTGTCTCGGTGGACAGCATCGGTCTACAGCACTGCTGGCCAGAGAAGCGCCAGCAGTGCTGTAGACCAATGTGTTACTCAATTGTTACTACAATCAGGGCTACCACTTTAATCTCAGACTATTTATATGTGCCGGTTATGTAGTCACTTTTTACCAGACAACAATGGATTCTTTTTAAATTAGTTTAAATTCAAGGTTTGCAATTTTTTAGAGCTTGAATAAGCATATCTGAAAGTAAGTTATTATATACTATTTAAAATACATCATATGTGCATTAATCTGCTTTTGAACAAGAGGAATTCACTGGAATTAGAGTTTTACAAATATATTACAAATATGCCTTGGCTGCCCTGCCATTAGAAGAGCAAAATATATTACGCTCAAAAAACGAAGCACCAACACAAACATAAGTTTGAATGTATATGTGTGGGGATCGCTGGTCTACAGTGTACAGTGTAAGCACAAGCGCCCACCCCCATCTACGCTCTATGTAAGTTTCTAACGCGCTACCTGCGTGACTGCACTGAGCACCTCTCCTTGCATGTTACATATAAAAGGCATTGAAATCCTATAAGGGGCATCATACTCATATTAGATTTAAAGACGAAAGTTTCGAAAATAAAACCGCTAAAATTTGAAAACAAAACAATGTCATCAAAAGGAAGCATCACATACACTCTGTTCTTGTATCGCCAGGAACTAAACTGTTATAATTCTCGGGATCTGAAATTGAAGCGACTAAAACTTTCCCTCACGGATAAATTAATTAAAAAAGGTACGCGCAATTTGACCAAAAGCTCTTACGAAGATCTAAAGGCATTGAAAAGAGAACTTGCATACAAAGAACAACTGAAGAATCAAATAAAGCATATCATTCAATCTAAAAAGAAGGCTGTCAAAAGAAAAAGTCTGAAGAAAGTAAGTTCAATGGATTTGCAGGAATACAAACAAAAAGCAATATGGAATTGGCTAAACAATTCTGAATGTAGGAGAATAAAATAATGAATGGCTCTGTAAAACTTAAAGTGACAACATCTACGTGGAAATGGATGAAGCTGAATTTAGCACCAAATTGCATAAGATCTATGAGCGAGAGAGAGAGAGAGAGTTACTAATGGCCCTTCTCGTTCTACGATGGTACTAGCAGTATTTTAAAAATTATTGTAAAGAATGCTTTCTAAATAAGCAATATATTGTATTATATAATTTTTATTATTTAAGAAAACTTTGTAAATATGCAATATATTGTATTATATAATTTTTATTATTATTTACGAAAGCTGTATGTTTGGAAGTTTTTTTTTAAATATTGTACAAAACTTGGAGTAAAATTGCTTTTATAAAATAGAACTTTTAAAAAATAAATAAAATTTAATTAATTAAACTTATAACCGTTTTCTTTTTTTTTTTTAATTATGGGACTGCGTAAAGCAGTAACTTAAGAATTTTTTTCACAAAAGCGGTAATATTTTATTGATGAAACAAAATTGTTCATTAGTCGCAATTTACACTATGCAAGTCTTATTGCTAAGCTGATTAGTTTGTTAGGAGAGAGAGAGACGGGGGGAAAAGCAACGTTTCTGTTCCCCTCGTCTCTCTCTCCCTTAAACTAATCAGCTTAGCAATAAGACTTGCATAGTGTGATTTGGGACTTAGTTCTGAGTTCACTGATTTGTTATAAAGATAAAATATTTGTCAGGACAAATCGTTATCGTTATACTTACACATGTAATAATTTTTTTTTTCATATACATGCATCTTTTAAACTACATAGATCATAGTCGGCCAAAGTGGCCCAGAGTGCCGATCTTCAATCGACTTCTTATACAAATGAATACAAATACACTTATACATTTACATTTCTCTCGGTGGCCAGCACCAGAGAATGACAATAAGACAATATACTTCCTTTCCCTATGGAACTTCTGAACTATAATTAGAAACTTCTGAAACATATTTAGAAATTTCTGAAAAACAATTGGAAACTTCTGAAATACAACTGGAAATGGTGTAGAAAATAGCATAAAGACGCCAACATGAGGCAGTTGTTTTCGACAACGGATATACGAGCACCAATTTTTTTGTATTGTGTTAAAGTGACTTCGATGGCCACAACTGGAATAAGGGTGAATATTCTTAATTTTAGCAACTGCGTATAATTCTAATTATAGCACAAACAATTTGTACGCTCACATATTTTCTCTCAAACAACTATGACTTATGCTAGGAACACAACTGGGACGAACGACCAATTTTTCCGTCAAACAAATATAGGAAAAAATAAAAAGACAAGCATTAGTTATAGACCGAAGACGTTTAACTATAAACATCTAACAACTGTGTTTATAAACATTTCTTGAATTACTCAGGACAAACAACTATAACTAAAATTTATAAACTGTATGAGCTACAATCATACGCGTGTAAAAATGATCTGAATATTAATCGGCTACACAGGACTATTTTAATTACACACAGCTACACACACACACACACACACCACACATTTTCCGTACATACATACAAATGTTTTGCGAAATTAGTTTCAAGGACATGAAAAACCCACAAAATGTGCAACAACAATAAGGATTAAATTTAAATATAGTTTAACCGTTAAAGGTAATAAAATTTCTCATACACTCAATAAAATTTCTTTTATAACAAGGGTGTCATAAAATGTGCAACAAGTGTGCGCAATCTGCTGGCGCATAAATTTATACCTGCACACACTCAATAAATTTTCTTTTATAACAGGGAAGTCATAAAATGTGCTCCCACTTGTTGACACGAGTATGCAACAAGTGTGTGCGATCTCCTGGCCCATAATTTTATACCTGCACACTTGACACGTACACTTAAGTGAGCGCGATTTTATTATTTCGTTCCCTGTTAATCCCATAATATTGATGAACTCATAATACATATTATTTAAACATAATTGACTACTTAACCACAATTAGCTAGACATATCCTTAATCACATTTGCAACCCTTAAATTTTATGCTTAAATATTCTATCCTCATTTTATTGCTTTGATACGAACAAAAATTAAAACTTATATTCTAAGCGCTGGAATTTCTGAAATTTTAATTTAAATGAAGATTTTGTAAATACAAACGATTTTTTCGTTTTGAAATTTGTATGAAAAAAATATTTTTTGAAACGAACTTTCGCTATTTTTCATACAATTTTTTTATTAAATTTGCATGCTAGTTATTTATTATCTGAGTTACGGCCCTTATTCTGTTCGACAATTGTGTCATCTTGTCTTATGAACGGAAGAAAGTGATAACCGGCACATTCTTTAAAACAATTATTATTTATTGTCTATGCTAGAAGGTTCGTGTATATACTTTATCACTTTGTTTCAAACATATATACCCAACAAGCAACATATTTTTTCATATATTTTTCAAACTATTGTATAATACTTTAATTCATTTTTTGATTGTTTTAAAAGCATGGTAATAATATTTTTATTTTTTTTCATTATCAAAGACTACAAATATTTTTGGGAGAAAATAATTTAGGGCATTCAAAATCAAACACTCAAAAATATTGTGAAACAAAAACGTCCCAAATCTTCTAACTGAATTAGGGCATATTCAATAATTGTCATTTGATAGGAATCGCTAGAAAATAGCAACTTTAAATTTAACACGAATATATAAAAATATTCAAAATCAGTACCTGAATTCAGTAACTTTTATTACGATAATCGTATCGTTATAATAAATATAACGAAAATTTATCGACTTGGTATTCAGCAACATATTTTAACGATATTCGCTGTCGGTTGGAGAAAAGAAAAAATTAAGTCACAAAATTATATTTATTGAGTTTTTCTTTATTATTCTTTGTGCTTTTCGTTTATTTTCACATTTTCTATACAGAGCTACAACATAATATTGAATTAAATGGTGAATAAGATAAAGCGGGAGACTATCTTAAAAAAGAAATTACAGAATCACATTATCGTTATCGCAAGCGAATAAATATGTCGATAAATATTACGATTTTCGGTTCGCAAAAAGTTACTGAATCCAGATACAGATCTAAGCCCCTTTTTTACTAACGCAAAATCATGGCTACAACCCCTATAAAGCGAAGTTTATTTATTATTAATTGTGTTCATTTTGAACAAATATGAATTTTTAATTGAAGAAATTATTTTTTTATTCAGCTAATATTTTCATTAACCAATAAGATTTTTTTAAAAATGTAAAGAAAAGTAAGCTCAAAAAAATGCATTTACCGACGGTAAATTTATATTTGCGTTTGCAATACAAGAACCCAAATTCCAACATACCATTACACTTTCATGTTAATACCAGATCTCCACCCAACCAGATAGACATGCATCCTGCTAATTAACTTACATAGTATTAGGCAATTTTTTTTTGGAAATGGTAATAAAAATATTAATTTCAAATTAATAGGCAGATCCAAATGTTTCAAGGTTATTTTTAAAGACATAGAAAACCCATAATAAAATGTGTCGCAACAATAAGACATAATAAAAGAGAACTGAAGTTTTTACCTGATCACTTAATTGGCACGTGTATGCAAGTGTGCGAGATACACAACAGCTATTTGAACCCTTGTTAATGCTTGAGCCATAAAATACTTGAATAAATATTTAGCAATATCATAAATTATATGTTTAACCCTTAAATTTATTACTTTAACGTTAAGAAAAAATTCAAACGAAGTCAAGGTCAGTGAAATTTCCTTCATGTTTGTTTTAATTTGAAAAGTGACATTTATTTAGATTAACGCTGCCTGGAAGTTTGATGTGCAATAATAATGTAAATTAATTCAAATTGTAGTGAAACATCAAAATTAAAGATTGAGTTTGCATGAACTTTATTTTGCTTGTCAATAGAAGCAGTGGAGAAGCAAATCATTCAAAAGCCATTTCATTTGGAATTCACTTCTTTTCTCAAGAGCTGCTTTTAGAAAATATTAAAAGTATCGCGATGAAAATTTTATTTAATATCTTGAAAAAGTTTCCTAATTTAAATACGACAAAATTTAGTCTAAAAGATTTTTTTTAGCAATTTTGGAATATTTGCGATATAATCAGGCATGTGAATAGATCGATTTTTAAACTGCAGTCTGCTTAAAATTGAAAAAAAAACTAGGCGGGATCACACTATCGGCACAATGTACCGTTTTATCGTCGGTTTACTGAAATATAGTCATTTTGCCACAAAACGAGTTTTAATTTTACAATTTACATTTAACTTAATGGAAAAAGAAAATTTTATTTTGCTTTCAAGAGTTGAGTAATTAAGATATTCTATGAAATTTTTACACAATATAAAGAATGATAAATGAGGATTAATTCTGAATCACTAACTCAAAAATTTAATTTTTTTAGTTATGACGTTCTTTGAGTAAATGAGCGATATGTATTTGTACTATATATGAGTTGCTTGCATTTTTTGCCTTTGAAGAAATTTTTGCTTATAGTGTTTTCACACTGACATGGTTTTAGTAAAAGTTGATTTTAACGTTAAAACCAACTGTTAAAACCTGGTTTTACCATACAAATTGCTTTTGTTAAAACTATATTAAAACCATTTTTGAATTGGTTTTAAGTTGGTTTTATGAAATGCAACCTTGTTTTCGCTGTGATAAATTCAGTGCTGCCAAGTTGAAATGACCGACAGCAGCTGATAACGTTATACCAGTGAATAACAATAGATGGCGCCTGAAAAAATTTCAACTTAAAAGTTAATGCAGCAGCAAAAATAATCAAAAAATTATGGAAAAAAAGAGTTTTTTTTGGAAGGAAAACAACGAAAATATTTTAAATTGAACTGTGAAAAGTGAAAATAGACAATATGACTGACATTCATCTGCCTATAAAAAAGGTTTATCTTATAATGTATTTGTGCATTTTTATATTATTAACAATATTTCCGAGCACTTCTTCATTCTGAATAAGAAGTTCCATAATTTAAAAAAATTTTATTTACAAACTATAAAATAATTTCCATTTTAGATCGCATTGTGAAATATCTCAGTTTTTCATACAAACAAAAACAGTTGAAGAGTATGTCCAACAAGTGTTATTAAAAAGCAGAAAAAATGCAACAACAAATACACGCATTTCGGCAAGATATTTATTTTATCTTGAGCAAAGTTATTAGACAGCCTGTGCGTTAAAAACTGAATTTAACAAATTTGCAGTGTGAAAGCAAAATCAGCTGTTTATGGTTTTAACGTTAAAACCAGGTTTTAACTTTCAGTGTGAAAACACTATTAGGTTGTGTTCAGTTAGAAAATGATTTATACAATTTTTAAAGTCTTTTTCTCCGCAGGAAACGTTTGCGAAATGTTTTGTTTGCTTTCATCCTTTAACATATCAAAAATTGTTAGGGAAATTAAAAATTTTTTCATTCCCATCTTGACAAACTTTTGATCTGCAACTGAGGTGGAAAGTAATGATCCAACGAATTTTTCTTTGTTATTATGTTACGATTTCGGTAAAGAGCAGCTGTATTTTAATTTGAGCAAAACAATAAGATGTTGTCACCTTAAATTTGCCCCACCATCATATTACATTAAATTTCATGCTAGCTTCCTATAAATTTTTCGTTATACATAAGGCTGTAAATAACTAAATTAACTTGTCTATTTCAAAACATTGAGGCCCTATGCTCCTAATAAGAAGGACGGGGAAACATTATCTATTTAAACAGTCTATTTTTCATCAATTTATTGTTAAGGATATAATAATATTAAAAGCGTTAATTGTCAAAACTTTCTTTTTAATTGATTTCATAGAAACACTGACACGCTGAAGTACTAAAACAAATATAAGGAGTAAATATTTATTTTTTATAAAGCTAAGTTTCTCTTTTACGCAATAAATTTCTTCTAACAAAGGAAATAAAAAATGAGTTTTTGTATAAATTTGCAAAAAAAAAAATTTATTATAAAATCAACATTCCTAAAAATCATGTACAATTTTTAAGGAAACATTAAGACTCATTCAGTTAACATAAATCTTATTCTAATAAAAATTCTATAATAATAAAATTAAAAAATTAATTATAATATTAAAATTAGAAACTTATAAAATAATATCTTATCTTAAATCTTATTTTTAATATCGAAGTGCAATAGTAAATTATTTCAAATTTAAAAATTTTCTCTATCATTGTAGAAAGATAAAAGTTTAGTATAGTAGTTCACTCTCATAGAGTTTGTCAGCTTTGGTGTAAAATTCAGCTTCATCCATTTTAATGTATAGATGTCGTCAATTAAATTTTAAAAAATCTTTTACATTGTTTCATTATTTTACAGACTGAAGAGTTTTTTAAATTTCTTCCAACTTTTTTCCAGTTTATGTAGTTTTGACTTCCTGCAATTCCTTCGAGGTTGTTTTGTTTGACTTTTATTTTTGGAGGGCAGTTGTTGCGTTTGTAAGTTTTTCTTCAGATTCTGTTTGTAGATAAATTCTCTGTTTATGGCATTTATATCATCCAAGGATAATTTCTTTAAATCGCGCATACTTTCCAAGATCAGCTTATCGGTTAGGGCAATTTTCATAAGCTTCAAATCGGAATCTCGAGAATTGGAACGGTTTAATTGTTGACGATATAAGAACAGAGTGTAGCTTATGCTTCCTTCTGACGACATTATTTTGTTTTTATTTAAAGTGGTCTTACTTCTGAAACTTTCGACTTGAAATGTGTTATAAGAATGATTCTGCTGACAGAATTTCTGGACATTTTATATGTAATATGCGAGGAGCAATGCTCAGTACATTCACACAGGTAGCGCGTTAGAAATCTCGATAGGGCGTAAGCAGAGAGAGAGAGAAATGGGAAAAACGAAGAGTTGCTCTCTCCCATGGTGGAAATTTACACAAGTGTCCGCCACTATTCGCACTATGTCGAAATTTTAGCTACCTGTTTAGATACAAAAAGGAGCACTCCGTGCATGTCGCAAATTATATTCATAAATCCTGATTATAAACACACGCATACTGTAAGTATGAGTGAGAGTGAATTTGTCTGATATACATGTGCGTTTTTATTTTAAGTTGTGGCATAAACGAAGTAGCGATATTAGAATACTCGTATACATATACGAGTACATACGGGAAAGTATTCGTAAGGGGATGTGTGACTGTAGTGTGTTAAAAACAATAAGAGAGTGAGAGAGAGAGAGAGTAAACATTTGTGTTAACACAGAACATGTCCTAAGAAAGTAATGATTTATTTTAATACGTCCGAGGAATAAAGTCTATAATTCGTAACACTAGTCGCAAGCAAAAAGTATACATTATTTTTCAATGTATTATTTTAAAAAAATATTTTACTGAATAAGTAAAATAATGATTTGGGATTATTAGTGCGTTAATAAATGTTAAACTTAAAACATTTTCGTTTATGCTCCATCAAGAAGCGAAAACGAAAGTTCGTTTTATTTTACGAGTACAAAATAATTTTTTCACTCTCTTATTGTTTTTAACACACTACAGTCACACATCCCCTTACGAATACTTTCCCGTATGTACTCGTATATGTATACGAGTATTCTAATATCGCTACTTCGTTTATGCCACAACTTAAAATAAAAACGCACATGTATATCAGACAAATTCACTCTCACTCATACTTACAGTCTGCGTGTGTTTATAATCAGGATTTATGAATATAATTTGCGACATGCACGGAGTGCTCCTTTTTGTATCTAAACAGGTAGCTAAAATTTCGACATAGTGCGAATAGTGGCGGACACTTGTGTAAATTTCCACCATGGGAGAGAGCAACTCTTCGTTTTTCCCATTTCTCTCTCTCTCTGCTTACGCCCTATCGAGATTTCTAACGCGCTACCTGTGTGAATGTACTGAGCATTGCTCCTCGCATATTACATATAAAATGTCCAGAAATTCTGTCAGCAGAATCATTCTTATAACACATTTCAAGTCGAAAGTTTCAGAAGTAAGACCACTTTAAATAAAAACAAAATAATGTCGTCAGAAGGAAGCATAAGCTACACTCTGTTCTTATATCGTCAACAATTAAACCGTTCCAATTCTCGAGATTCCGATTTGAAGCTTATGAAAATTGCCCTAACCGATAAGCTGATCTTGGAAAGTATGCGCGATTTAAAGAAATTATCCTTGGATGATATAAATGCCATAAACAGAGAATTTATCTACAAACAGAATCTGAAGAAAAACTTACAAACGCAACAACTGCCCTCCAAAAATAAAAGTCAAACAAAACAACCTCGAAGGAATTGCAGGAAGTCAAAACTACATAAACTGGAAAAAAGTTGGAAGAAATTTAAAAAACTCTTCAGTCTGTAAAATAATGAAACAATGTAAAAGATTTTTTAAAATTTAATTGACGACATCTATACATTAAAATGGATGAAGCTGAATTTTACACCAAAGCTGACAAACTCTATGAGAGTGAACTACTATACTAAACTTTTATCTTTCTACAATGATAGAGAAAATTTTTAAATTTGAAATAATTTACTATTGCACTTCGATATTAAAAATAAGATTTAAGATAAGATATTATTTTATAAGTTTCTAATTTTAATATTATAATTAATTTTTTAATTTTATTATTATAGAATTTTTATTAGAATAAGATTTATGTTAACTGAATGAGTCTTAATGTTTCCTTAAAAATTGTACATGATTTTTAGGAATGTTGATTTTATAATAAATTTTTTTTTTTGCAAATTTATACAAAAACTCATTTTTTATTTCCTTTGTTAGAAGAAATTTATTGCGTAAAAGAGAAACTTAGCTTTATAAAAAATAAATATTTTCTCCTTATATTTGTTTTAGTACTTCAGCGTGTCAGTGTTTCTATGAAATCAATTAAAAAGAAAGTTTTGACAATTAACGCTTTTAATATTATTATATCCTTAACAATAAATTGATGAAAAATAGACTGTTTAAATAGATAATGTTTCCCCGTCCTTCTTATTAGGAGCATAGGGCCTCAATGTTTTGAAATAGACAAGTTAATTTAGTTATTTACAGCCTTATGTATAACGAAAAATTTATAGGAAGCTAGCATGAAATTTAATGTAATATGATGGTGGGGCAAATTTAAGGTGACAACATCTTATTGTTTTGCTCAAATTAAAATACAGCTGCTCTTTACCGAAATCGTAACATAATAACAAAGAAAAATTCGTTGGATCATTACTTTCCACCTCAGTTGCAGATCAAAAGTTTGTCAAGATGGGAATGAAAAAATTTTTAATTTCCCTAACAATTTTTGATATGTTAAAGGATGAAAGCAAACAAAACATTTCGCAAACGTTTCCTGCGGAGAAAAAGACTTTAAAAATTGTATAAATCATTTTCTAACTGAACACAACCTAATAGTGTTTTCACACTGAAAGTTAAAACCTGGTTTTAACGTTAAAACCATAAACAGCTGATTTTGCTTTCACACTGCAAATTTGTTAAATTCAGTTTTTAACGCACAGGCTGTCTAATAACTTTGCTCAAGATAAAATAAATACCTTGCCGAAATGCGTGTATTTGTTGTTGCATTTTTTCTGCTTTTTAATAACACTTGTTGGACATACTCTTCAACTGTTTTTGTTTGTATGAAAAACTGAGATATTTCACAATGCGATCTAAAATGGAAATTATTTTATAGTTTGTAAATAAAATTTTTTTAAATTATGGAACTTCTTATTCAGAATGAAGAAGTGCTCGGAAATATTGTTAATAATATAAAAATGCACAAATACATTATAAGATAAACCTTTTTTATAGGCAGATGAATGTCAGTCATATTGTCTATTTTCACTTTTCACAGTTCAATTTAAAATATTTTCGTTGTTTTCCTTCCAAAAAAAACTCTTTTTTTCCATAATTTTTTGATTATTTTTGCTGCTGCATTAACTTTTAAGTTGAAATTTTTTCAGGCGCCATCTATTGTTATTCACTGGTATAACGTTATCAGCTGCTGTCGGTCATTTCAACTTGGCAGCACTGAATTTATCACAGCGAAAACAAGGTTGCATTTCATAAAACCAACTTAAAACCAATTCAAAAATGGTTTTAATATAGTTTTAACAAAAGCAATTTGTATGGTAAAACCAGGTTTTAACAGTTGGTTTTAACGTTAAAATCAACTTTTATTAAAACCATGTCAGTGTGAAAACACTATAAGCAAAAATTTCTTCAAAGGCAAAAAATGCAAGCAACTAATATATAGTACAAATACATATCGCTCATTTACTCAAAGAACGTCATAACTAAAAAAATTAAATTTTTGAGTTAGTGATTCAGAATTAATCCTCATTTATCATTCTTTATATTGTGTAAAAATTTCATACAATATCTTAATTACTCAACTCTTGAAAGCAAAATAAAATTTTCTTTTTCCATTAAGTTAAATGTAAATTGTAAAATTAAAACTCGTTTTGTGGCAAAATGGCTTTATTTCAGTAAGCCGACGAAAATTGGTATATTGAGCCGATAGTGTGATCGAGGCTAGCTTTTTTTTTCAATTTTAAGCAGATTGATTTTTAAAAATCAATTTTTCTTCACATGTCTGATTATGTCGCAAATATTTTGATTAAAATTTAGCGTATTTAAATTAGGAAACTTTTTCAAGATACTTTTAATATTTTCTATAAGCAGCTCTTGAGAAAAGAAGTGAATTCCAAATGAAATGGCTTTTAAATGATTTGCTTCTCCACTGCTTCTATTGACAAGCAAAATAAAGTTCATGCAAACGCAATCTTTAATTTTGATATTTCACTACAATTTGAATTAATTTACATTATTATTGCACATCAAACTTCCAGGCAGCGTTAATCTAAATAAGCCTAAATTTTCAAAGTAAAACAAACATGTAGGAAATTTCACTGACCTTGACTTCGTTTGAATTTTTTGTTAACGTTAAAGTAATAAAGTATGTATAAAAATTTTTAGCATTAAATTTAAGGTTTAACCCGTATGATATTGCTAAATATTTATTCAACTATTTTATGACAAGGATTAACAAGGGTTCAAATAGCTGTTGTGTATCTCGCACACTTGCATACACGTGCCAATTAAGTGATCAGGTAAAAACTTCAGTTTTCTTTTATTATGTCTTATTGTTGCGGCACATTTTCTTATGGGTTATCCATGTTTTTAAAAATAACCTTGAAACATTTGGATCCGCCTATTAATTTGAAATTAATATTTTTATTACTATTTCAAAAGAAAAAAATTGCATTATAAATACTATGTAAGTCAATTAGCAGGTATTGTGTGTATTTGAAAAATTTAAAAGTAAACCATTAAAGTGTAAATCATTTGTGATCCTCTGTTGCACTGAAGAAGGAAAGGATTATATACATGTACTATTTTCAATATTTTTTCAATTCTTTTTTCCACTAACGTGATTTTCCTTAAGAAGGCAAGAAGTTCGAGTGCAACATTTTCTGTGCCACCACCCAATTCATCATCACACATCCATGTCTATCTGGTTGGGTGGATATCTGGTATTAACATGAAAGTGTAAAGGAATGTTGGAATTTGGGTTTTTGTATTGCAAACGCAAATATAAATTTACGGTTGGTAAATGCATTTTTTAAACTAACTTTTCTCTACCTTTCAAAAAAAAAACTTATTGATTAATGAAAATATTAGCTGAATAAAAAAAAACATTTCTTCAATTAAAAATTCATATTTGTTCAAAATTAACACAATTGTTGTAGCCATGATTTTTCGTTAGTAAAAAAGGGGCTTAGATCTGATTTTGAATATTTTTAACCCCCGACTAAAAAAAGGGGTGTTATAAGTTTGTAGTGTGTGGCTGTGTATCTGTGTGTCTGTCCGTGTCCACGTACAGGCCAAACGGCTGGACCGATTTTCATTTAGTTTCTTCTATTTGAAAGATGAATTGATCTAGAGAGTTCTTAGCTATGTTTGAAGAAAATCAGTCCAGCCGTTTAGAAGATATAACATCTTTTCTGAAAAAAGTCGGGGGTTTTTAAAATTTTTAATTTTTGTTGTTATATATTCGTGTTAAATTAAAAGTTGCTATTTTCTAGGGGTTCCTATCAAATGACAAGTATAGCATTGCACAGATACATCTGTTTGCACTAGTTTTGCCTGTTTTTTTTTTGTTCTGGTATGAACAAATATGTTATTTAGCGTTTTCTGGTACTAGTTGTAAATGTAGATTTTTTAAGCAATTATTGTATGGTTGGGCAATGACCAAATGAAAACAACACATTAATTTTTTTTTTGTTTTTCTAAGGCAAATAAGATACATAAAAACAAGAATGATAAAATAAAGATTACGCCTTGCGCATGATTTACCGTTTGATGACGTAGTAGTCCCCTCGCAAAGGTTACCAAGTCTGCATCATATGTGAAATTTATAATTTCTCGCAAAAAATTTATTTATTTTGTTGTAGTTGGCAGCCCTGTGATTAATTTACTCAGAGAAATCTCGAAGAAAAAATTAAATGTTGTTGCTTAAAAGCTGCAAAACTAAGAAAAATAAAAAACAAAATAAAAATAAAGAGATAAGAAAGAGAGCAAATATGAAATGTGAGTTTGTGTGCGTGTAATAGTTCTATGGTTGAATTTTACTAACCAATGAGAACACAGGCTGAGTGTACTTACTCTCAGAGCAAAATTGTCTCTTTCTCTTTCTATACTTTGGCTGCGCCACAAAATAACATAACGAACGTCCGCACATACAACTGCACATCATGTATTTGTTTCAATAGTGGTTTTATTCATATATTTGTATTATAATCAGGGATGATAAAGTTGGTACAATTGAATTTCTTTTTTGGTACAATTCAAACCTTAAAAGTACGTTGGTACCCCCGTGACTCATTTGGTACTATTTGAAAAATTTTGCGAGACAACCTTGTTTTTTTACACAAAAAATAAATCGGGATCATTCAAAGTACATATATTCAATTTGAGAGAAAAGTGGAGAATTTGATATGTTGTTGAGAGCGACTACCTTGTTAGATATGCATTACACTTGTTTGGTTTATTATAAAGAACTACATCTAACTTCACCGGTGCTTCGTTTTCAATATGATAGCGTCGTCTTCATTTATTTTATCTATTGTATTATTACAAAATTTATAAAAAATAAAAAACTTAACTTAAACTATATTAATATCATATCAATCGTTTAAGTAATGAAATTAAATGAAGCTAGGTATGCTACATACATACGTATGTAAAAGATTAAAATTTACTTTGAAATGAAAAACTTTATATATGTCGAAATAAAGTTAAAAGTTGTATAGTTACGGATTTTAAAAGAAATTTAAAACAGTTCTATATAGTCTTTTACGAAACTAAATAAAGTTAGTTTTCATGACGACATTTTAACGTGGCTAACAAAATTCACTCCCGAAAATGTTAGTAGTATCGTACCTTTCTTATTAAAAATAATTCACAAAGAAAATGGAAATTATGATAGTATAAATAACGAGTTTCGAGCTTTGAAAAACTAACTGGATTATTTGATGTTTCCATAGCTTTCAAAAGTTATCAGGAGAGTATTATCAATTCCACACTCATTAGCGAATGTGGAAAGAGTATTTTCATAATAGAAATGAGAAGACTCGAAAGTCTAATACAAACAAATAAGACCCTAACTCGTATTTTTTTATGAAATTTAATTTTTCAGTGGTTCCAATACGTTTCACACAAATACACCTCGCCACAAAAATTTATTGCAATTGTTTAAAGAATAACGCCTTTACAATTAGTTGTATAGAAATATTACAGAAAGAATAGTACAGTTTATATTGTGTTTTTACCTGCCCCTGTAAAATAACAATTATTTTAGTTAAGGCATTTCTACTTGAGACCAACGATATGAATTTACTGCCTCTTCTACTATGTAGAAAGAAACCCCCTGAGAAAGAAGACTAGTATCTCGAATTCTAATAAATTTTAATTTTTAGATTAATGATGCAGATTAATCTTCATATCGTTATTTTTTTTTAAACAAATACAAAATTGTCATTTTTCATTAAGTCGTGTGTAAATTGACAGCTTTAAATTTGTGTTCTGGCAAATTGGTTTTTTAAGTTATGACGTTATATGAGTAAATAAGCGACATGTTCTAAAAATATAATAAAAAAAGGTTAAACACAAAAAACCAGTTTAGTACTATTGAGGTCGAAAAAGTACAAATTTAAAAGGTAATTGGTACGAAATTGGTTTTCTCATTTATCATCCGTGATTACAATATGTATTTTTGAGGCAAAAACAGATCAAACAGTTGCTCAGCAGCAATACAATAAGCAATTGTTATTTGTTTTCAATTGTATTTTAATTTGGAAAAGCACGCACACACAATAACTCTTATACTAGTTCTGTCGCTCACATTACAATTATATGGTACATATTTACCATGGTATATTTGTTTTGGCTATACAAACGAGTATACAAATGCAACCCTTTAATGACAAGTATTGAATATGTATAGATTTTTAATAATTAAAGGTAATCAAAAGCTTGAACAGGGAATGTGTGCGTGTCAAGTGCCAACAAGTGCGAGCACATTTTATAACTCCCCTGTTAGAAAAGAAATTTTATTGAGTGTGTGCAGGTATAAATTTATGCGCCAGCAGATTGCGCACACTTGTTGCACATTTTATGACACCCTTGTTATAAAAGAAATTTTATTGAGTGTTTGAGTCATTTTATTACCTTTAAGTCAACCGTTAAACTAAATTTAAAATTAATCCTTAATGTTGATGCACATTTTGTGGTTTTTTCCTGTCCTTGAAAGTTGCCTGAAGGAAGCGTTGGGTTAAGTGTCCCCAAGTGACCACTTTTGTCGACTAGTAATATTATTAGTATTAGTATTATTTTTAATGCGTAGAAAACATTTTTTCAGATACACACAACTATGCTTCTTCTTGTTTTATTGGTTTGTTGAAAACAAAAGTGACATGAAGCAAAATTTAAGTGTTTATAAAAATTAGTTTAAGAAATCAAATTTAAATGTATTGAACAATAATTAAAAAAACAATAAAAAAAAAGAATTTGCAAAAAAGATATAAAATAACAATCCTACAATTAAAAAAATAAATATAAACTGATGGAGTTACATAAATTCTGAGCTAGTAAAATATCCTTTATAATTGCGATTAGCAAATGCGAACAACATTAGTGAACTCTTTTGATGTTATAATAAGAGCGAAGACATCTCTTTCACCTGTCTTATGTCATAACATGCAACTAGTGGGTGTTGCTCTATTTATCCCGAAAATGGCACAGGGAGTTTACTCTGTATTTCGAAACGAAAGAAAATACTTTCGAATTTGTATGTTATTAACATTACAATTCGAAAATACTTGCTATTTGCAGAGTAGATCCCTTGGTCTCATTACGAGTAATTACATGCGTTACATGTGTACATTGATTTTAGTAGCGCGGAATCAAATGATGTCGAAATGTCATCAAAAGTATTTCAGTGTTGCCAATTGAGCCCTTCTCAGAAAATACCATTGTATAAATGAAAGTATCCTCTGTAGGAATTGTTAGAAGTCGCATTAATCTTTACAACAAACACTGACTTGACTAGTTTTCAGTCAAGTTAGTTTCTTTCTGCTGTAGTTACCATAGTCATCTAAAAGTGAACATACATAATATTAAATAAAAGATTTCTTAGACGCTGGCAAACAACTTCACCACCGACACAGACTATCAACGTCAACTCCTGCCTATTAGGGAACCCATTATTTAACCGTTAAGTCTGTTTTCAAATACTTAAATGTATAAAAATAGAAACGAGTAGACAAGAAAACACTTGTTTCGTCGTATGCTTTTCTAAATAAACAGCTGTACAAGTATTTGCAAAAAAAAAAAAATACTGGCAGCGAATATTTAATTATGTTGTTGTTTTCATCCCATGTTGTAACTGTAAGCGAATCGAAATGAGAGGATGATATCTATTAATGAACTTATAAACATCTGAAGTTGTTGCAGCAGCTTGTTATTGTTGTTGTTTTTGTTGTTGGTTTAAATATAACTACATACATATGTACAAGCGTGGTATGAAGCAACAAAACACAATGCTGATGATTATGATGCCTTTTGGCATCATGACAGCAAAACAAATGTGGTGAAACCCAAAAACCCAACAGCAACAACATATATCAGACATCACTAACAACTAACAACAGAAGCAATAAATTCATGCGAAGCAACAATTGCTTACGAGTGTCTGCCAATATTTTCACGTTTTACTCACTTAATGGTGCTACTGACCGATACTTTTTTTTCTTGTTTTTTGTTTGCTAAAATTTAAAAAATAAAAATAGTCTAAGCCGGCTTCTAAAATGAACAAGATTTTATTTTAATGTTGCCACTTGCCAATAGCAGCAATTCGTTGATGTGTTGTTAACAAAAAAGAGTTTTGGTTTTTGCTGTTTTAGCTTTTAAAATCATTAAAAATAACATTACATAGTCCCAATTTACACTATGCAAGTCTTATTGCTAAGCTGATTAGTTTGTTAGGGGAGAGAGACGGGGGGAAAAGAAACTTTGCTGTTCCCCTCGTCTCTCTCCCCCTGAAACGAATCAGCTTAGCAATAAGACTTGCATAGTGTGATTTGGGACATACTTTCAAATTATTTATTTAGTGGCAATCACACAAACTGCATACACTTTGCCACATAATGTGTCTGTCTCGGGGAGTTTTTTTTTCTTGATCTAAAGATTAATTTATGTGCAAAGTAAATATTTTTTCTCCCATTATGTATTTTTAAACAATTATTTTTTATTTTATTTTTATTTATTTATTTATTTTCAACTGTTTGAATAACTTGTTCTTTACTTGACTTGTTATCGGTGTCTTTTCAGCATGCAATAAATCCGAGTACAAAAAAAGAGATGTTTTGCTTAAAAACTTGTTTTTTTTCAAATCTGTTTTTAGGCCTTGAAATTAATAGTATTTGGAACTTAAATAAAGTTAAATAAGTTAAATAAAATGAAACGAATAAACCACTGAAACTTATTTAATACACACTTGCAACAGTTATGTATATTATTTTTAGGTGAATGTGCAACTTTTAATTGAATTTATACACAAGTTAATAATGTTTTATTAAAAAACAAAAACAGCATAAATTAGTAAAATTTAAGATAAATCTATAAATTCATAGAGAATAAATAAAATTTATAAATATATTATATTTTATTTATTCTCTATGAGTTCATAGAGTTATCTAAAAGTTTACTTATTTATGCTGTTGTTTTTTTTTAGAATGTAGAATGTGTCAGATGATAAAAGGCCTAACTCCTCTTTTCGAAAAAGTCTCAACTTTGTTATATTACTATCTAATTAGTTGTGAACTTTATGGAAACTATTTTGTTTTTGTATTATTTAGATACTTTCCATTAAAAACATGAAAAATCGCCTTTGAATCCTATTTGAATTTTTTTCAAAAGCTACTCCAATTGAATCCACTTTAATTACTTGCATTGGTTTAATCAAGCGAAATTTCCATGTTTTATGAAATTTTATAAAACTAGCCAATGTATCTGTTACGTGGGAATCCCCTCTCTCTTCATTTTTTCTGTTAAATGCCATAAAAATATTTTGTATCTTTTATAATTTTTATAAATTTGGGAAATAGATTTCCAAACATTACTAATTTACACAGAAAAAAATGATTTTGATATTTGAATACGAAAATCGTTGATTCAATAAAAAAAATCTTTCGAATTTTCTGTGATGACGATTTTTGCATTATTGATAAATAAAATTGTATGCACGTTTATTGAATATATTTTTTTTCAGTCAATAAAGAAATTTAATGAATCAAAGAAAAAAGTTGTTGACTGAAATTTTATTTTCAGTGATAATTGTTATTGTGTTGTGTGTGGATGAATGTGACATTTTTCAACCCCTTTTTGTTTGCTTTTGCTTGGCTTCTATTAAAACTAAATGTGTTTGGGATGAGTCGAACCGGCAATCTCTTGACTAATAAACTAACGTACTTACCACTCAGCTAAAGAGCAAATCGCTTTTGGATACGCAAATAATGAATACACGCAAAACATGATTTCTTTTGTTTCTTCTAATCTAAAAATAACTTTGTAGATTAAAAAAAACAAGCCACGATGTTTTTCGGCTTCTTGTCCGAACTCACACGTATACAACACCAACAATCAAAATAAACAACAACATCAGCACATGACCAGGTTGAGTCAATCAACAAGCAAGGAAAACACCAACACAAATAAATGACATTAAATGATATTTTAAAATGTGCGGAATTGATAAATACAATATTCAAGTTAATGACAAATATCATTGAAACGAAAATTTTATTCAATAACATGGTTTTATTGAAAATAATTATTGTCTATTTTTTCTGTGTACTCAACTTTTTACTTTGTGGAGTTAGGACTTTTAGCTTCTGACACGTCCATATATATGTTGCATTTTAAAGTAATTTAACTAATTCTCATAAAGCGGCCACAATATTGTGTATAAATATGTAAAATATTAATGCTAAATAATCTAAATAATCCTCCCTATTATAAACTTTTTCCTTCTCTCCCATTAAGTAAACAATTTGTATCCTTTTCCTATCAACTGTGAAAGAAAAAAAGTTCGGAGAGATGAAAGTAGTTATTAAAAACTTAAAAAAATTAATTATCCCCAAGAAAACAAATACAAGTCTTCTTTTTAAAATCGAACTAAAAATTATAAAAACAAGAGGTTCTTTCACTATTTTCTCAGTATCGATGTACTATCAGGAGTTGTGTGCAAAATTTCATTTCATCATTGAATTAGTTTGGCAATTGTTGGAAAATAAAATTTGCTTCTTATTAATTTCCAACAAGACATTCATTTTTAAAATTTTTGCGAGGGTGGCACGTTGACTTAAAAATCACAGGTGCTGGGTTCGAGCCCGGTCTGCGACAGTCATTAAGTAATAACAACACGCATTTTTCTGATGTGCATTACTATCCCTTTTTACAGGCTGTTGTAGGAAAGTCCCAGAGATGAAAGCCCAGACTCTGATCACCGAACTATACCGGATTCAGTTAATACTAATTAGAGTTGAGCGATATTTAGAAACCTGTTACTTTTTCACAGCGATTGAAAAATCACAAATCACAACTGTGACTGAATTTATCAAGTAACAGGTTTTGAAAATATAGTTCTTTCACACAAACTATGATTGTTCTTGCATGCTTACTTTACAATAAATAAAGCTACCACATAAATTTTTTTTATACCTTCAGCTTTTATTGTCTCTCTGCCTCTTATATATTTTTTTTATTTACACCCCTTTTCCACACGGAAAGTTTACTTTGCAAAGTCTTAATTCAGCTGGGAGAAAGACAGAAAGAGACTGTACTACTACCTCTGTTTTTCACACAGCTGAATTAAGACTTTGCAAAGTAAACTTTGCCTGTGGAAAAGGGGTGTTATTCTGAATATTTGAACGGGGTTTATTGCTAATTGCTTGTTCTTGCTGCTCTTCTTATTAGTATTTATCAAAACACCAATACTAATAAATACTTTTAAAGCAGAAGAGCTGAAATGTGTTAAACCGTGATCACAGTCACTGTTTAATTTCATTGATGCTCTTCTTATTAGATTTTCTCAAAATAACAGAACTGCTACAAACAAAATACTGCTAAACTGTGATCACAGTCACAGTTTAAAAGAACATCGATTTAGAAATCACGTTCACAAGGAGCAACATTATTAAAAAATCGCGCTATCGCTCATCACTAATACTAATCCTAATGTAACATCAGAGGCCTTTCCTTCATCGGTATTGTGTAGCAAACCCATCGGCGAAGTAAAATAAATAATAAAAAGTCTATTAATCTTAGGGCCATTATTATAACTTGTCGTTAGCTAAAGGTAGGATTTTATTGGATGGATAAACACTTTTTCATTCTTACATCTTCATTTTAACCAAAAGTGAACGATAAGTTAAAGACAAGCTTATCCTACCTCTAACTTTTATCGTGAGGTATAGTCATTTGAAGTTGACATATTTTCATCCCTTGCCACACTTTCTACTTTATAAATTACTGCCAAATTTATTTGGTTAAAATATGGTATAAAACAAAACCAATCCAGCACAAAACACATAATAATAAAGCAAAAAACAAAAGAATTGACAAAACTGTTTTCATTAGATTGTAATTTGACAAATAAACAAAAGCAAGTTGCCACTAAGCATTTTTAACAATCAATATCCACAAAATCCACAGAAATGTTGCCACCAAACAAAAACTGTATTATTTATTTTATCGGACAGTTGTAATAATGGACAAATTTTAACGGTCACTTTACAGTTCAGTTTTGCTAAAGTTAAGATTAACTATCCGGAACTTTATCGTCAAGTCATAATAATGGCCCTTAGCTTCAAAAAATTAAATACGCTTCATTGACACCAGAGGCGCTGCAACACTGCATTATTAAAAAATATGCTAACAAGAGCAGAGTTACTTGCTGCACCACCAATCTTCTCTATCACTATCCCTTTCCTAAAGAAGGTAACACCTAGTAAAAGTGGTAGCAATTCATTGCTTGAGTGTTAATTCTCTTAAAGAAAAAATTAAATATATAATCAGAGCTCTTGAAAAAGCAAATTAAATACATAAGACCTTATTTATAAAAATCACTATGCATTATTTTTTGTTTACGGGCTCACAATTATATCAAATATTTTCATCTTTTTTTTACCTTTTTTTATTTGTTAAATTAAACTATTTTCTTGAGCTTTTGGTCAGTTTATATTTTGAGTTTATTATTTCAATATTTCGTTAACCTTCGGTTAACTCCTTCCGGGAAATAATTTAATTTAACATATAAAAAAGGTCGAAAAATTAGATAAAAATATTAAGGCTTTATAGGAAGATTTTATATGCAAATCTGTTTTATAAATTATTTTTTAACACTATGTTATTTTATAAATAAGGCTGATATTGTTTCAACTTGAAATAACTTTGATTTAACATGGTTCTTTGTATTATTTCAGTATCAAATTCACGTTGTTTTAAATTGAAAATACTCTGATTAAACATTATTATTCATTTTTGATTAAAACAGTACAGGAGAATTAATTCAACATGGAATAGTTATATAAAAAGGAACATTTTTCTTTCAAGGTTATATATATATATATATACAAAAATTTATATAAAAAATTAAATTAAAAACAATACATTTAATAACAAAAATTAGAAATTTTAAAAACCCCCGACTTTTTTCAGAAAAGATGTTATATCTTCTAAGCGGCTGGATCGATTGTTTTCAAACATAGATAAGAACCCTCTCGATCAAGTCAAACAGAAAAAACTAAATGAAAATCGGTCCAGCCGTTTGGCCTGTACGTGGACACAGCCAGACAAACAGATACACAGACACACACTACAAACTTATAACACCCCTTTTTTTAGTCGGGGGTTAAAAATAAAATTTCTAGCTTTGTATTAAAATTAATTATTATATATTCTTTAATAATTGAAAAAAAAAACAACCAGATTGGCAAGTGTACAATGTCGTTCTTTTGATCGCCTGTTTCCATTTAATTAAATTAAATTATACCTGCACATACATTATTATTTTGTTGCTGTAATGCGAGAGAAAAACAGGAAAAACGAAAGATACTCGTGGAAATGAACGGTAGCGCCCACCCCTATTCGCTCTATATCGTTATTTTCGCTACCTGTGTAAGTAAACACACAAAGGAGCGCTCTATGCTTGTCGCAAGGTGTATAAAAAGTATTGAAATTCTATTCGTAGCATTATTATTATAAAAGATTTCAAATCGAAAGTGTCAAAGTAAAACCGCTTAAAATAAAAGTAAAAAATAATGTCATCAGAAGGAAGCATTAACTACACCTTGTTTCTATATCGGCAGGAGTTAAGCCGATCCAAATCCCGTGATGTAAAATTGAAGCATATGAAACTCTCCCTCACGGATAAGTTGACTTCGGAAGGTGTGCGCAATTTGAAAAAGTGTTCCTTGGATGATCTGAAAGCCATGAGCAGAGAACTTATGTATAAAGAAAAATTGAAGAGAAGCATACAACCGAAAAAAATGGCCTCCAAAAATAAAAGTCCGAATACAACTATTTGAGCTGAAAAAAATATGGATGGAATTGACAAACTCTTCACGCTGTAATAACAATTGATGACATCTATGCATAAATGTATGAAGTTGATTTTTTCACCAAATCTGACAAACTCTATGAGAGAGAACTACTGAACTCTAGTCCTTTTTAAATGTTATTAGATCTATTTAAAATCAATTTTTTTTGTTGCTTTAAAAGCATTTTTAATTCTAGTTAGGTAATATAAATTTAGAAAATTAAGATAATATTAGGTAAGAAAAGATTTAATATATTTATTACAATAGTATTTAAGTGAATTGTATGTTTCCTTGACAATTTTAATGGATTTTTATGAATGTATATTTTATAATAAAACTGATTAACAAATAAATTGAAAGATAAACTTTATAAAGTATACAAAAACGAATCTATTTATTTATTTTTTTCTATATAGCAAAAATAGGTGTTAACATTTTCTTTAAGCACTCCAGCACTTCAGCGTTTGTGTGAAAACGCTTAAAAAGAAATTCAGTAACGATTTACTGTAAACGTTTTCAATCAACTACATCTTCTTTTGAATATCAAAGGCCGCATCACTCTCATACCTAAATAAGAGTGGCAAGCTTAGTCTTATATTGAAAGCTTCTCAAAATGGGGATCACAAATTTTTTAAATTTTGATATCAATTTTTTATATGTAAAAGAATGAAACAAACAAATCATTTCGCAAACGTTTTCTGTGAATCAAAAAATATACAAAATGTTAACATGCTAACATATTCATTTTTAAAAGTCGATTTGTTATGTATAACGCATATATAATCCGAAACTGCATAAAAAAATGATTTCAACTTAGTTTTACCGAATTTAAATTAGGAAAGCTGTTCAAAAAATTGATTAATTAACTAATTTCACTTAATTTTAATTATTATTGTTCGAACTTCATTGGTTTCTATATTTATGATTTGATCAGTCTAAATTTCGTAACGCTTTCTCTTACGAGACTTTTAATATTTTCTGGAAGCACCGCTTGAAGAAAGAAGTGAATTCCAAATAAAATGATTTTTAAACGATTTGCTTCTCCACTGCTTCAATTGACAAGCAAAATAAAGGTTCATGCAAACTAATTGCGTGATGTAAACTCAATCTTTAATTTTGATGTTTCACTACAATTTCAATTGATTTACATTGTGATCGTATATTAAACTCCTAGGTGACATTAATCTAAATAAATTCCACTTTTCGAATTTCAACCAAACATGTAGTAGAAAATTCCACTGACCTTGACTAGGTTTGAATTTTTCTTAACATTAAAGCCATAAAGTAGCACTAAGTTTAAGGGTTAAAAATATCATTTATGATATTGCTAAATATTTATTCAAGTATTTACCTAATAATGCTCAAATATTTACGACCCAAGCATTAACAGGGGTTGAAATAGTTGTTGTGCATACACGTGCCAAACAAGTGAACAGGTAAAAACGTCAGTTCACTTTTATGATGCCTTACACTTTATTATGGGTTTTCCACGTCTTTAACTTTAAATTAATACTTTTATTATTATTTCAAAAGAAACAAATTGCATTATACTATGTAAGTTAATTAGCAGGTATTGTGTCATATTATACAAATTTAAAAGTAAACCTTTTACGTATGAGTTAATTGCGGCCCGATCGATGTTCCTCCTAAGGAATGAAAGG
The DNA here is from genome assembly GCA_949987645.1 of Tachina grossa. Taxonomy (NCBI): domain Eukaryota; kingdom Metazoa; phylum Arthropoda; class Insecta; order Diptera; family Tachinidae; genus Tachina; species Tachina grossa. Next base: position 36,432,936 of record OX465276.1, on the reverse strand, counting down.
ATGATAAGTAATATAGACTACGTATTTTAAGAAATAATTGTTATTATTCAATCCTTTTTGTTCAGTATTCTCTATTCTTCCTTCGCTAATGTGATTTTCTTTAAGAAGGCCTGGGGAAATGCATAATTTTCTCTACCACTACCAACTTCATCAGCACGCATCCATGTCTGTCTACTTCGTGTAATGAATTTGGGATATTGTATTGCATATGCAAATTTCAATTTATCGTCGGTAAATTAATTTATTCTAATGGTGGTTAACATTTGTTAAATCACTAATAAACATAAATTATTATTTTACTTATTCGATTAAAAATTTTTATATTAAAAATGCATTGAAATTGATTATTGTGGGTTTAGCTGGATCCATTTTTATTTCTATTGAAAAAAGATTATTGAAAATGTGGAACTAAAAAACGTGAATAAGGAAAATTATTCCCTGAATTTCATAATAATAAATCCAACTAGGATTGTTATCCGTCCTCTTTTTCCCGGGCACCTTCCTCTTTTTTTCATCTGCCCTAAAAAAATATACGTCCGAAAAATAAAAAAGAGTAAAACAATTTCACTTCCATATATTTACAGTCTTGTGCATAAGAGGTAAAATTAAACAAGGTCTTAACGAGTTTTGCCATACACTTACATCAAAAATCGAGCAACCAATATTATGCACCGATTTTTAATGTAAAATTGTATAGAGGAACTCGTTATCAGCATGATCTATTTTGACTCTTATGCTAACTTCATGCCAGTATTGCGATTCACTAACTTTTTTTAACGATAATCCCATGGTTAAAATAATTATAACGAAAATATATAGAATTTGCTATTCAGTAACATTTTTAACGATATTCGCTGTAGGTTAATGTCAGCTGTGTCGTTATTTAAGCGACAATAATTTATGTGCTGTTAATTTTATCAACAAAAATCAACAGAAAATATCAGCTGTGTACTATCGTTAAAAAAAAAAGTTACAGAATAACACAATCGTTTTTGCAACTGGCAAAATGTAAAGACAAAAATTGCGATTATCAGATAATTAAAAGTCACTGAATCGCACTACAGGTTTTCGTTATGCATAAAATTGTTGGAGTTTAGTTTTTGTTTCATTAATTACCTGAAATGAACTGTGTTGTATATAGAGATGGGCGCGTGTCGTGTTTTTTCCGTGTCACGAACAAGCACGACTCAACACGAAGTGTTCGTGACTAAAATGAGATTTCGTTCGTGTTCGTTTCGTGTGAGCGAAATTGGCACTATTTTAGATGCAAAATATGTATGAATGAATTTCCAGTAGAGAAAAAATTTAATATATTGTATCGTCAAACACACAACACTAGCATATTTATTCATATTGGGTAAAGTGAATAAAAAAAGCATTTGATTTTTACTGAACAATTTGGTTTAAAAAACAAAAAACACATACATATTTTAGGTTTTAAACAAATTTTCAAGTAAAAACCAAATGCTTTTTTATTCACTTTACCCATTGTATGGTCCTCTGAAACTTGAAGTTCTGTACGTAAACAGCTGTGGTGGCAGATAGTATCAGCTGTGGTGGCAAATATTATCAGCTGGCAGGGCCAACTCGGTTCCATATTTTGAAAAGCGACTCTTGAAAAAAGAATCAATTAAATTTTCTGATCTTCGACACCCTACCAATAATATTTCGTTCGTTTTGTGTAGTATTTTAGTTTGACGAAATTTTTCGCGTGTCGTGTTGGAAAAATTCAACGCGCACCCATCTCTGCTTGTATACTTTTTTCCTCTTTTTATTTTTTTTCTAAATGAGAAGATAACAACCCTAGTTCAAACCCACACAATTATTGATTGAAAAGCGAATTTTTTTTTTAATCAGTTTTATTATAAAATCAACATTCCTAAAATCCTATAAAATTTTTAACGAAACATACAATTGACTTAAATTTTAATGTAATAAAAATTATATAATAACAAAGACAATATTTCGAATAATGAATTTCTTGAGTTACATAATAATATATAATCTTTTCTTATTTTAGTATTGTAAATGTGTCTTATCTACGTTTAATAGTTAATTCGTTCAAATATAAGAAACCATCCAAGAAGGGCAGCAGCTTAGTAGTTTCCGCTCATAGAGTTTGTCAGATTTGATGCAAAGTTCAGCTTCATCCATTTTCATGTAGATCTCGTCACTTAAATTTTACAAATCCTTTAAGGACTGTTTCATTATATCACAGCTTGAAGAGTTTTTCCAATTTCATCCAGTTTAAATAGTTGTATTCGGACATTTATTTTTGGAGGCCATTTTTTTCGGTTGTATGCTTCTCTTCAACTTTTCTTTATACTTAAGTTCTCTGCTCATGGCCTTCAGATCATCCAAGGAACACTTTTTCAAATTGCGCACACCTTCCGAAGTCAACTTATCCGTGAGGGAGAGTTTCATATGCTTCAATTTTGCATCACGAGCATTAGATCGGCCTAAATCCTGCCGATACAAAAATAAAGTGTATGAAATGTTTCCTTCCGACATTATTTTATATTTTAAGCAGTTTTACTTTGAAACTTTCGATTTAAAATCTTTTATGAGAATAATGCTACGAATAGAATTGCAATACTTTTTATACACTTTGCGACATGCTGAGAGCGGTCCTTTGTGTATTTACGCAGGTAGCTAAAATTTTGGTTGAGCGTAAATAGGGGTGGGCGCTTGCGTAAATTTTCACCATGCGAGAGAGCAGCCCTTAGCTTTTCCCATTTCTCTCTCGGGTTGCAACAGCAATTGTGTGTACAGGGATTTAATTTAATTAAGTTAAACGAAAACAAGGATTAAAATTAATAAAAATGTACACCTGCGTCTATGGGAGTGCACAACCCTGTTTGCGCTCTATCTAAATTTTTAACGAGCTACCTGTGTAAATGCACTGACCATCGCTCCTTAAAACTTACATATAAAAGCTCAAGATATCCTGTAAGCAGGATCATTCTCACAACAGATTTCAAGTCGAAAGTTTCCAAAGTAAAACCGCTTAAGTTGAAAACAAAATAATGTTGTCACAAGGAAGCATTACCTATACCATGTTTTTATATCGCCAGGAATTAAAACGATCTAATTCTTGCGATCTAGATTTGAAGCGTATCAAACTTTCGCTCACCCACAAGCTGATTACGAAAGGTATGCTCAATTTAGACAAAGCTCCGCTGGAAGATTTAAAGGCAATGAACAGAGAAGTTACGTACGAGGAAAAACTGGAGCATCAAGTGAAAAAAATTATCAAATCAAAAAAGAAGGCTGCCAAAAGAAAAAGTGTGAAGAAAGTCAGTTCAAAGCACTCGCATAAAGACAAGAAAGAGCAAAAAGCTATATTTAATTGGGTAAAGACTACAGAATGTAGAAGAATAAAATCGTGAAAGATCTTGTGGAAGTTAAATGACGACATTTGCAGGGAAATGGATGAAGCTGAATTTTGCATCAAATCGGATAAACTCTATGGGAGGGAACTACTGTCTTCCTTGATTTTATTTGATGATATTAACAGTATTTTAGATATTAAAATTTTTTAGTTTTAAAAATTTTACTTATGATTTCAAATAAGTTTAAGTTAGAAAATATTTGCAAAAATTATTTTGTAAATGTATCTTTAATAATATTATTACATATTATTATTATTACTTCAGTCAACTGTATGGATGCAATTTTTTTTTAAATAATATTGCGAAAGCCTTGTGGCAACGTTTATTTTATAATAAATTTAATAAAAACACTTTTTCGTGTAAATCTATGTTTTTTCTTTATTTATTTTTTTTTTAAATGAGGCAATAATGGCAAAAATTAAACTATAGTTTTTAATTAAGAAAAAATGTGTATAAGATAATGTGAACGGTTGGCAATGTGAACTGCCGAAATTATTTTTACTCATACATACATATGTATGTACCTGCATCGCGTTACAAAAGGAGATAGAGAGAGATAGAGAGAATGATATTGAGTACCCAAAGTACTCAAGTAAATAAGACAATAGCCGATTTCAACATACAAGAGCATCTCTACTTCGTATGCATATGACTATCTCTCTCTCTCTCTCTCTCTCATACTTACAGTCTGAGAATGCATATAAGTAGGATAGGAATACTTAATTTAAAATAATATACGCATCATAATTGGGATAGTTATACCTGTATATTTATTTGTGTAAATAAATTGGAATGGAAGATGTGTAGACATGGGTGTGGCTGTTTGAAAACATGTTTTATATGTGTGTGTAAATAAAATTGACTTTGTATGCTCAAATACGCTCAATACTCATAGAGTACTCAAAACGATACTTTTGTCATTCTCTGTTACAAACAGCTAAGTTTTTAAAATGAGAATTTATGTTCGATACCTATATAATTTTTTTACAAAGGACACGTAAATACATTTACTTTTAAATATATGTATATCATTCATGTGCTTAAGAAACCTCATAGCTTAGAAACAAAAATAATGCGAGTTTTGAGTTAATAATCCGCATTTCGCTATTCTTTCATTGTGTGTTTCAAAAAAAATCTTTCATATTTAACTATTGAGAGCAAAATAAAATTTTCCTTTTTCCATGGCAAAAATTAAACTATACTTAATAGTAAAAAACCAAAAAAGTTTGTCTTCAGTAAATAACATGTGCATAATTAGTAAAGAATAAACGACAATGGCAAGACTGCTGCTAATTTAGAGATAGCAAAATTGAGCTTTCATTACGAAAAAAAAAACTTTCAGCAAATTGTAATACGATGAATCAAAACAATTTACATATACCATTTGCAGAAATCTGCATCAACTGACACCACACACAGTGGACCAAACACAAAAGAACGCTAATGATGAAGGTTTAGTGGCCTTCGAAAACAGCTAGTTGTTCCGTTCTACTACGTGTTTGTCAGAATATTTACAATTAACTTTGGTGTTATTTGTTCATTAATAATTATCACATGTGATTTGGCTTACAAAGCGATACGAACTTTAACCCAATCAAATCATAATATATAATATTTTCTTTTTCCTTGAAAATTAAAATTTTCTTTTTCTCTAAAAAAATATTACTTATTTTTTAAATACCGAATTATAACTATTTGTCTGACGTTAAGTCTATAATATATTCATATGAAGAATATTAGTATTTTGTTGCTTAAGCAACGTCTGCCTATGTATGCATTTCTTATGTGCTTAAGAAACTTAAACCAAAGAATTCTTGAGAAAAGTTAAAAAGCTCATCTCAAAATGCTATTTAGAATTACACAAGTACGCCATTAGAAAATGCAACTTTTTTCAATGAAATTTTTTTTAATGTTTATTATTTTTGTCTCGGACTCAGTCTTACATATCTGTAAGAATGCACTATATTTTTCTTTAATTTCACAATTAAGCGCGAATTAAATTTTATGGCTTCTTGCTTACCACCAATTTTATTTAGTTAACGTATTTTTTACATTTTATTTTTTATATTACATGAAACTTGTTTAATTCCATGATGTTTACATCTGAAGTTTGACAGCATTCCGTTTAACGATCTCACTGAACCAGCAACTTTTTAAAAGAATGAATATTAACGGACTTAACATTATTATCAGAGAAATAGTTATTGTCACCAACTTCACACACATCCATACAAACATTTATGTGACCTTTAAAAAATCAATAAACTTTAGAATTATAAAAAATGAGCACAGGTAAGTAGAAATGCTGTAGTGTATGTATGCATCCTTTGGTCTTGTGTAGCTGGAGATATTCGAAGTATTATCACTACTCCGTAACAGCCTGTTTTTCGAAAATCAATAACTGTATACGTTCTTTAATATAACGAACGAAATCATGTTTACGTTTTCGTAACATTAAATATTTTTCATGTGAGTGATAAAAAAAAAGAGCTGGCAGTTTTTCTACACTCATAAAATTCTGTACTTTACGTACTAAATAAAAGTAAACTAAAAGTAACTAAATATCGGTCTACATATTTTTCATTTGCCTTTAAAGAAAATGTTATTTAATTTTTAATGTTAAAATATTAACTGACTTAAAAAAATAAAATACAAATTTTATTCTTTTATTTTTTCCTTTAGTGTATTCAATATGTTCCATCATGCATCGCAAGAATTTTATTATAAACTTTAAATAGCATAAAGTAAAAATGTTACTCTGAAGTACTGCAAGCCTTTGTATGCTACTTTGCATACTTGTTGCAATTTACAACTTCATTAATACACATGCAGTTGCATTACCTGCCAATGACACTTTAATTCAATGTGTATGCACACAAACGCACATACACACATGCTCACACATAGAATATAGAGTAATTAACGTGCATATGTGTGTGTGAGTGTGTGTGTGTGTGTGTATTAAGTTTCAATCTCTGCTCGTTCGGCTCGTAAAAACAATTTCAAGTTTCTTAATCCTCTGATTATTTAAAATGTGTTTTTTTTGTTGCTGCAGCTTGTTTCAAAACAGTTTCACAAGCAAAAAGATTAAAATAATAAAAACAAATAAAACGAAAATCTCAACACTCAATGACCATGAGTACAAAAAGCATTTGGCAATTTTAGAACTTGTTGACCTTTTTTATGCGGGGTTCCCCTAAAAAAATTGCATTTGCTTTTTATAGACGTAATTCCACTATATAATAAAAATTTGCTTGGGCTTGAAATCAATTTTGAGTTCAACTGTTGTTATAATTTTATGTAGAGTCAACTACGTTGTAATTCGAATTGATTTCGCGTTAATACGAAAGCGATTCCAAAACTAGCCTACCTAGCGTATAGGATGGCGGCAGATATTTCAAAGAAAATACTTTATTAAGGAATAATAAATCGGGCTCAAGTTCAGTATTTCGTTAATTTAATACGAAAAGGACCTAACTCATGTTTTTCATAGTTTACAGGAGGAAAAAAATAAATAAAAAAAGATGCAATATTGATAAAAAATTTTTTTAAACGAAATTTTTACTAAAAACACTTTACATAAGCACATAATATTGCGTTTAAAAAAATTTTGTATCAATATTGCATCTTTTTTTATTTAGTTTTTTCCTCCTCCTGTAAACTATGAAAAACATGAGTTAGGGCCTTTTCGTATTAAGTTAACGATTTTCAATTTTCATAGAATGAAATATTTTTATTAACTAAAAGGCAGATTTTTTAAAATATTTCATTTAAAATTTGTATGAAAATTAACAAAAATTCGTTTAGAAAAATATTTTTTTCATACAAATTTTAAAACAAAAAATTCGCTTGTCTTCACTAGCCATCCACACGAGCAATAATCTTGGCAATTATTGCCTTGGCAATTGTCAAATTCGATTGCCGACACAAGATACTCTTGTTAGCGTGTAGACCGTATGAATATGTGTTCGAATATACATATATTCGGCGATGTCAATTGGCCGCCAAGATCATGTGATTTGACACCATTGGACTTCTTTCTTTGGAGTTATTTGAGGTTTACGTCGATAGGCCAGCAACAATTCAAGAGCTAAAGGATGAGATAATTCGGTATATTAACGGCAGAAACTCAATTGTGCCTCAGCGTCATCAAATATTATGACCATCCGATAGAGGTGTGCCGCCGAGGTTGCGGCGGCCATTTGGCCGATATTTTATTACATACATAATTGAACCATCCCATATTATGTGTCATAATAAAAAGAAATGACAATAATTTCCGAAATAATTTGTGTTTTATTCAAAATCAACATCGGCCCTTAAAATTTAACCACCCTTTGTATGCATAAAAATACAAATATATTTGAATATACGTGTTTGCCACCTCTGACACAGTGTTGAACGAACACAAGCAATTTGACGTCATAATTATGCCGACATTATTGCTTGTATTAAGACACAACAAATTGCTCGTGTGGTCGTAGTGCTACAAAATCTAAAGAAGAGAAGAAAAATTAAACTGAATTTTAGCTGGGGAAAGTACCGGGATTTTTTTTGTATTTTCTTTATCAAGTCGGCTGGTCAATTTAGTCAATATAATTGGGACTGGGTCTAATATTGTAGTAAACTGCACTGAACAAGTTCGATCTGATTGGATCCAGGTCCTATCGAATGTAAAATAAATATAATGTTAATTGTTCCCCCCAAATGAGACCACCAAGTTACTCTGGAACTAGTCCCACAAATATACTTACGGCCGTATGTATAATCAAAAACTGGCATGCAGTTAACATAAGTGACAAAATTGAACTACGTGTTGACGAGTTCCTCTATACAATTTGACATAAAAAATCGCTGCATAATGTAGTTTTATTTTAACACACGATTACATCCTAACATGATTTTTAATATAAAATTGTGTGGCAAATCACGTTAAGAATATGTTAAATTTTGCCACTTATGCTAACTTCATGCCAGTTTTTGATTATACATAAGGCCGTTAGATATTAAACTAAGCTTAACTGATGTTTAAACTTTTAAATTATTGTTGCCCCTGTGGTCAAATGGGTACTGTGCTAGCCTGTCATGTCAGAGGTTGTCAGCTCGAATCCAAAAAAAAAAAAAAAAAATATCGGCTTAAAAATAATATATAATTGCATTTGTAACAATAAAATGATTTATAATTTTTTATTGTTATAGTTAAATGTCGGAATGAAATGACATGAATAATTAGTATTCACCCCTATTCCAGTCGTTGTTCCAGACGTCACGTCAATACAAAACCAAAAAGTTGTGGCTTGTCTATCCGCAAAAGTGGTATAATCCTCTAAATAACCGGGATATCAGCTGCATGAGAGCTGAACTATGACCAAGAAATTAGTTCATTGTCTCAATGTCCTCCCTGCATGCCTTGTAGTGGGGACACCCATTCATGTACATAGTAATGAACTCCCACGTGTGTTTGTTGCAGGGTTCGACTGACTTAGTCTAAAATACCCGATCGAACATGTCCAGTGTCTGGTCATATCTGTCCAGTGAAGTCCACGTGTTCTGATGGTGTGGTATGCTTTCTTGTCTGATCCATTCACTAGAATTGCATTTAAAGCACTCTCGGAGTGCTTGCCTGAACATTTGGGTTCGTATTCATATTTTCCATGTTTAGGTGAATATTTTTTTCGAATATTTTTAATAAAATATTAAGTTTGTTGAGTTATTAAGATACACACTTTTTGGTTTGGAGGCTTAGCAAGCTTCTTTACAAAACAAATTTTGGCTTACAATTAATTCTTTAATATAATAAAAAAGATGGCCTCTAGCTTTTAAAATATAAAATTATTTTCTACGTAGAATACGTACGAAATGAAATTAAAATGTATATAAACATGTGAAATGGATGACAAAATAAATGAATAATTACAATTAGTTGATACACAATTAGCCAGTGGCGTCAACAATGTGATTTTAAACTTAAAACATTGGAGGGGTTTGAAGGCCAACTACAAGTGAATAAAATTAAGTTCTGAATAATTCAGCTTCAAAGCTTTTTTGTTCTTATAAAGTTGGTTTTAGTAATAAAATTGTTGTTGTTGTTGGTTATCATACGAGTTTAAATTTTCCATAGAACTTTAGATATTAACTGCTGATTTTTGGCTCATTTGAATTTGAATGTTTTCTGTGTAATTTGAAATTTTTTAACTTTCATCGCATACAGCAAATCTATATATGTGACGCGCAAAATAGAAAGGGACCTAAGGGTAAAAACCTGTTTTGTTCAGGAGAGCCATTTTAAAGATTTAGGGTCTTATGCAAAAAACTTAGTAAAGCTTTGCCAAGCAATGTTAAGTAAAGTTGTATTCTAAAAAAATTATTGTATAAAAATTCTAAAGTAGGCACCCACGTTTGTTAAGACTACTTTAAGTTGATATTTCCAAAATGTGTATTTTGTACCTCAAATATTTTTACTAATATAGCACATACTGATTCATTTTACATCTGAAAATGAAGCTAGATGCCTGCTCTTATCTTAAATTTATTATTTCTGTCATGTAATGGGAAGCATCACCAAATTATCCAACTGATTCGAAATACATAGCAAAATCCATAAAAAAATATTAAAATAAATACAATTATATAAAAATGTTTTAGTGATGTACATACAATCAAAACAAATCGAAAAAAGCTGGATATTCAAATACTCGTTTCATTCGAATAAAACAAATTGTGATAATTTGTCACATTTTTTTACTTTTACTTCATGGTTGTGTTTATCTGTTTTCCTGCTATGTCAGAAGCTCATATTTTTTAAATTAGGTTGCTTTACTTCAAGATAATAAAAATTTATTTAATAAAATAAAAAAATATTTGAATACCCGAATGAAATTGTATTCAATATTGTACATCATAAGCTGTGAATTGGTTGTTGAATACGGTGGTGTTACCAGTATTTATTATTAAATCACAAAATCTTTAAAGTTGTCTTTTGCATATGATTTTTTAACAAAGCTATGTTAGCCTTAAAGTGCTTATCAACTACTATGAACTTTAAAGCTAAAGTAAAATATTTTTTTGCATAAGGGGGTTAGGGTCTTATGCAAAAAACTTAGTAAAGCTTTGCCAAGCAATGTTAAGTAAAGTTGTATTCTAAAAAAATTATTGTATAAAAATTCTAAAGTAGGCACCCACGTTTTTTAAGACTACTTTAAGTTGATATTTCCAAAATGTGTATTTTGTACCTCAAATATTTTTATTAATATAGCACATACTGATTCATGTTACATCTGAAAATGAAGCTAGAAGTGCCTGCTCTTATCTTAAATTTATTATTTCTGTCATGTAATGGGAAACATCACCAAATTATCCAACTGCTTCGAAATACATAGCAAAATCCATAAAAAAATATTAAAATAAACACAATTATACTAAAATGTTTTAGTGATGTACATACAATCAAAACAAATCGAAAAAAGCTGGATATTCAAATACTCGTTTCATTCGAATAAAACAAATTGTGATAATTTTTCACATTTTTTTACTTTTACTTCACGGTTGTGTTTATCTGTTTTCCTATTAAGTCAGAAGCTCATTTTTTTTTTAAATTAGGTTGCTTTACTTCGAGATAATAAAAATTTATTTAATAAAATAAAAAAATATTTGAATACCCGAATGAAATTGTATTCAATTTTGTACATCATAAGCTGTGAAGTGGTTGTCGAACACGGTGGTGTTACCAGTATTTATTATTAAATCACAAAATATTTAAAGTTGTCTTTTGCATATGATTTTTTAATAAAGCTATGTTAGCCTTAAAGTGGTTATCAACTACTATGAACTTTAAAGCTAAAGTAAAATATTTTTTTGCATAAGGGGGTTAAATACGTGTATCTTTGGTGTACAATCACTGAATAAAACGCGCATATCTCTGGGAGGGAACACTTTTGGGGCATGGGATCGGTCTCATTCGATGCTCAGATGTTGTCCACAAAAAAAAAAGTGAAAATTGATTTTTTTTTACCCTTAGGTCCCTTTCTCTATGCCCTGTCACATATATATAAAATCGTAGTGTGTGTTTGTCCTAACGCATGATCTCTGAACCTATAAGAGCCATGGACCTGAAATTTTCAACAAATGATCGGATTAATACAGGGTAGGTTTTAGTTTTGTTTTTTACCCGACAAGTGACCGCTGTGTGGAGTAATTTGTAGTTAAAAAAATAAATAATTATTGATTGCATGACAACGTTTGCCGGGCTCATCTAGTATGTACATAATTTTGAATATTTTATAATCATTATTTAGTTTAATTAAATGTGAAATAATGTTTCATTTAATTGTCACATAAATTACATGCAAATTACAAAAAACTGTACATGCACCGTAGATTGCATAAAATAATAATTGCTACAATTTTATTTGTAGCTGAGATAAGATAGTCTTATGTTCATCCTTACATCTAAATGAAAGTATGTTCACATGTATGTTTGTATGTTTTTCTTGTCCAGCGTTTTGAAATGATATTGAAGTCAATGTATGTATGTGTGAATGACCCGCAAAATCACATAATTGAACAATTTACAAGACATTCGAAATGGTAGAGCGTATATTTGTGGCACTTGTGTATATCTGTAACATTTTAAATTGCCTGTAACTGTAGACAATATGTATACAGTTTCTTTATTTTTTATTTAAAGTTGACTCTATAAACAATGGAGTGCGTTCGATGTATTAAGCAAACAACAAGTTAGTTAACAAGGGTGATGTGTGGCGGGCCGGTGTTGGATAGATGTCTGGTGTTGTGGGGTTGTTGCATATGATTTTCTTGTTTTTGTTGTTAACGAGTATCAAAACATCTCGATAAAAATGTTTGAACTGGCTGCGAGAGCGTTACACTAGTTTCCCGCTATCGTTGTTGTTGTTGTTGCATACATCACGTTAGCAATAAAGACAATTTTATTTTCAATTTTATTTTTTTAAGCAAATGAAAGGAAAAGTTGTTTGCAAAACTTTTTCTATTAGCGCGCCTTAACAACAAGCTATATGTATTTACTATTACTCTAATAATATGAAAAGCAAAACAAAAATTTAATACAAAGATAACAAAACAGCCTAGGGGGCAGCAGTCTTAATAACAGCAACAAGTTTAAAAAAATTGCAAATAAATACTCAACTTATAATGGTGTAACTTGCCACTTGTAACTTGAAACTATTGCCCAATATTTGTGCACCACTCTATAAAAAATGGCAATAAAATATAAAAAAATATACATACATACATATGTATATACAAGCTCTTAAAATATGGGTTAACGACATTTGAACACTACAACGTGCTTTTAATTTACAAAAACCAATGGATTTGTTTTTCTTTGTCGATGGTGTAACCAGACGAGTTCGAGAGTTCGCAGGAGCATTTGTTTATTTAGAAATTTTTTAAACAAATTAAATTTTTTTGCATTTGCAGTCTACGAGAGCAGGAGAGGAAGCCAGACTTGACTAGATGCACACAAATTTTTATGGTCAATTGCATTTGCATGCAATGGATAATGTATGTAATTTTGCAAGTGGAACTTTGAAAGATTTTTTGCTATAAAAGTGAAATTTTGCGTTCGTTTAGATTCATATATGTATGTACACTCAAATTTATGAATTCAATTGAACTTTATCACATGCTTGTACTGCAGCAATTTACTTATTGTGGGATCATAGAGAGAATTCTGTACATTAGCTGCCAGCTGATCTGGTGGTACAGCAATTGTCAATGAACTCAGCGATTAGGTTACAGGCGGCCAATGGCCATGCAGTCTATCACAGAGAAGATTCGATGTTGATATTTTAAGTATGTATAAGGCGATGGCAGATCATTGTTCACGCAGTAATTAATATCTGTTAGTGGGAAATTTTTAATAAACCATTTACCATTAAGCCGCATGATAGATAAACTGCCCGAAATCTTACTAATAACGAGGGTTGATTGAAGATGAAGATATCAGAGTGCGAACTGCGTTTAATTGTCTATCTTATGTACACATGTGAGTCCTAGCAATGTCCTGGCTTAAAGAGATTTCGATGTATATTAAACTAGAGCTGCTTTAGGTAAATCAGTTTCCTCTAAATTGATAAAAAAAATGTTTAGGAACAATTTAGAAAATACTAAAGTACGATCACATTGGTGAAACATTTGACAAAATTCTTCAAAGATTTGCTCGCGACAAATATTTCAGATTTCACAGCCATTTCCAAAACGGATCGTGCTATCGTGCTACAGCGTCAAAAACACAGATTAAACAGAATATATTGAAAAGCTTTGATATCTTCTAAACGGCTGGGCTTTTTCTTCAAACATAGCTAAGAACACTGTCGAGCAAGCCACCTTTCCAACAAAAAAAAAAAAAAAAAAAATAAAAAAATAAATAAATCAAAATCGGTCCAGCCGTTTGGTCTGTACGTGGACTCATACAGACACACAGATACAACTTGGTTGGTGGTTAAAAAATAACATAATAAAAAAATTAGAAAACAAACAATCGTACTGTTATAAAGGTACGTGGCAAATATGGATAAAAATATAATTTTGGTACTACTCGTATATTGTGGTAGTAACCGAAACCATGGGACGATTTTGGTGATTCTTACGTCAAATCGATTCATTTTAATTCCTGTAGTATAACCAAGGCTATGACAGACGTCAAAATTCAATATGGCGGTCAACAAACGCCATTTTTTTAATACAAAAAGAAAATAAAAAGTCGACGAACTATATCAAAATTGGTATCATTCGACAAGTGAAGATCAATTTATGATTATGATTTTTCGAGTGAAAATTTAGTTGGCTGCAGTCAGGTTTTTTTTAATTTTCACTTATGTAAAGGGTGTTTTTTATTGAGGTATATAACTTTAAGTTGGCATCACTTTTTTAACTGGCGGCCATTTTGTCAGCTGTCAAGTGATTAATATTTAGTTTGGTTTGCCATTTCATCGTGAACAGGTTGACAAAAGAACAACGCTTGCAAATCGTACAAATTTATTTCGAAAATAATGGTTCAGTTCGCGAAGCTTACCGCAAGCTCCGTCCATTTTATGGTCGACATAATCGTCCATCAGAGCAATTAATTCGGTTAACCATGGATCGTTTTCGCACTACGTTTACTCTATGTGATAATACGCATCCGCAGAGACGTCGAACAGTGCGCACCGAAGAAACAATTGCCGCTGTAGAGCAAAGTGTTGAAGAGGACCCGAATGAATCGATTCGCCACCGTGCACAGCAATTGAAGCTTTGTCCATAAACTTTATGGAAGATTTTGCGCAAAGATCTTGGCTTGCGACCTTACAAGATCCAGCTTGTACAAGAATTAAAGCCGCGAGACCATGCAATGCGTCGTGATTTTGGTGTATGGGCCGAAAATGAGATTGATCTCGATGCTGATTTTCATCGCAAAATTTTGTTCAGTGATGAGGCTCATTTTTGGTTGAATGGCTACGTCAACAAGCAAAATTGCCGCATTTGGAGTGAAGAGAATCCACATGAGACCCTTGAGACGCCATTACATCCACAAAAACTGACTGTTTGGTGTGCTCTATGGGCTGGTGGAGTCATTGGGCCATACTTCTTCCGAAATAATGCTGGAGAGTTAGTTACCGTTAATGGAGACCGGTATAGAGCCATGATAACCGACTATTTTGTTCCCGAATTGGATGGCATGAATGTGGATGAGTTGTGGTTCCAACAAGACGGCGCTACATGCCACACAGCGCACGTCACAATCGATTTATTGAAGGAAACATTCGATGAGCGCATAATTTCGCGGAATGGACCTGTCAATTGGCCACCAAGATCGTGTGATTTGACACCATTGGATTATTTTCTTTGAAGATATGTGAAGTCGCTCGTCTACGCCAACAAACCAGAAACGTTAGGGGACTTGGAAGCCAACATTCGTGGCGTTATTGCCAACATACGGCCCCATATGCTCGAAAAAGTGGTTGAAAATTGGACCTGTAGAATTGGCTTTATTCGAGCCAGCCGCGGCGGCCACATGCCCGAAATCATATTTAAACATTAATGGCATAAAATTATCCTTCCAATAAAGCCAAATTGATGGACATTAAAACGATTTTCTTGTGTTTTATTTCAATTCAAAGTTCTATACCTCTAAAAAAACACCCGTTAGAAAACGGTTGTTTTATTATGAGCTCCTTCCAATTGAGAAAAAATTTATTTAGAAAACTTATGTCTTTTTAGGGATAAAAAAATGTACCGATGGGTTAAAAATAGATAAATTCACTTAATCCAAAACTATAGAAGTTAAGCACATTATATAAAGTATTCTTTTTTTTTCAAAAAATGCTTTGTTGAGAAAGTACTATTTTTGAAAGACGGCTTACCCTTAAAGTACTTTTTCTTCCACCCCAAATTTTATCAAAATTTGTCCCAACTTTGAGGGCCGGACGCACCCCCTTAAACACAACTTATCGCAATGAATTTTTTTTTTGTATTTTTTTTACATAAAACTGAACCGATTTGAGGGGGGGGGGGGAGAGAGAATATAAGAAATAAAAAAATATTCTCCATACAACTAACGGCCACTCTAATATACATACATAAGCTTAGGGAGAATAGAATACAATTTATATTTCATTTATAGGTTTATTTATTATTTATATAGCATAAATGTCTTAAAAAAAAAAAAAAAAAAAAATCAAGATTGGCTTTTATACGGTGTTACATATACTTTTGTAGTAGAAAGGATTCATTTCAATAGGTGAAGCACTGCCTACATTTCTAGTCAAAACATTGCATTTTCTTTCTATCTTAATAGTCCAATTCAGTCTTGTGCAAATGGTCTTGCATCTTAGCATGTGCACAATGGTATATTAAACTGATACTCACCACTAAGAACTGTTAAGTGGTGAGTATCAATATAATATACCATTTTGCACATGCAACGATCCATGACTATTTGCACAAGATTGTGAATTGGATTAATGTGTTTACCAAGTTTCATAAGATTCGATTAGGAAGGAGTAGTTGAAAAGGAATAATTCCTTAGAATATGCGTAAATCATAATATTATATTTATGGCTCATCTTAGCGTGTGTGCCAAGTTTCATAAGATTCGGTTAGCTAGAAGATTTACTTTGAATGGGTGTGGCGCTATCCACACTTTGTAGTCATTACACTCAGATATGTCAGAGGTAGAAAATGTTTTTACCAAATTTTAATTAAAATCGATAAAGCGCTTCGCTCTATAATCGTTTTGACTAAAGACAGTGGTCGAATTATAAGAGGTTGGATTGATTATGTCTTGCACTAAAAATTTTTCAAAACTAATTGTCAACAGTGGTAGTAGACACAATTGTAATTATTCTGTACATATTCATGACAATGTATTTTTTCTTTAGTTTGTATATCGAGGCCTATTTCCGATTTACTTGTAAGCCTAACTTAACTAGGGTTGTTATCGCTTAATTTATAAAAAGAGGACAGTAGATGGAAAAAACCCGGACATTTCGTTAAAAAAGTAAGACTTAATAATAAAATGAGATTAATTTTTTTTCCAAAAAATATTAAACACATATCAACCTCGCAACATTTTACATAGAATATTGAATCTTTTACCCAATGCTATCGATATGTTTACATTAAATTGCACCTTCATATGTATGTACACATTTAAGAGTATTTGCATACATAAATGGACAGAAATATCATTTCAAATATTATTTAAAATGTTGGAAATGGAAGAGTTCATAAAAAAGTTGTTATTCATTAGCTGAGAACCCAATACCAAGAACCTAAATACATCTAGATAATTCTACGTATTAAAATAACATACACATCTCAACACTCATGAACAGTGTTATTTATTAGATAATCTGGACAATCCAATAAAAATCAATTTCTTTTTGTTAAACAATGGAAAAGTGAAAATTTTTTTTAAAAAGTAGGATTTTCCCGGACGCTGATCTTTTTCGAGGACAGAGATCCTAAAAAGAGGATAGTGTCCGGGAAAAAGAGGACGGATAACAACCCTAACTTAACTTTTTTTTATTTAAATTAAGATATAAAGAAAAATATATTCGTACTTGTTGCAATTCGCTACAATTCTATTTTACTTTTTACACAAAAATATTTATCAAACACGATTTATCAGTAATTCATTCAAGTTTAGACACATATAGAAAAGTAGACAAAAACGTGAATGATGTCAATGTCATGTTAATGAGATTAACAGCAGAGTTTTTGTTTAATTTTTTTTAATCATTCAATGGCAGTTCGTTTTTCGTTTTTTTTTTCATTTAAAACAACATCTTGTGAGCAAAATTCCTACTAATAAAATTCGAGGTTTAATTAATTAGCTTGCTGCTCTTGGAGTGGTTTTATCATTTTTATATTTAGAAAAAGAACATAAAATCTATTTTTAAATTGTTTACTCTTTATGTGTGCATTTTCAATATAACATTTCTATTTGTTTTTTAATACTCCTTAATAGAAATGTGTAGTAGTGCCGGCTTAAAATCTTCAAAAAAATATTTCAATGTTATTACTTAAAATGACTTAAAATACAAATGAAGTTGTCTTCTACTGCAGCTTGCAGCATTCCAAAGCTATACTGCATTTGTAGTATTTTCCCCACGCACACTATTTCACATTAAAACCCATAACTTGGCAGCACAATAATGAAAAATATTCACCAGTGTCAGTCTGTCTGTCTGTTGTCCAGAGAATCAGTCACTTGGAGCTTGGTTAAATCATGTAGGCTTTAAATTTAATTAAATTACATAATTGATAAACAATTACGAATTATGTTTAAATATACTTCAGCAATTTAAAAAAACAAAAACTCAAATGAACAGTAAGATACTCGTATGGGAGCAGATGGCTGGACAGTGAGTGACAAAATAAAGGCGAATGTTTGTATACATATATTCAATTATTAATATATTAACAGCCTGTTTTTCGAAAATGAATAAGTGTATACGTTCTTTAAAATAACGAATGAAACCATGTTTTCGTTTTTAAAACTTTTATTTATTTTCATGTGTCTCACAACAAGAGCTTTCAGTTTTTCACACTCATAAAATTTTTTAATTTGAAATTTATTTGCTGGTGGTTCAGCGTTGTCTATATATTTCATTGTTGCTGTAACAAATCATCAGTAGACTTCAACCACACATTTTGAATAGTCACAAACCTCTTATCTTATGCACAGACTTTCAAGAACTATTTGAGAATTCACAAATAATAATATTTTTGAAAATCACAAAAGAAAAATAAGCGTAGTAGGCTTTGAAACTAATACAAAAAACCCAGCAAATAATTTATATTCGATTTCAATCTATTTTATTTTTCTACACCTTTATACAATTAGAAATCCATTGGATAACAATAAAAGTAATTATAAGGCAATGGATTTCTAATTGTATAAAGGTGTAGAAAAATAAAATAGATTGAAATCGAATATAAATTATTTGCTGGGTTTTTTGTATTAGTTTCAAAGCCTACTACGCTTATTTTTCTTTTGTGATTTTCAAAAATATTATTATTTGTGAATTCTCAAATAGTTCTTGAAAGTCTGTGCATAAGATAAGAGGTTTGTGACTATTCAAAATGTGTGGTTGAAGTCTACTGATGATTTGTTACAGCAACAATGAAATATATAGACAACGCTGAACCACCAGCAAATAAATTTCAAATTAAAATAAACTTCTGACAATATGTCGAATAATAAATTTCTTAAATATAAAATTTTTTAGCTAAAATTAATTAAAAATCATTTTTCATTTGACTTTAACGAAAATGTTATTTAAATTTTAATGTTAGAATGTGAACTGACTTAAAACAGTGGAAAACTATTTTTAACTTTTATTTTTTTACTATAAATTACAAAAAAATTAACTGAACGAAAAAATCTAAATGGATTTCTATAAGCGGATTGATTTAACTTTCACAAGAAGGAATCTCGACTTCCGTACAAAGCAAAGATGTTTCCCTTGCTACTATAATTTTTCTGTAAAAGAATCAACACCAAATTCAATATAAACAAATAATTTTTGCTTTATTTTCCACACTTTAACTGTCAAACAAATCACAAAAAATTTAAGTATTGAATCAAAATAAAGTAAAGGTTATAGGAAAAAAAAACTTAGTTCTAATAAACAACGGAAAATACGAAATGCAATGAAAATCTGTTTTAGTGGGTAAATGAATTTCCAATTGAATGCTAAAATCAATTAAAAATTCAATTGCTTACCCCCTTATTCATAAAACTTAAAATTAATTTGAAATGAATTTCATTTAAAAATTTTCATAGAAAACTTTTTTTAATAGATATTATTTTTTGTATTCCTTCACTGTAATAATTTTGTGAGTGTGAATTTTTGGTTATACATAAAAAGCTCTTTTTATGTCAAAACGAAAGCTTTAGAACATGTTTTATAAAAATCAAATTTTAAACGTTATCGTTTATAAACGAAACATAAAAACGAAAGGGCTTATGTTTTCTAAAAACAGGCTGAAAATCAATTTTATAAAAACTTCAACAAATAAATTTACATTAATCGAGGCTAGCAAAACTGTAAATTAAGGGCCAAACCCACGATGTCGACAATGTTCGACTTGTCGCACACTTACATTCAAAACATAAACAAATTTTAATATTTTCTTGTTGTTTAAAATGTTGCATAATATAAAAATACTATTTGATCGCGGAAAATGTTGTCTTTCCCTCAATTAATTTTTTTAATACAAATTCCTTCACATTGTGGTCACTTGTTGGATCAAAAACAAAACGAAAACTTACCGGGTATTGACGGGAATTGATTCGAATCTGTGTTGAAAATTTCAGCTCCACAGATCATGCGTTCCAGAGATCATGCGTTAGGAAGAAACACACACTACGATTTTATATATATAGATTTTTTGATTTGTTCAAATGTAGTCTACTAAACATCGCGATCAAAGAAATATATGAAATAGACCACTGTCATAAATAAGGGCACATATGATGATGATGATATTCCGCTATTCAATTGCTGGGGGAAATCGGTGTCAATTTATGACTTCCAACGGACTCTGTTGTGGGGGGAGGGGGCGGTCCTTTATTGCAACAATGTCATATTCCCAAAAAATGCATTATTGATGTTAATAATGCCTTATCGTATTATAGTTTGTGTAAAAACTTCATATGTCTTAAACACCAACCGTTGAACAATTATTTTGTAGATGTTCACAGAGGTGGATGGAAATTGAAAAACTAGATTTTTTGTGAGTTATAACAATGTTGCAATAAAGAATCTATATATGTGTTTTATAAGAAAAAAAATTCCACAAGGTATTATTTTTGACCAAAATATCTAAAAAAAGTTTGTACAGTAGAGTCAGGTTATGACGAACACCAGTCCAATTACAACGGCAAACTTCTCTAGTCCCAACAGTTTCGCATTAATATTTTATAGTCCTGTTCGTTCAAAGTGAAATTATTTGTGTTGTCACCAGACTTTGCTAATTTATATGAAATATTAATGCAAAACTAAGCAAGTATTTATACAAAAAATAAATAAATCAAAAAACCCGACTGCGACAAACTTTGAACCGTTAAATATCCTAAATGGTCATTCCAAATGAAAAGACGTAAAAGAAACCTAAAGATGATTTTAAAATAGCTGTCGAATGATACCCATTTTGATATAGTTCGCCGACTTTTTATTTTCGTATTTACAGCTGACATATCTTTAGTGACACTCCCAGGATTAAGACAAAATGATTGACGGAAGAATCATCAAAATCGGTCCACGCGTTCGATTCATATAGTGCCGCAAAGGAACACACATACATACATATATACATAAATACATATATACATTAAGGTGACCGTTATTTTTTTTTTGGATTTCTTCTACTCTCACCCCCCAATCGGTTCAGTTTTATGTAAAAAAATACAAAAAAATTTCATACCGATAAGTTGTGTTTTAGGGGGTGCGCCCGGCCCTCAAAGTTGGCCCTCAAGACCATATATTCAATGCATTTTTTTTGTTTAGTTTTATTTTGTCTATATGTATATATATATGAAATAATTTAATATATACATATGTGACAGCGCATAGAGAAAGGGACCTAAGAGTAAAAAAAAAAAAAAATTTTAAATTTTTTTTGATGTGGACAACCTTTGAGCATCGAATGAGACCGATCCCATGCCCCAAAATTGTTTCCTCCCAGAGATATGCGCGTTTTATTCAGTGATGGTACACCAAAGATACACGTATTTAAATCTTTAAAATGGCTCTCCTGAACAAAACAGGTTTTTACCCTTAGGTCCCTTTCTATTTTGAGCGTCACATATATATAAGCTCTTATTGTACCTGCTTAAAATAAAAAATTTCCATATAAATAAAGGGTCCGCCATCTAACGTTTTTTTCCACTAGCTCATGTCTGATTTGACAGATAATTAGTTTTATTCTTCCGCTGAACGAGCCAACTGACCATCCAATGCGTTTTTCGCTTCGCTAAGTGGGCCTGCGATCGACCTACAGAAGATGCCGATTTTGCCAAAAAAATCATCTTTTCAGATGAAGCTCATTTTGATCTTGGCGGGTATGTAAACAAGCAAAATTGTCGCATTTGGGGCACAGAAAACCCGCACGCATACATTGAAAAGCCGACGCACCCAAAACGAGTCACTGTTTGGTGCGGATTTTGGTCCAGATGCATAATTGTGCCATTTTTTTTTTCGAAAATGAGCCAGGAGTGCCCGTTACAGTCAATGGCGATCGTTATCGGGCCATGTTGAACGAATTTTTGTTCACAAAAATTGAAGGAGGATATTGGCAACATTTGGTTTCAACAGGACGGCGCTACGTGCCACACAGCCGAAGCTTCAGTAGTTTTTTATAGCATTTTCACAAAAAAAAAAAAAAAAAAAAAAAAAAAAGGCGGACCCTTTATAATTTTGTTATATAAAATTGTTGGTATTTTGTTGGTTATTTTCCTCATTATTTTCTAAAATATTAATTTTAGCAAAAAACTTTCTTTGAGACGAATGTTGTTGACTTGAAGAGCTAAAATATTGCCATATACCATGTTCTTGTAAAATGACTTTTTAAAAAGATAGTCATATGTAAAAAATTACATTGAAAAATGGGCTTGAAGGCCAACTTTGAGGGCAGGACGCACCCCCTAAAACGCAACTTATCGGTATGAAATTTTTTTGTATTTTTTTTTTTACATAAAACTGAACCGATTTGGGGGATGAGAGTACAGGAAATCAAAAAAAAAAAAATTCTCCATACAATTAACGGCCACTCTAATATACATACATAGACTGATAAACACAATACCCTTCTTTGCTTTGCGCAGTCGGGTAAAAACTAAATTAAAAAATTTGTTTTTAAACAATTTTTTGTCACTCACAGTAGTTGAGTTGATTTCCATTAATAAATATTAAAAAAGAAAAACAAAACTTTTATTCGTGATGTCCTTTCATCATGTTTTTTGTGTGAGAAGCAATATGTTTACATGTGTGAATGTTTGTATATGAGAAAGTTTATAATTCAGAATAAGTTTCATACAAATACATACATGAAAGCTTCACTGAATGCTTGAGTGCATAACTTCATATACATACATACGAAAACGCACAGTGGGAGAATTTGAAAACAAAACATTGAAAATGCAACTGCAGCATTTTCTTAAGACCGAGTTTTTATGAAGGTCAAGCTATACAAAAACCTATTTTGGGGAATGAATGAAAAGTTGCTTCCGAATTAAAATGAAAGCTGAACGTCTCAACCGTCAGTCAAGTTTGAAGTAGAGATGGGCGCGTGTCAAATTTTTCCAAAACGACACGACACGAGCACGAATACCAAAAAGCTCAACACGTAGGAAACACACACGCGAAAAATTTTGTCAACACGATATACTGCACAACACGCATGAAATATTATTGGTATGGTATTGACGATCAGAAAATTTAATTGATTTTTTTCAAGAGTCGCTTTTCAAAATAATCTTATTTATAAATCCCGCGCACATTTTTTTTCGCACACTTTTAATTATGTTATCGTTAAACAATATTGGTGAAATGTGTATGGTTTAAGAGGTATTTTTGTGTAGATATGCACAATATATTGTTTTTTTTTAAATTTCGTGGCTCAAAAGTAGTAAAAACCGATTTGAATTGGCTTGAAAAAAGACAAATTTCTTCTTTGCTTTACTTTGTAAACATGTGCTTATAATAAATAAAGACATACTAGCTGTCAAGTGGTGTAAATTAGACCAGCGGGCGATCCTCGTATATACAGGGTAGGTCAACTTGGACTGACTGATTTGAAATGCTTATAATTTTTGTATTTTTTTATGCAGATAATACAGGATTTTATAAAATTTTATAATGTCATCATACTCAGTGGAAGAACGTGTAAAAATTGTTGAATTTCATTATGTTTCCGGACGATCAATTGCTACAACGCAAAGAAAATACCGTCAGCATTTTAATATTGCAGAGGCTCCCAGTGTAAACATGATAAGAAGCTTAATGAGCCATTTTGAGAGTTTGGGTTCAGTGGGTAATGAACTACGAAGAAATGTTGTTCGTCCTGTTCGCACTGAACAAAACCTATATAAGCTGTACGAGAAAGTGTTCACACGGATGCAACTGTGTCTACTCGTCGACGAGCTACTCAATTGAACATCTCCAGAACATCGCTACGACGTATTCTAAAAGTTGATCTGAAGATGATTCCATATAAAATTCAATTGGCCCAATGATTATTGCCGAGGGATGTACCACAACGGCTACAATATGCCCATCATCAGTCAGTCCAAGTTGGCCCATCCTGTATAATATTTTCACGAAAATAAACACTACACGCGTTCATCTCTAGTTTGAAGCCCTCCCCTCTACAGTTAAAATTTATCTAAAAAAAATAACGCATCTTCTACTCGAAAATATCTGAAGTTCTAGCGAAATGGTATACGGAAACTATTCAGTAATTATTATTTTTTCCCTAAAGCAACCACTGTAGGACATACGAGTTAACCGCACTGTATATTCACATGCACACTAGCTGGTGCAAGAACATACATTTGCATTAATATAAAATTTATTCCTGTTGGTTTGATTGCTGCAAAAAACCGCACGCAGTATGCCTGCTGCTGCCGCTGCTGCCTTTGCTGTTGTCCTTTTGCTCAGATTTGTTGTTTTAATTTTTGCTGGAGGTTTTTTTCTTTCTCCCTTCAAACCCCAAACAGATTTTTCATGAATGAATTAATGCATGAAAGCAAGAACCAACGAATGAATGAAATGAAAGTGTCTGGATTCACGTGATTTATGAACAATTTACTACAATAACGCAGAGATTTAATTTTTCTTCCATTATGTGTTGCTGTTGTTGTTGCCATTGTTGCTGTTGTTGCAGAAATGCTACACCATTTTTTTTGTGTGTTTCGCAACCGCATAAAGAGATTTCCAGTGTATGTTTTGGGGCTTGGGGTGGGGGGGGGGGGTGGGTATGGCGGTAGAGATGCAAACGAAGGAATATTTTAATATGAAGAGCTGAATGAAGTATGTGTTGTTGTTGCCACTGGCTTGTTTGCTGTAGCTGTTGTTGTTGTTGCTGCTTTAGTTCTGCCCGATACGTGTTACATTTTAATGAGTTTTTTGTTATGTTTAAAAGCATAAACAGCTATAGCGATATTGTTGCTATTGCAGTGTTTGTTTTAATTGTATTTCAACGGAAAATATCAACAAACTTTTTTTTTGCTTTTTTTTTTTGCTTATGACAAGTTTGATATTATCAGCAGCCAACTAACGTTAGAGAGAGCAGGCAGGAAAGTTTTAAGCCCCTTTTTTATAGTTTTAATAAATAATTTTTAATAGAAGGGCAAAGTTTTGAAATTTAAATATATGTTTATAAAAAGAAAAAAAAAATCATGTGCCTTTAGTAAAAATATATGTTTCATAAAAACTTTAATTAATTAATAATTTGAAAATATGTAATATTATGAATGACAAAATCAGAGGGCAAATTACGCCACTCGATATCGAACGAAGTTTGGAAATGTTTCAATGGAGGGATATTTATTAATTTTACCTGTAATTTAATGAATTTTTAATCAAAAACTAAGTTTTTAATCAGGCTCAAGTTAAGCATTTTTGAATTCTCTTTTAATGTGATTTTCTAGAGAAGGCAAGACAAATTCAATTGGACCAGTTGGGGATATGCCACCACGTACTTGGACATAATGTGGCTTTTTAATATGAATTTTTAGTGAAATTATAAATGAGAAATGCTTTTATTTTATTTGCCATCGGGAATAATATTTTTTTATCAATTTTTTCGACCTCTTCTTACATGTACAATTGCAGCCTTATTTATAAAAAATTATAAAGGCTTTTTAAGAAAAATTTTGTATGAAAATTTGTTTTAAGAACCCTTTATAAAGCCTTAATAATAATAGAAGCTACAAGGCTTCTATTATCAATGCTCCTACAGCGAACAACAGAATGAATTCTAACAAAAACTTATGATGTGATCGAAAGCTACAATTGAGAATATGTTAAATGTGCTTAGGTTTTTGAATGTTGCTAAAATTTGTGTGGCAGTTTCGATGCATCTGCTAAGAGTGGAAGCAGTCAGTTAGTTAGGGGATCAGTATGGTGGAAAGAATAGCGAAGTTAACATCATGATGTTCGAGCCGGGCATTAATGTAACATTGTGTGTTAATATCAGTGTGTTCTGATTTAAAGAAATTTTAAGTGTTCTTTTTCGATACTAATTGTTATTGCATCCCAATTGCAAAAAGATTGCGTTTAAAAGTTAAAAACATAACAGTACGTAAAACTATTACTTTATATTTTTCTTCCTTTCACCAAAGGTGAAAAGGAACCCTATTGTTTTCGCTACGCTGTCCGTCTGTCCGTCACACGGTATTTTCTCAGGAACCGTAAGAGCTACGGACCTGAAATTTGGACAGAGTATGTAGAACTTTGGCCGCTACAACAACAAATACATGGGAATTAAAAATTAAAGGGTGTTCCAAAACGAGCAACGAAAAATGTTAAAATCCCATGTAATATATATACAATTGTATGAACATATGTATATTGAAACTTGAAATTTGTAAAATTAGTGTATTTTTATACACACTACAACATTTAACACTAAAATTTAAAAAATTTAAATTAAAGGGTGGTCCATCAGTTAATGCAATTTTGACTATGTAATTTTGACAATTTGCTATATCTTGGAAACCGTAAAA
The DNA here is from genome assembly GCA_949987645.1 of Tachina grossa. Taxonomy (NCBI): domain Eukaryota; kingdom Metazoa; phylum Arthropoda; class Insecta; order Diptera; family Tachinidae; genus Tachina; species Tachina grossa. The sequence continues at coordinate 36,406,290 of OX465276.1, read as the reverse complement.
GGCAAACACTTGAAATTTTCAAAAACGGTAAAACTAAAAAAAAACGAAAATTATAAAATCGCAAACAAAAAAAAAATCGCCAAAAATTAAAAAAAAATCGCCAAAACGAATAAAATCGCCATATTAAAAAAAATTTCTAACACTAAAATAAATCGCCAAATTCGAAAAAATCGCCATAATGAAAAAAAACGCCAAAATGAAAAAAACGCCAAAAATCGAAAAAAATCGCCAAAACGCGAAAATGTCGCCAAAACTAAAAAAAAATTGAAAATTAAAAAAAATCGCAAAAATGAAAAAATTGCCATAAATAAAAAAAAAATCGCCAAAATGAAAAAACGGCAAAAACCGAAAAAATCGCCAAAACAAGAAAATAAAGTGTCAAAACTAAAAAAGAGCCAAAACTTAAAAAAATCACCAAAACCGAAAAAACGCAAAAACCGCCAAAACAAAACAACCGAAAAGACCCCAAAAACGAAAAAAATGCTAAAACTATATATTATATAGGATGAAGTTTGTATTAAATTACATATACGTAATTACGTACGGAACCCTTCGTGCGCGAGTCAGAGTCGCACTTTACTGAATTTATTTTATTTTCACGTCAGCTGGTCCAATTTATATACTCTGGCCTTCTTTGAAAATAATATTACTAAGGGCCATTATTACAACTTAAAGATAGTTAAAAGTAGGATTTTGTCGGACGTATAAGAACTTTAACCTTTGCAAAATTTGACTTTAACCTAAAGCGAGCGATAAATTACAGGCAAGTTTATCCTACCTGGTTAGTTAAATACAATTTGCAATAATGGAAAGGTTTTTATACGTTCGATAAAATCCTACTTTTAACTAACTTTAGGTTGTAATAATGGCCCTAAATAAAATATTTTATTCTACAAAAAGAATTGAAAAATACTGAACTTGACCTTGATTAACAAATTATTCGTTAATAAAAGTCTCCTTTGGAAACTAATATGGAAATATTTTAAAATTTTAAATTAATTTGCCTCCGGTCATATAATATTGATTAAAATCCACATGAATCCAAGGCCATGTGAAATAAATGAAGCATTAGTAAGCAAATCTTTATGTTCGCTTATAATATTCTTACAAAACAAAATTAACGAATTTATTAATTTTGTTTCAAATATTTCTTGACCCAATAGAAGAGTTTAATATAAAATATTCATGAAAGCAACAAAAATTTAAACCTGAGGTTATCATTATCGCGGATTAATTATCTCAAAACTATTTTAGAAAAACAAGTAATATTAATTCACACCTGTCATCATCTTTATTTTTATGGTCAATTATGACTAATGAAGATATTCTGTATTTATTTATTTTGTTTTCGGTTTCACACATTTTTTTTTTTTTTTTGCTATTTCATATTTGAACGAAATTTAATTGAAATTCATTGCAAATACGAGTATTTGCTAAATGGCACAATTACAGCAGATGGCGGGCTGGTTGGCTGTGTATCTGTCTGTCTGTCTGTCTGATTCACTGGCTACTTGCTTCTCTCATAACAATAGCTTTTGGTTTAAAGTGGACTTAAGAATTTTGAAGAAAAAAAAAAAAATGATTTCGTTTGTTTTTATAATTTATATTTTGTCGTATAAATTAAAATGTACTTTCGTTGTGAAAACGACTCACGTCGGTGCGAAACATTGCAAACATTATTTTAGTAAATTATAACACAAAATTATGAGTTATAAAATAGTTGTTACAAAAATGAAAATGTGAACAGAGAGATATTACAGAGTGATAGATGATAAAGGTTGGAGTCAGATTTTATTTTGCCGAATCAGGATAATTAATGTCTGCGCACTTGGAAGTGGAATTAAAAGTAAGATGGAGGTGAAACTAAATTTTTCCCTGTTTACACTAGTCAAGTCTTATTGCTAAGTTAATTACTTTTTCTTCTTTAAACTTTCGTTGGCCTTTACACAATGCAAGTCTTATTTTGCAGCTGATATTCTTTTATGAATAGTTTTGTGTATGCATGTGTGCTTTTTTAATCGTAACATTACGAATGAGAAAGCAAAACGTATTGGCAGTACATGAAGCTGAGTACCCGTTTCTTTTCCCCTCGTCACTCTCCGCTATAAACTAATCAGCTTAGTACTCTGTCTTGCGTAGTGTAAACTATTAAACGTGCTCAGAGATTCAGACCATTCTCTGTAATGCAGTGAAAAGCATTAAAAGAAGAATTTTTCTTTGGAGCTGATGTTATTAGCTGCATTAGTCCTACGTGTTGTGTACTGCATCCACTGTAACCAAAAATGTCTTCGGAGGGGTACAAGCACTTCCTTCGTCGAGGGCATGTCCAAAACAGTCTTCTCTTCTTATATTATTTTAGCACTTTGGATCTATTTTGCTATTTCCTAAGTCTCAGTCTGGACTTGCAATTTTTGTTGCAGCAATTTTTTATTTTTTAGTTAAAAAGAGCGAGAGAGCAAAACAAAATGTATATATTTCTATTTAAAAACTCATTATCATTTTTAAGCTTATTTTTTGAAATTTTACAGGGTCCCAAATTATTGGAAACTATTACACTTAGCCAGTACTATAACTGATTATTTCTCGAAATACGAAATTAAATTTCTTTCAAATAAAAATTTTCTTTGGCACTAAGAGAGTCTTTATTTTATTTTTAACTTGCCTGGCTTCATAATTATTTTGTTTTTAATATTATTGGTTCTACTGTTGCAAGTGTATGCGTACATATTTCATAAATATGTATTTGATATAAATTATGATTTGTGTTGTAAAAATATGTTGATAACATTTTTACAAACTAAATATGTTTGTTCATTGCGAAATTTTTTTAATGAAATACAATTTAAGCGCCGCAGCCATGCAATGGTGAACGTTAAATTTTTAAAAGAAACCTCACAGTATTTAAAAAGATTGTGAAAAAAAATCCATGTGGGGGTAATTCGTTATGGCGTATCAGTTTAATATTTAATATTGAATTTATCAATTTAAATGGTTTTTACAGTATAAAAACAGAAAAAAGTTAAAAATATATTTAAGACTTATGAGAGTAAAAATAAAGCAAAAAAAAAAAAAAAAAACACACAAAGCTAAGCTAAAATTTATAGCCTAGAAGACAAAAAAGGAACTTATTGTTCAAGAGACATATCTGGTCAAAAAATAATATATATTACACTCCCATTTACATCTTTTGATAGATTATATTCTGTATTTTAGCAGAGTCTTCTCTTTGAAACAGTCATTAATTTTATTTTATGCTCACTTAATTCGATAAAGTGCACTTTACAATAACCAGCAGCACCGATAAAATAGTGACTGCACCATAAGATCCATAATATTTTTAATTCAGAGGAAAGCATATTTTAACGTTTAAGGGCACTAACCAGAAGATTCGAATTCATACTAGCCCAACGCATATTCATATAAGGTATCTCAATTCGCTTTGAAAAACTTAGTGCTTGAGATGTCAAAAATATACTGAAATATGTGTGTTCACATCTGAAAGACGTTCAATTTACAAGCGGGCTATCATCAAGTTCACCTAGAATTAATTCGCTTCGCTACAGCCCAGAAGATTGTTTTCAATGCTTGTAATTTATATCAGACTCGCCTCAACTCTCATTAAAAAATTTATACTTCTGATATAAAAAAAATGTACCGGAAAATGTGTGTTGACATCTCACTGATATTCAAAGTACAAGCGCTGAAAATATTCACCTGAGCAATTGAGACCAACTGATATGGATTAGCCTTGTTTATATGAATATGCTTTGCATTTTTTAGCAAATTTTTAAACATCCCAAGAACGCATTTTTTAAGGCAAATTGAGGGGAGCATACCTGGTATCAGGGCAAATTCATTAAAGGCAATCCTCCTCGAAAAATTCATACTTGAGATATTAAAAAATTATGTCGACATCTGAAGGATATTAAAATTTCAATCTGCAGGATGGTTACATGCGTAGCCTAGACCATCTGTATTCGCCTTGGCATATTTCAAAGCGACTTCGTATAAGGTAATACTCAAGGCGAATCCATACTATGATTTGGCCTTGGAATGTGACAACTTTTCAAGTTGAAAAAATTCTTATTATCCTGCTAAACACAGGGTGTATAAGAAATAACTATATTTGTTGATCAAATTATTTTATCTAGTTTTTCGACCTTTTTAGGGTTCCGTACACCAAAGGTGAAAAAGGAACCCTATTGTTTTTACTACGCTGTACGTCTGTCCGTCACAGGCTATTTTCTCAGGAACCGTAAGATTTACGGACCTGAATTTTGAACATGAGAGTTAAGAATTAAAGGGTGTTCCAAAACGAGCAACGAAAAATGTTAAAATCCCATGTAATATACAAGCAATTGTATGTACATATGTATATTGACACTTGAAATTTGTAAAATTAGTGTATTTTTATGCAGACTACAACAATTAAAACTAAAATTTAAAATAAAGGGTTTTCCATCAGTTAATGCAATTTTTACTACATAATTTTAACAACTTGCTGTATCTTGGAAACCGTAAGAGGCAAACTCTTGAAATTTTCAAAAAATCCCAAAATTATAAAATCGCCTTTGCGAAAAAAATCGCCAAAAATAAAAAAATCGCCAAAACGAAAAAAATGCCCAAAATTAAAAAAATCTCTAAAATTAAAATAAATTGCCAAAATAAAAAAAATCGCCAGATGAAAAAAAACGCCAAAAACCAAAAAAATAATCGCCAAAACGCGAAAAAAGCGCCAAAACTAAAAAATCGCCTATATAAAAAAATCATAAAAAAGAGAAAAAATCGCCAAAATGAAAAAATCGCAAAAATTGAAAAAAACGCCAAAAACTGCAAAAATTGCAAAAACGAGAAAAAAATCGAAAAAAATGCCAAAACTATATTTTATATAGTTATATAGTTATATATATATAAATGTCCAGCTAATAAATAAAAATATAAACAGATCTAAGGCCTTAAATAAATAGTTTAATTGAATATATTTGTTGCTATTTTTTTAATATTTTTTTTGTGTAAGTTTTTATATCAATTACCCTGTGTAAAATAGAACCACCATTTTATTTATTATTATTTATTTATTTTTTTCGATCCAAGGCTCTGTTAGTAACATGTTTTGGAATTTTTTTTTTCAATATTCAATTTATAAAATTTTTGTAATAATAACAAGGCGAATACACAGCACGTGGTCACAATTTCCCAGCTGAATTTTTTCGCCGCTGGTAATTTTAATATCCCTCAGATGTCAACGCACATTTTTAACCAAATTGAATTGAGTTGAGTATACCTTATACGAATATACCTTGTTGTAGTATTATTTAAAAATAATCCTTAAAAGTCATTTATTATTTATTTCTTTTATGTTGCCAACAACAAAACTTGTGAATGAAATCAATAATTTTTATCATTTTTGAATTTTTATTAAACTACATACAAGATGATACGAAATGATTTTTGCATTATAAATGAAAACATCCCTCGTAGGCATCGTCGCACAAATTCCCAGTTTCTAAAACATGTAATGCACGAGGCAGAGAAGAGCAGGGCGGTAAGAGCTCATGAGATCCTCATGACATCTGAAAATCCCATGATAAAAGAACAGAAACTAAGCGATCAGATTTGTAGTGAGTTAGAGAAATTGGAGCGAGAGAATTTTTTAAAGGAAAAACGAAAAGTTTTGCTGCACCAAAACGAAGATGAAATACGTGAATTGGATGTACATATTAAACGTGCCAACATACAAAGACAATTGGTCGAACAAAAGGCATTCAGGGAGGACAGAGTCAAAGAAGAACTAAAAGCTCGCTTAGAGGAAAATAAACGTTTCGAAGAAGAGTGTAAACGCAATATGGAGATAACGCTCAAGGAGAATATCGAAAATGAACAAAGAAAGGCAGCCTTTCGGCAAGATCTTTTAAAACAGATGCAAGAGAAAGATAAACAGCGTGAGCTGCAAAAGAAAATAATTGAAGAAGAACGCATAAGGAGACAAAAATACTTAGAAAGCATTCAAAAGGATATTGAAAGTGAGCAACAGGAAGTAGTTAAACTTAAGGAAATATTAAGACAAGATAGAGATGAATATCTGCAGCAAGTAAAAGCGTACAAGAGTAAAACGCAAAATGATGCTGAAGACGATCACAAGAAGTATATAGAAGTTGCCAAGCAACGAGAAGAATACAAACGCTTGCGTAAGGAAAAACGTAAACAAGAGCTGCAAGAGAGAGCAGCTCTTAGTGAACGCATTGGCCAACAGGTTTTTAATTTAAACTTGGAAAAACAGCAACGTGATAATCTGCTGATGGAACTGTTAATCGAAGAACGCTTGGCCAAAGAAGACAAGCGTGATAAAACAAATCTAGAAAAGCAAAGGCAAAGGGCCAGATCTTTACGTGAAGACTTTGAAGTGCTTTTCACGGCACGTCAGCAAGATATCCTGCTCAAGCGAGAGCAAGAAAAAAGTTTAACTCAAGGACAATTAAAAATTTTTGAAAACCAAGAGAAAGCAGAAAATATAAATAAGCTACGCCAGCAGTACCGTCAAGATTTATTGGAAACTATTGAGTTCAAACAGTGGCAACGAGAGCTGGAAGCCTCACAAAATAAAGCGGAGTATGAAAAGCAAATGACATTAAAAAAGCAACATCATGATGAAATCGAAGCAGAAAAATTACGTTTGTTAAGAGCTCAGCCTATAGAAAATTTAAAATTCTTACCGGCAAAGGCCATAAGTGCGGAACATCGCTCTGTTTTGGGACTTACCTGCAAAGAAAGATAAGAAAATAATTGAAATATGTATGTATGTATATTGAGAAAAGGAACATAATATTTTAAAATAAAATTGCATGTAGAGATAAATATGTGAATGACATTACTCTAACTGTTCACATATTTTTAAATACGTATTTATAAAACTAGATGAAGGCCCGAATTGCGTACAACATTTCATCGAGTGATAAATTATGTATGTGTATTAGAGACCTGCGTAAACAGTCTTGAAATGTAAATACGTCATGTTTTTTAAATATATTCACGTCGCATGTATTATACTAAGCCAATAATAATTGCTGTCGTACTATAAGCGAAGCACGATGGATGTATTGGTATACGTGTATATCAGTGTTAACAAGCGATGTCGTCAAGACTGATTGGTTTTAACAAACACTCAAAAGAAGTACTTTTGATTAGTGTATGCTTGTTATTTTTCATATTGTACGTTTGAGTGTGTGTGTAATATGTAGATGGTAAGCTATTGTGTTTAAGCGCGTACAACTAATGTCAATGCATGTAAGTGCGTTTGTATTTACGCAGAAAAATAGAAGATCATACACACATACATGCATGACGTTTGTACACGCGCTCACGTGTAGAAATAAGCAAGTATCACAAATTCTTCCGCCACGAAGTATTTTCTTCTTTACTTTTATACCTACAATACTGAAACAAATTTCAGTATTGTACTGTACAACACTGTTTGTACAACAAACAGTGTTGTTAACGTTGGTTTTAGAAGATTTCGCTGTAGTAAAACATTTGAAAAATCCCTCATGTCTTAAAAGTTCTTATAAGATATCTTGTGCAGGACACTAATGTGTATGTATGAAAACCGAAAGTGAAATTTTAAAAATATTCGTATCATCGTATCCATGAAAACTAAAAACTTACATACATATTTCCACTTTTTCCGACATCGACATCTTCCACCTTTTTCTTCATAAATTGTGAAAATATTTCACAAACATGAAGTTTTTTGACAGCAAACAAATTCGCAAGCAAGTTTATCTGAGTTTAAAAATTTAAACATTCGGAAATTTTCACAACACATTTCATTCATGATATCAGCTATTCATTTAGATTTAAAAATAAATCGATCAGTTTTCGAAAATGTGCAAACCAAAGAGAAATGAATAGCAAAAATATGTGCGGATATTCATAAATATCTTAAGGGGCCCATACACTACAACAGCATGCATGCGCAATCAAGTGTTTGTGCCAGCGGTTTGGTCGTGTATGGGCATTTTGTGCGATTGTACGGTTTGCTGTAGCGATGTCAAGTAGAGTTTGATATTTTGCTGATGGTACCAGCTCGCTGGTGTGGTATATGGTGAAATTAGCTCAGTTGAGCAAAGTTGTCATGGAGCAAACATGCATTTAAGTAATATAATTTGTTGAAATATAATTTGTTTCAATGGTAAACAGAATTTAAGAACTTTAGTTATACATAGCTGCTAATTTTAACAACATACCAATAATATTTGCAACAAAATATGTGTCACTATTCATAACCACCCTTCCCGAAATTTTGTAAGAAATGAATATTGTAACAGCTTGCTGGTATGTTGTGTGGTTCGAGCATGAATGCTCAATCGCTTGATTGTGCGTGCATGCTGTTGTAGTGTATGGGCCGCTTTATTATAATAATCATCCCTATAGTGAAAATTTTTTCCCCTCGAAGAGGAAAACCATTTTCACAAAATTGCAATCGTGAATAATTTTTCCTTTTTTATTCTGCTTATCATAAATAATGGGCGTTATCGCGGTTGGCCCATTCGCCTATTTGTATTTGATTACAAAAAAAAAATTATATTTTTCCTTAATCCTGACAAAATTGCCAAACACAATAAGAATAGTTTTTCAAGTTTCCCTTTGGTTTTGTTCAATTTACTTTTGCAGACGAACTGAGTTATTACATCGAATAAATTCGATATTTTCCATCTAATTAAATATTAAAAGTTATAAATATTTATTTCTAGGACATATGATTAGTAAATAATGATCACAATGGTTAATAATAATTTCCTGCAACACTTTTTTTTTCATGGAATATTAATATGCAACTTGTAAAAAGTTCTCGTATCGAGAAAAATTATAAAATTATATGAGTTGTCCTGTTTTACACAGGGTTATTCATATAAATATCAACATATATACATAGTTTTTTCTTTCTCACCCTGTGTTTCACAGAATGATAACGATTGTTTCGACTCGAAAAGCTCTCACATTCGTAAAATATGTGAGGCACTGGGACCAAGGCAAATTCATATAAGGTATACTCAGCTCAATTCGCTTTGAGAAATTTATACTTGAAATGTCAGAAAAATGTACTGAAAAATGTGTCTTGACATCCAACGTTTATTCAAATTGCAAGCGACGAAAATAGTCAACTGAGCCCTTGCGGCCACCTAGTATGGATTCGCCTTGACTGGGACGTTTAAAAATTTAGGGAAAATGTGTATTGACATCTCAATGATCAAGGCGAATTCATATAAGGAATAATCGGCTCACGACCACCTTACCCTACGTCTCCACTAGCCATCAACTTGCACATGACATGGACATGACGCCGGCAGAGCAACTGTGAAAAATGCATCAACTACTTTGCTGTGGTGAATACGTACGATGTCCATGTTCAGGCATATCAGAGTGATTTGCGTTAGTGCAATAGAGATGGAATATTTACCAATTTTGTTCTGTGTCTCTATTCTTTCTATTGCAAATGTTTGCGGACTGAGAATCTCATGCCGAACATTGTTGCTCAGACACATGTTCAGGCATCCATGTCAGAGCATGGACGAAAGTTGGACATGGGCGGTCTCCATTAGGCATTTGCGATGTCCTACATGACGCCCATACCAAGTTCATGGCTAGTGAAGACCGTTAGTTATATGAATTCGCCTTGATTACCAAATGTTTTTAATATGTGTATGTATGAGTGCATCCATATGACTCATTAACAAAATGACATCACATGTCACATAACTTATATATGTATGAACAAAATTTATGCAATTATCTTGTTTACTTTTTATTTACTTATTTTTTTTTTTTTTTGTTATAAACTAAAAAAACAAACTATAAATAAATACTTCATTAATTAATGGGAGAAAAAATTGATTACGTAAAATTATATATAAAAAAAATTACTAGTGTTGTTAGTCTGCCTTGTGTTGGAAAATTCCACCCGCCTATTTGTCATTGTGCGTACATTCCCAGGAAAACATAAAATACAAATATCGTATGCCAGAGTTATAATTAAATTTTCACGTTGAATTGAGTTGAAGTTGCATCAAAGAGTTCATGTACAACCCACTTTCCCTGGTGAATTACTAAAATATTTATAAATGCAGATTTGTTATTTAATATAATTCAACACTTTTCAGTTGTCACCTGCCTACAAAAACTTTTTTTTCTGAATGTTGCATGTTGTATGCAGCAGACAAATAAATATTTTTTTTTATATCTCTAAAATAGATATTTGGATGCAAGCAATAAGAAACAATGAATTTATTATGCCACTTTTTTATGTTGGTTGGCTATTGGGAATTAATCACATAAAAATGTCAGTTACATATTTAGTTTTTTGACAGTTATAATACACACACACATATATATACATACATACATACATAATTATTATTTTTTCTGACATAGAGTAATAATCATCATCATATTTAATAACAATATGTACTTGTTATATTATGTTGCATGTTTGCCAGCCATCAGCAAAAAATATTGTATTCGATAATTATTATTGTTGCCATGTAACAGCAATAAATAGTGTTGTAACAATGTTCACTTTATTGCACAGATTCATTCACTCATTCGTTTGCTATTTGCTTATTTGTGTGGTGTTTGTGTCAATGATTCCAACAGCTATTGTCTGCTGGAAGCATGTTGCATGCGAAGGGCAGTTATTTTATTTACCACAGCACACTTTATCAAGTTAACATACATACTAGAGGGCTGCATAAATAGTCTCGAAATGTAAATACGTCTTGCTTTTTAAATGGCATGTATTATACTAAACCAATAATGAATGCTGTCGTATAATAAACGAAGCACGATGGATGTATTGATGTTCGTGTACATGAGTGATTACAAGCGATGTCGCGAAGACTACTTATTCGTAACAAACACTCAAAAGAAGTAGTGTTGATGCGTGTATGCTTGTTATTTTGCATGTTGTACGTTTGAGTGTTTGTGTGTGTGTGTAAGATGTAGATGGTAAGCTATTATGTATTCAAGGGTGGTTTTTTAAAGCAATAGCACACAACTAATGTCAATGCATGTGTGCTTTTGTATATGCTCTGAAGAATAAAAGAGCATACACACAACGTGTGTGTGCATGACGTTTGTATACGCGCCCATGCGTAGAAAGAAGCATGCATCAAAAATTCTTCCGTCACGAAGTATTTTCTTCTTTACTCCTATACCTTCAATAACTGAAACATATGTCTTGCCAACAGTGTTGTTTAACATTTGTTTTAGAAGATTTCGCTGTAGTAAAGTAATTGAAAAATCTCTCATGTCTTAAAAGTTCTTGTAAGTGGTATTTTGCAGGGGTCTAATGTATACAACTATACATACACATGCATGCACGCACATTCATATATCTATTATATATAAATATATACACTAATTTTCCAAACAAAAATTGTGCAAATTTCATTGTCGTAATTAATGGTTGTTGCAATTGCGTTCTCGGTATTATCTACGACTTTTTTTTACTTAAACAAAATTATTTAATTTTTATTTTTTTTATAAAGTAAAAGTATTAGGTAATATTTAGAGATAATGTTTAAATATGACAAACTATATTAGCTATTGTAGATCAAAGATTAAATAATAGCCCAAGTCACAATCTTGTGTAAATGGTCCTGCATCATAGTATGTGCAAAATGGTACAGTATATTGACACTCACCACTTAGCAGTTTTGGACAAAATCTGGTGAAGAAGTAGATATTGTTTTTTATGGGAAATCTACTAGATTTTGCACGAAATTTTGTTAGTACTAGAATTTGTTCAAATGTAAACGCATAAGGCAGTGAATACATATCGATTGCTAATATTTATAAAAAGGGCGTATCTCAGGTTTTTTTTTAAATCGCGTTTTTAACGTTTTCTATGCCAACTCATAATTGCACGCTCCTTAAAGAACGAAGTAAGTAAAAATTAAAAATAAAATAAGTTTAAAAATTTTTAATGAACTAATAATCGCAAATTATTATTTTACTTAAGCAAAATATTTTTTTTTACTAAAATATACATTGAAATTGATTATTGAGGGGTTTATCTGGATTCTATGCGCATTTCACTGTTGATCATCATTTAAACAAATGAGAAGAAGCCCAACAACAAATAACAAAGTGGAAACAAGAACTCAATAACCAACATGTATTTTATTTTCTTACTTTACCATTGTAATTTGCGTTAAAAAATTTATACTTAAAATGTAACAATTCCCGTAAAAAACATTATATAATAACAAAAATTAAAAATTTTAAAAACCCCCGACTTTTTTCAGAAAATATGTTATATCTTCTAAACGGCTGGACCGATTTTCTTCAAACATAGCTAAGAACCCTCTCGATTAAGTAATCTTTCAAACAAAAAAAAAAAAACTAAATGAAAATCGGTCCAGCCGTTTGACCTGTACGTAGACACGGACAGATACACAGATACACAGACACACACTACAAAGTTATAACACCCCTTTTTTAGTCGGAGGTTAAAAATAAAATTTTTATTTAATTTTAAAAAACTATTCTCGCTTGTAAATGTTTTAGTTTTTATTCAGTTTTTTCCTTCTCCTGTCAAATTTCGAAATTTCGAGTTACGCCTTTCTTATATTAAGCCATCGATATATTGAAGTCAAATGGTATTATCACGAAAAATAATGCATATATGGACCATTGAATTGCGTGAAAATAAGTCATTTCTTGCTCAGGATCCTTACTTGACTTGACTTTTTCAAAAATAAAATTACATTTTTTAAAAAAAATCATAAGCAGCGTATTACTATGCAATACTTAATTCATGACTTTTATTTTTGCCTTAAAATATTAAAAGTTAAAAAATAACTTTTATTTTTTGAGTAAAATAATAAAAGTCAAAAAAAACTTTTAATTTTTACCTTAAAAAATAAAAGTTAAGAAATAACTTTTTTTTCTTGACTTTTTCGATAAAAGTCATAACAGTTACGGTCCCTGGAATACAATATTATTGTCTAAGGCCCAAATTGACAGTCATTAGTTAACTATTAACAAAAGCTTAACCAATAATATTTGATTCACAGCTCTTTGTTTACCATTGGTTAAACTGCCAAATGTCATTGGTTAACAAATAGTTAAGCAACAGCTGATTCATTGTAAACTTTATTAGTATTGTTGTTTTGTGAACAATTTTATACACATTTCACACATACGTTGTCAAGCATTTTCTTTGTATTTGGGTGTAACACATTCTTTTTATATTATATTCTATTAAATTTTGATTTTTCCGAACCAATTTCAGCACTGATTTAATATCTTATACGGTAAAGTAAGACGAGCGGGCACTGTTTTATCCAGAAATAATGTAGCGAATGGAAACAAAAACCATATGCTATATCAGAGCTGCCAATACTAAAACTTAATTGTTTGATAGGGTTACCATTCTTTGCTCATATTAAGAGCTCTAGTTAAACAATGTACTGTGAATATGAAGTATTAGTTTATTAATTAACAAATGACTGTACATTTGGCCCTAATTGAATTAGTATTTATTTTAAAAATTTTGGCAAGTGTCACTTACCTTAAGCTGTTAATTTCATTTTACATGACGTATTTTCGTGAGAGCAATGTAACAAATTTACAGCTGTTCAATTTAACTCTTTTCAAACTTGAAAAACAAATTTTTGCTAATGCTTAACGAGCCCTCTAAACTTTTTAATAATCTTCAGAATTTATTACAAAAATGTCATAAATTTTCAAATGTCCTGCCCTTAACATTTAAAATTTTATTTGTTTAACTTAGAAAAATATCTTCCCTCCATTATTTGCCACAAGAAAGTCATTGTGAAACCCAAAAAAAAAAAAAAACTAATTTATTCGTCTTTGCTACACTTTTAGTTTATGCAACTAAAAATGACAACTCTAATAATCTGTCAAAAGCTCTAAAACTGAATTACTTTAAGTGCAACGAAATGAAATGAATAGAAAAGAACAAAGAGAACAAATTATAAATTTACATCTGAGAGTCTTTGCAATCCACCAATAAAAAAAAATGAAAAATGAATTATTTATGAATTATTAGAAGAGAAATGAAAAGCATATAAAACAAAGACATATGAAATAACCATAATACCTCGTTTTGTAAAATAATACCTGATATTTGTTATAATTTGCATGAACGGCAAAGAATAGAGATATGAAAATTATTAACGTGGTGCAGCATGCATTTCGACAGTGTGTCAAAATAAGTGATGGACAAAAAATATTTAAATGCAGCATGGACGGAATGTACGATTAAAGGGTAGATTGCCAGTACTGTCCTTATCTTAATATATAAAGGCCCTAAACTTATTGTTTTTTTAAACCGTTTTTTTTTTGTTCTGTATTTTTATAGAAGAACATCTAATGTGCGAGTATCGAATAATGCAAAAATCTCGACTAAAAAAAATTACTTAGGGCCTTTCTATATTAAGATCACGATATTTTCTATAGTTGAGTATAAAAGTGCTACTGATAATACAAAAAAGGGGAAAGGTGGCCAAATTTTAAAAATATTTATACTCATTGTCAATCAGAGTTACAGGTGGTATACTACAGTGGTTTTGCAGAACACATTCGAGTTCACTATGGTGTCAGACGATCTTGACTTGCTATGACGACTATGACGCTAATCAAGCAGATTATAGAAATAACATTGACACATGTAACGCAAAACATCAATAGTCTGCGTTGTTATCTCACCTGCATAATGACATTTAATATATTCATAAATATTTTTTTGGTATTTTAATTTGAAACATGTAACTTGTAGGTGTTTACAAATGTTATCAACTCATGAATAGATAAAAATATTTTTAATTTGTACATTTTCTTCCCTTGAAGACTGTTCGTTCATAATTGTATGTTGGTTATTAAAAACTGAAACTTGATGTGAAAATGGTCGTCAACGAAACTTGTTTAGTTTAAAGAATTTTTGACAATAAATAAAATAAAATAGTTTTTAAGGTCGTCAACTAAATAAAGCAAATATGTATATGAAACATTTAAAACTTTAATTAAAATGCTAAAATGTAAAATTAAAAAAAAGTATCAGGAATTTTGCGCTACTCTACAACCAGCGAGAATAATTATTTAATTTATTGCCGTTATTAAATTTGAAGCGATTTGTCATACAAACAACTTATAGCCTGACTGAGTTGGCATACATATTCATATCAAAGAAATGGGCAGCAATGCATTATGTCTCAAAAAAAATTTATATTTAATGGTTGGATCAGCAAATAATACACGCAAAGAAAAGATATGGTTGTAGAATAGTTGAGAAAGCCACATTATGTTCTCTAAAACATAATTTGTATTATTATTTAAAAATAATATGATGTAAATAACAATATAATGTTATCCAAAACCATACTATTTTAAGTTTAAAAAAAAAAGAGAAACATCTGTCAGTTCGGTATTTCGTTTGTAAGCTATCGGTAGTGCAAGTGGGGTATTAAATAAATTAATAGATACATAAAGTATAAACAAAAGGGCTGGCCAATAAAAATATATAAACATTTGTGTATCTCTTTATACAGACATGTCTGTATGTCGTGTAAGTATACATTTCTATATATACATTTTATGTCAATAATATTAATTTATTTTTATTTCGAATTTGACGCACAGCTGTTTCTACAATAAAAATATGATTAAAAAACAAAATAGTATTATTACATTAAATAATACTGTGGTCGTATTTAGCAATATTAATATAATATTAGATCATGGTATGGTGAGTCTCAATTATATTTTAGTCACATCTTACAATAGTGTTGTCATATTAACAATAATAAGACTAGGTACAACAAAGTCAATTGTTCTTGTAGATAATATTATTATTAACTCAGATAATACTATAATTAAAGTTTGCTTTTCTATTAACAATAATATGATTTGACTGCAACCATATAATTCAATCATAGTATTTTGCTGTTTGATTGTGGTTGCCTCAACCATATTTTTTCTTTCTTTTTCTATCAAAACAGTTGTTCAATTCTCAAGCTCAGTCTTAATGATTAAACAGAATTGCGGCATAAACACCTTTTTCATACAAATTGACACAAAAAACCAGTAGCAGAAAGCAGTCGAGGGATAGAATTTATCTTATTTTGACAGCGTTTTTCCTATGCTCTCATATACAAATGTAAAATGTTTTCATGCTTTCAATAAATTTCATACATTTTGTGAACAAAACTACAAAGAAAAATAAGCACAAAAGAAAAGAAAACAAAATTAGAGAACATTTGAAGTTACTGCTGTAGATTTTATTATGGGCTTTGTTAACTGTCCAGGAGACGTACAAAAAAGCCATCAATCGGTAAGAATGTGTTAGTGTCGTTTAATTAATGATTTTTCGGAGACGTACAAATAAAATCGTCAATCAGCATTTTAATTTTGTGTTCCATGTGTGCGATTGCATGTACTTATGTCTTCATCGGATGATTTTTTCGTTTTTAGCGGCATTAAGACTTTATCAAATCTTGATATAAAAAACCACATTAAACAAATATACAGAGCTAAATAATAATTTTTCTATCTTATTATTGTTATTATTTATAATAATAATTTTTCTGATTTTTCAAACTTTTCTAAAAAAACCAATATATTTTCCTGAAAAAATATCGAAACATAAACAAACGATTTTTAATATAAAAACAAGACAATGGGTAGTGTGAGTAACAAAAATTATGTACATATGTATGTATGTATTAGTGTCCTGCACAAGACTATTTATAAGACCTTTCAAGACATGAGAGATTTTTTCAAATGCTTTTTAGTACAGCGAAATATTCTAAAAGAATCGCTAAATAATACTGTTGGCAAGACAAACAACCGAAAAAAATATCTTGCCAACAGTGTTGCTTAGCGATTCTTTTAATATATTTCGCTGTAGTAAAGCATTTGAAAAAATCTCTCATGTCTTGAAAGGTCTTATAAATAGTCTTGTGCAGGACACCAGTATGTATTTGCCTTTTACTTAAAAATTTGTTTTAAACACAAAATTCATATAGGTACATATATACATAAATATATACAAGTAAAATTTTTTTATTCACACTACCCATTAAGCTTAATAAAATTAGAGAATATTATATTTATAATAATAATAAAACGGTTTGAAGACTTTTGATTGTTTGTTTTTTTTTACAAAAAATAATGGTTCATTTTCATAAAGTGCAAATTAACTTTTTTCATTCGCGCTTTTCTCCATGCCGTCACACAACAAATATCACAAAGCAAATGACGTTTTTTCTTCAATCAGATTTGGAGACGTACAAATAATCAGCCGTCAAATAAAAATATCAAAATTTTTTGATTCTCATCAATCAGTGCCGACAACGTGTACGTGCCGAAAAGAAACGACTGCACGCACACAACTATGTGATTGATGGGTTTTTTTGTACGTCTCCTGGGCATTTTAATTTGACAGCGATTTTTCCTGAAGTTGCAGACTTATTCTGTTTGATCATTTATGGTTTATGGTCAGGGCTGCCGTTGAAAACTTTGAAAAAGTGTCATAAAAAGGGTATTTAAGAAAAAAAGGGTCAATAAAAGGGCATTTTATAGTAAAATAGGGTCAAGTTTTTTTGTGAAGAAAAAATAACATTTATTTCAATTAAAAAAAAGAAACGCGAATTTTAGAATTTAGATGGTCTTGCCGATTTGCAAGTAAAAATCACATTTAAATTTTATTTATATAGGGTGTGTTTTTTAGAGGTATAGAACTTCGAATTGAAATAAAACACAAGAAAATCGTTTTAATGTCCATCAATTTGGCTTTATTGAAAGGATAATTTTATGCCATTAATGTTTAAATATGATTTCGGGTATGTGGCTGCCGCGGCTGGCTCGAATAAAGCCAATTCTACAGGTCCAATTTTCAACCACTTTTTCGAGCATATGGGGCCGTATGTTGGCAATAACGCCACGAATGTTGGCTTCCAAGTCCCCTAACGTTTCTGGTTTGTTGGCGTAGACGAGCGACTTCACATATCCCCAAAGAAAATAATCCAATGGTGTCAAATCACACGATCTTGGTGGCCAATTGACAGGTCCATTCCGCGAAATTATGCGCTCATCGAATGTTTCCTTCAATAAATCGATTGTGACGTGCGCTGTGTGGCATGTAGCGCCGTCTTGTTGGAACCACAACTCATCCACATTCATGCCATCCAATTCGGGAACAAAATAGTCGGTTAGTCGGCTACAATTGCTGTGCACGGTGGCGAATTGATTCATTCGGGTCCTCTTCAACACTTTGCTCTACAGCGGCAATTGTTTCTTCGGTGCGCACTGTTCGACGTCTCTGCGGATGCGTATTATCACATAGAGTAAACGTAGTGCGAAAACGATCCATGGTTAACAAAATTAATTGCTCTGATAGACGATTATGTCGACCATAAAATGGACGGAGCTTGCGGTAAACTTCGCGAACTGAACCATTATTTTCGAAATAAATTTGCACGATTTGCAAGCGTTGTTCTTTTGTCAACCTGTTCATGATGAAATGGCAAACCAAACTAAATATTAACCACTTGACAGCTGACAAAATGGCCGCCAGTTAAAAAAGTGATGCCAACTTAAAGTTCTATACCTCAATAAAAAACACCCTTTAAAACGATGAAAGTAAGTTAAAATACATATTTTTTAATTGTGATACTCCCAGGAATAATTTGCAGTTGTAATCAGGGATTTGGGTTTGATATATTATTTGTTTCTATATTTTATGATTTGATTCGTATCGCTTTGTAAGCCAAATCACATGTGATAATTATTAATGAACAAATAACAACAAAGTTAATTATAAATATTTTGACAAACACTTAGTAGAACGGAACAACTAGCTGTTTTCGAAGGCCATCATCAGCGTTCTTTGTGTTTGGTCCACTTTGTGTGGTGTCAGGTTGATGTAGATTTCTGCGTTATATACTCAGCCATTATTGCAAATGGAATATGTGAATTGTTTTGATTCATCGTATAACAATTTACTGAAAGCTTTTTTTGTAATGAAAACTCAATTTTACCATCTCTAAATTTACAACAGTCTTGCCATTGTCGTTTATTCTTTACTAATTATGCACATGTTATTTAATTTGTTAATTTATTTTTCTATTTAAGACAAACTTTTTTGGTTTGTTACTATTAAGTATATTTTTATTTTAATTTTTGCCACAAGAAAAACAAAATCAAATTTTTAGTATCGTTATTTTGTTTTGTTTTTTAAAGTCTGAAAGTGAAATTCATTTCATTACAGGTAATCTCAAAAAGCCGTGAACTTCGTATAAGCATCATGTGACATCGCAAAGGGCTAATGTAGACCGCTCATGTCCATGGCTAAGCAAGAACGTTCGCCATGAGACTCGCCGTTCGCAATCTATTTGACATAGAAGCAAAAAAGACAGAACAAAATTGTTAAACATTCCATCTTCATGGACCGCAAAATACTTTGACAAGACAAAGCATAAACATCGCACGCATTCACCATAAGAAATAAGTTGATGAATTTTTCTCAGTTGCTCTGCTGGCGTCATATTTGTGTCATGTTCAAGTCGATGGCTCGTGAAGAAGTAGGGTTAGAAAGTATGAAATTTAGCCAGGTATCGGAGCTTTCATGGTAAAATTATACTAGGTACATGCACGACTACAATAAAATTACAACACCGAACAAACGAATAATTGTCAGAAACAGATGTCTTTTATTTTTAAAAATAACAATTACAGGGTAATTAAAGTACAATTGCAGACGCGGCATTCATGAATGATTATAGTCATTCAGTGTTGCCAATATGTGTGTAGGCCATGTAATTAGATTCAGGTATAATCTGTGTGTAATTCTACTTTGTGTTCTATTTTAGTTTTCATTTTAACCTACAAAAAAGATGTGTAGTGTAATCTTCTTCAATGTGTAATTGGAGACACAGCCATGTTTAATTTCATTGGCAACACTGTAATCATTTTATATAGAATACTCCCAGACCTGGCGTGTTTAGTTTTTATTTAAAAACATAATTTGGAAATTTTTTTTCTTAAAAATAATATTGTTCATCTTTATATTCGTATTTATAAATATTTTCGGCAGATGCAGTTAATGCACAAATATTAAAAACAAATAGAATTTGCTTTAGAGTTCCCAGGAATTCCCAAAAAAATTCACAAAATCCAAAAAATGGGATTTTATCAGTACTCTTACTGTATTTTTCTTATCTTTCGACGGGCAAAAAATCTTTTTTATCAGATCAAAAACATCAGCTTGGCGCGATTTTAATTTTTCATTAATCCGAGGTGGCCCATTTTCGGGGATCTGTGGGAACCCCCTTTAAAAACATATAATCCATATTCCAGACTTAAGCTTTTTGGCACCACCTTAAATGCTGTATGAACTTTCATAACAATCGGACAGCTAGTTTAGAAACTGCAGAATTATTTACATTTTTTTTAACAAAATCCCCCATTTAAGGCACCGTCGGATGGAACTAAAAAATGAAGACCGCATTTATGACAGCAAATGTCATATTTTAGATATTTAGAATTAAAAAAAATCCCATATAAGCTGCGGCCAGTCTATTGTACATGCATATTTATTTATATTGATGTTTAGTCTTTGTTTCCCAACCCAACTAAATTTGTTTCCTAGGAGCTCTTTTATTTCTTATATATCACTTAATATAGGGTGTTTTTTTTAGGGGTATAGAACTTTGAATTGAAAAAAAACACAAGAAAATCGTTTAAATGTCCATCAATTTGGCTTTATTGGAAGGATAATTTTATGCCATTAATGTTTAAATATGATTTCGGGCATGTGGCCGCCGCGGCTGGCTCGAATAAAGCCAATTCTACAGGTCCAATTTTCAACCACTTTTTTGAGCATATGGGGCCGTATGTTGGCAATAACGCCACGAATGTTGGCTTCCAAGTCCCCTAACGTTTCTGGTTTGTTGGCGTAGACGAGCGACTTCACATATCCCCAAAGAAAATAATCCAATGGTGTCAAATCACACGATCTTGGTGGCCAATTGACAGGTCCATTCCGCGAAATTATGCGCTCATCGAATGTTTCCTTCAATAAATCGATTGTGACGTGCGCTGTGTGGCATGTAGCGCCGTCCTGTTGGAACCACAACTCATCCACATTCATGCCATCCAATTCGGAAACAAAATAGTCGGTTAGTCGGCTCCAATTGCTGTGCACGGTGGCGAATCGATTCATTCGGGTCCTCTTCAACACTTTGCTCTACAGCGGCAATTGTTTCTTCGGTGCGCAATGTTCGACGTCTCTGCGGATGCGTATTATCACATAGAGTAAACGTAGTGCGAAAACGATCCATGGTTAACCGAATTAATTGCTCTGATGGACGATTATGTCGACCATAAAATGGACGGAGCTTGCGGTAAACTTCGCGAACTGAACCATTATTTTCGAAATAAATTTGCACGATTCGCAAGCGTTGTTCTTTTGTCAACCTGTTAATGATGAAATGGCAAACCAAACTAAATATTAATCACTTGACAGCTGACAAAATGGCCGCCAGTTAAAAAAGTGATGCCAACTTAAAGTTCTATACCTCAATAAAAAACACCCTTTAGTTTTGTGTAATATAATGACCATAAAGGCAGCGAGTTTTCAGTAGATTTTCCCTAATTTGACTACTTGTTAAATTCAATTTAATCCAACACGAGCCTGCCCTTTTCTTCCAACCAATACATTCAAAGTTGTCAATTTAAATTGCATTTATAAAAAAAATCCAAGACTACCGCACGCTTAAAAAAGTAACAAAGGTTATGGCTAATACTAACTCCTGGCTATGATTTTCATATTATTCCAGAAGTAAAGTGACAAGATGAAAAAAATGCAAATAAAATAAAAAAAACTAAGGTCTTAACTTTATATTATGTAATTTCCGCCCATATGATTAAGAATACCGAATGCAAACTAAAAATTGTAATTTATGAACAAATGCATAGACTACATAAAAAAATAAACATACATACATACATGCATACATATGCACACACATGCACAAATGCATATATGTATGTTATGTACATATGCAAGTTTATTTGTATGTACTGCACACATCTTAAAACAATAATTCTCTCCTCAAGTCGTAGTTGCTGTTTGTCTCTCGAACAAAGATGAAAAGTTTGCACGTCTAAATGACTGTCTATTTGTCTGGTCTATAAACGCCCCCCTCAATTTTTTCGTTTGCCCCATTCATAGTTATTATTCTTTTACTTTTTTGCTGCTGAAAACTTATATGTATATTTTTTGTGTGTTAGCTGTAAGTTTAATTTTATGAAAATATAAAATTTACCTTTAGGCCACATGAACTAAACTGTTGTGCATTTATTATTAACATACTTATGCATGTGGCACACAAAGTCAAATTGAATGCAGGCTGGTTGGTGGCAGATATAAAAAAGAATGCAAACTTTAGCGATAGATGATTTTTTTTAGAAATTTTGGCAACGTAAATTTTGTATGGGGGTGGGGGAAGTTTGTGCTTTCAATTTATAATTTTGTAATAAAAAAAACTTTCCAGCTAAACCCCTCAATAATTAATTTCAATGTACTTTTAATAAAAATTATTTTACTGAATAAGTAAAATAATAATTTGGGATTATTAGGGTTATTAGGTTAACAAAACGTCGGAGATGTTACTGGTTTGCCGCAATAATAATGTATTTTAATATTCTGTGCGGCAAGCCAGTAACCACCCGACGAAATGTTCAAAACAACTTTAGTTTTTTCCTGTATAGATATCTGTACCTGGATTGAATAACTTTTATTACGATAATCGTATTGCTATAAAAAATATAACGAAAATTTATAGACTTTGCTATGCAGTAACACATTTTAGCTATATCCGCTGTCGGTTGAAGTTGATAAAGTAAGATCACAAGCTCAAATTCATAGTTAGTTTCAAAATAAGCGAAATGCACAAATATGAATAAAAGAAAAACTAAATGAATTTGAGCTTGCGATTTTGCTACTTTCTTACATCAACCAACTGCGAATGTCATTAAAATATGTTATAGCCCGTTCAGCGTGCCACGAAATCAAGTAATTGCAAGATGAAATTACGAACGATATTAGAAGTATTCATGCTGGTACTCAATGGCATTTGAGTTAATTTCGCAAAGATCTGATTCTTTGCGGCATTCATTGGAGCATTATTTTCAGTTGAATAAAGGATTTTTAACATTTAGATAAGCTTTTCACATTACAAAATTTTTAAATATAATGCTTTTTACTCATATTTTTATTTTATATTGAATTTAAAAAAATAAAAAATTTCTAACCAAATTGACACATTCAATTTTTTGTTGTTGCTTCTCGTGGTTGTAAATATCTGCACGGTTGGAAAAAAGGGAGTTTTTCATACAAAAACAGCGTTGTCCATTGCAATTTCATATTAATTTCGTTGAAATTAAGTAAAATGAGTTAAGGCGGGAGCACAATGAATCCGTCATACGTTAAACTTCGCCTTTTTCAACTGACATTAATGCAACGACGGAAAAAGTTGGCACAATGAGTACTTTATTGACGGAAGCATTTGAACAGCTTCAATAGGTCGATTCTTCATTTTTATTTATTAAATTCAATTTTTTGTATTTATTTCGTTTATTTCTTTTGTTTAATTTAATTTTTGCTGCCACAAAACACAAAAATCTAAATCAGAACATAAAAAAAATTAACCAATATCTGTCAAACTACTCAACGTACACAAAAAGTTAAAAGTTTACCAAATTTTGTTCTTTGCGTTGACGGACACGTACTGAATGTAACATAACTCGTAAGAAACCGTGTATTTCAACTTAGCTGTCAGTTGAAAAAGGCGAAGTTCAACGCATGACGGATTCATTGTGCCCGGCTTTGAATTTGGGATGTTTTAAAATGTATGGGAAATTATTTAATTTCTACTTAATTTCGGTCGAAATCGTAAAAATACTTATGGCTCGATTATGGATGGCCACCGAACTTTGGTTGCGTTGCTAGTTGCCGAAACGATATTACGGATGGCAACTGGCAACTAACAGCTGGTAATTTCAGTTGCCATATTGGCAACCACAAATTTGTAGTTGCTGCATAGTTTAAAAGCAAATAAATTGAAAAATTAAACAGTAATTGCAATATTATTTTTATTTTTGAATTTCTTCTATGGATATATAAAGACAACAACATTTACTCGCAGTAGAGGCGGTAATTCTAAAGAGTCGTCTAATAGATTCAACTTTTGTACTTCCTTCTCTTCACCAATAATAAAATTAACTAATAATTTTTATGATCAGTAATGTTTTTAAGCAATTTTACTCAATAATTTTCTTTTTAGCACTTGTATTTCTTATATTTCAAATATTTTTTTAGTTAACAATCTGTCATAATCGTATTTTCTATAACTTTTTGGCAACTGGAGAAAGTTGCCATACATAATAAAAATTTTAAGTTCAGTTGCGTTGCTAGTTAACTCGGCAACTGAAGTTCGGTTTCCATCCATAATCGAGCCATTAATTTCGTGTTACGGTGAACGGGCTGCTACTGAATAGCAAAATCGATAAATTTTCGTTATACATATCTATTACAGCGATACGATTGTCGTAATGAAAATTTCAGAATCCAGGTACTGGAGTCAAATTGTCACATTCGATATAGAGTGCAATTTCAAAACATTTTAATAAAGTTCAATTGAAAATATTTGGAAATTTCGTAAGATATCGAATACCGTATTAATTTGGGAGATATAGAGTTTCTCGAATATTTCAAATTTAAGATGCCAGAGTTGGGAGTAAAAAATTAAGTAACACTAACAGATAAATAGAGTTGTATTATTTCTTAAACAAAAGTTTTTGAAAGCATTTGTCAATACTCTGGCCTTTGAAAAATGGTTGTGCAGCTTAATTGTTTTTATGTTCTTTTGTTTTACTTGCAAATTTTAAATGTATGCAACTTAAACTTTGGCCTTAAGGTACAGTGACAATCGTCAAACATTTAACCTAAAAAGCGTAACCACTAAGTACTAAATTATTAAATTATTATTAAATATTATTAAATTAAACAGTTTCATACATAACTTATAGACACTGACATAGAATTATTCAACACTATGAGAAACTGTTCCACCTAATCAAAAGATTTTTTATTTATATGTGTAGTGGTTACGCTTTTTTTTTTTTGGCAAATGTTTGCCAGGCAATCGTATGTCCTTACCTTTAGCATCTTTGCTGCCGTCCGTAATTTATTTAAATGCTGCTCTGCTATATTCAAATTTATTTGATAGTGAATATGAATAAAAGGAATAGAGAAAAACAAAAATAAAGCAACTTTTTGTATGTAAAATCAGTGATGCCAACTTTTTTGGCTCTAAAAGCATATCAAATTTGAAAAAAAGCACTAAAAAGCGTAATTTTGATATCTAAAAAGTGTAAAAAGCACTTACGTGAAAATCAAGTGAAGATCCATAACGTGAATTAATGTGAAGTTTAGTAATGTTTAAAATTTTCTAAGTTATTCTCTAATTATTGAAACATATCAGACAAAAAAGGTATGCTTTACACTGAAAAAATAAATAAATACGCCAAGTTTTTATTAAAATAATTTTAAGAAATTCACAAATTTCTTAAAAGCACTACTTGGTGCCTTTCCTTACTTTGGCACTAACGTTCAAAATTTGGCGTTTTGAATCTTCAAAAAGCACTAAAAATAGTACCAAAAGCACTAAGTTGGCATCGCTGTGTAAAATAAGTTTAGATGCTATAAAGAGTACATGACTTAAGATATATATATATATATATGTATAAACATTATATGTATATACTCATGTACTAACATGAATGTAACATGTATGAGCTTAAGAAAGAAATTTACTCGCATGTAGGAAAACTTGTAACGCTGTTAGTTAACATTTCCCATACTCATATACAATTCAAATGTCAAATGACCAATTTATTATTGTTGCCCAACATCAGAGTTTAACTTTAATTCAACTGTTCTATTAGCCTACACCTAGACAATGCTCCAAGTACTACTCTTAAATGCAGAATATAAAGGGGGGAAAAAATAAATAAACTAGAAGCCCCACCTACAGAAAATTAAATCTTAATGCCACCAAAAAGTGAACTTATTGCATTTTTTTTTATATTATGAATAAATGCAAACATACACATGCAATATTCCTTGGAAAAATTAATTAAATAAACTTAAATAATAATACCCGTACAAATATATAAATAATTTATAATCAATTTATGTTATCTGATTATTAGGACTAAATAAAAATAGATTTTGAAGCTGATGGGTTTTGTTTCATACCGTATTAAATCTATGCCTACCATTAAGTTTTTTCGTTTTTTCTCTAGGCAAACAAAAAATATTTATAAACGTAATAAGACCTAATGACAATCTTGCCCAGACGGCTGTAACTGGACTTAAGTCGTAAGTAGGGAAACATTGAATATATACTAGTCTCCTGCATAAGACATCTTATAAGAACTTTCAAGACATGAGGGATTTTTCGAATGCTTTACTACAGCGAAATCTTACAAAACAAACGTTAACAACACTGTTTTTCAAGAGATTTGTTTGAGTATTGTAGGTATAAGAGTAAAGAAGAAAACACTTCGTGACGGAAGAATTTGTGATACTTGCTTCTTTCTACGCATGAGCGCGTGTACAAACGTCATGCATGTATGTGTGTATGATTTTTTATTTTTCTGCGCACATGCAAAGGTACACACATGCATTAACATTAGTTGTATGCGGTTAATCACATAATAGCTTACCATCTAAAGGGTGTCCCAAAGAGAACGCAAGATTTAAATTTTAAATAAAACACAGATATTAAAAAAAAATCGTGAAACTTTATGATATCGTAACACTACGACCACACCAGCAATTTGATGTGTCTTAGCACAAGCAATAACGCCGGCAGAATGATGACGTCCGATTGCTTGTGTTCAACAATGTATTTGGAGGTGGTGAACACGTATATTCAAATATATTTGCTTTTTATTCACATAAATACTTAAATTATCAATCATTTTATCATTTTCTAATTTTAAATTGAACTTTTATTGGTTTTATGTAGTTAAAAATTTTGTTTTCCGTTTTTACGTTGAAAATAAATTAAAATAATTTGTATTTGACAGCATGTGTTAAGAGATTGTTTCTCAGCAATGAATTTTAACATTTGTTGCTGAATATATATTTGAACGCATATTCATACGGTCCACACGCTAATATCTTGTGTCGGCAATCGAATTTGACAGTTGCCATGGCAATAATTGTCAAGATTATTGCTAGTGTGGTCGGCATTTTAAGTAGACAAAATGAGGTTATGTGTGGAACAACAAATCGGGCAGATGGCCGCCGCGGCTTTGCTGGCACACACGCGATCTTTTAATGAAATTTTCAATGGCCGTTTTGCATAAATGCTGCGGTAGTTCATTAATGCAGCGTCCAATTTCCTCTTTTAAGGCTTGAGTCGTTGTCGGCTTATTCGCGTAAACCATCGACTTCAAAAAACCCCAAAGAAAAAAGTCTAATGGTGTTAAATCGCACGATCTAGGCGGCCAATTCTGGTCTCCAAAACGCGAAACAACACGACCGGGAAATGACTGATGTGGCAATTGCATTGTTTCTCTGGCTGTATGATATGTGGCGCCGTCTTGTTGAAACCACATGCCCTCCACATTCATTTCTTCAATTCTAGGCACGAAAAAACTGGTTATCATTTCACGATACTGAACTCCATTGCCTGTTTGCGCTTGACCTGCGTTTGAGCGACATCATCACGTACAGCTGCGACATTTTCGGTCGATCGACCTGGTCGAAGGCGCGTTGTTGTCTTTACATCACTAACAGACCCAGTTTCGGCAAATTTATCCATTAATGTCTTTACAGTTGACTCTTTTGGAGCATTATTGTGACCCCAAATTGATCGCAAATTTGCGAACTGTAACCGCAAAACTTTCACCATTTTGCTAAAACAATTTCACAATGAGAATGCGTTGTTCATTCGTGTAGCGCTCCATTTTTACTAACCTCGTACCTTCTACTAGCAAACAATAACAATTGTTCAAATGTCAAACAATGACACTTCGAATGGCGCCAAATTTAAATCTTGCGTTCTTGTTGGGACACCTTTTACATATTACACACACACTCAAACGTACAATATGAAAAATAACAAGCATACACTAATCAACAGTACTGCTTTTGAGTGTTTGTTATAAACAAGCTGTCTTGCGACATCCCTTGTTACAACTGATATACACATACACCAATACATCCATCGTGCTTCGCTTATATTACGACAGCATTTATTATTGGTTTAGTATAATACATGCGACGTGAATACATTTAAAAATCATGACGTTTTTACATTTCAAGACTGTTTACGCAGCTCTCTAATATACACATGTCTTAATTATGAAATTGGATTGAATGAAATATTAAAATAAAAGTTTAGTTTATGACTTATTTGACACGACATTGTTTTCACAATAATTTACACATGATAGAGATTAAATAAATCGTCGCTGTTTTAACTAACTGACCTAACTAACATTTTAAAAATTTAACAGGAGAGCAGCTTTTATGTTTGTTTTATACATTCATTATTATGGCTGCGTCAGAAATATTTTTACTTATATAGGCACAGAAGTAATGCTTACAGTCATGAAAATTGTAGACAATGTGTATTATGACTTATAAAGTCCAGTAGAGGACTTAACTCATTTTTCAAAAAAATGTCAGTTAGGTCGGTTAGTTAAAACAGCGACGAAATGTGAGTACCTGTACCATTACGGTTTTACCTCACAGTATCCGAAAGCACTATGTGAATTTCTAGTAATGTTTTTCAAACGGGATTTTCCGGGGAAAAAATTCTGGGAAATTTGTACGGGAATTCCCGGGATTTGTTTTATGTTTTATTATGGCAAATTTAGTTTGTACGCACAAATTCTTGATGAGTGTGCAATGAATGCGATGTTGCAATTAATAGATGACGACAGAAAAACTTTACATAATTTATATGCAAAAACTGTTTTGTCCTAGTGGCCTTATTCGCCACTTGGACAAAATTCATAAAACTGGAATGGAAGCCCCAAAAATCATAAAATAAGAAAATGCGCAAAAAAACCAACATTGAAAAATATTTTAATGAGAAATGAGATTTAAGTGTCTTAATTTCTAAACTAGTCACAAATGATGGCTTTTCAGTAAGGGCTGTTACCAAAACCACATTCATTTTTGAATCTTTGAAACTTAGAAGAATGTCATGTTCCAAAAGGGGAACATGACGTTAAATATTTAGTTCTAATGCAATTTATAAAAGTAAAAAACAGAAATATGGAAGGAAATAAGCGGCCCGGATTTGTTTAGTAAAAACAACAACAACAAAAATACTTGTTCCAACTTCTTTCTAAAAAGTTGATGGTTTCATAGGCAGAATAGTTGCATAACAGGGTTTTTGATTAGATTTTGGTAAAAGAGATAATGAATTAAAGAATTAAAATTATTTGAAGGAAATGGTGATAAACCTGAAGGTCTCTTTTGACTATAAAACTAACATCCGTTTTTAGTCCTATCAAGGGAGAGTATTTTTTTATTTTTATTAATAGGCCTTTTTTTTTAATAAAACTAGAAAAAGCTATCAAACGATTATATTAAATCCGAGTAGATTTCTCGTTTTCCAAAAATAAAGAATGGCCCCATTGAAGTGTTTTAAAACATACATACAAAATTAATTTCAGACTAGATATACTAAACGGACGATACACTCGTCCGTATTCTAGAATCAAAATGTAAAAAATTTAAGATTCAAAGAAAATGTATCTAAAGTTTAGATTCTAAACGTCATAAAAAAATTCATTAAAACACAGCCACACACAAATTTACATACATATGCAAGCATAATTAAATAATACATGAAATTAAAAAAGCATAAACAAAATCCCTTCAACCAACCTAATTCAATTTATTCAACTCTTCCTTTAAGTATTATGGCTTTGATACAACAACAAATAAGAGAAAAACAATTGTAAGGGCAAGAGAAATACTACAAACACACACACACACACACTCACGTTTTGTTTCTTTTTTTTTTACTTGTAAGCTAATAAATGCGTGTGTAATATATGTGCATGTAGTAGTAGCAACTTTAAATGCTTATAGCTCCCAAAATACTAAACCGATTTCAATAAAATATAGATTCTGCACATCTGTATAAAAAATGCTTTAAAACCATATAAATCTTTTTAAAATTGGTGCGGTGGTACCAGCGTAAAAGGGATTACAAAAAACATGTTCGCCTATTAATTATATATATATAGATATGATATTTCAAGCTCTAAAAAATAGAACACTACAAAAAAGTCTGAACAAATTCGCTATTAGTGAATTTAATTTTTCTAAATCGAGCGTTTTTAAATCGACTCGATTTACAGAACAGGCAGGAAGGTTTTTTATTTTATTTTGAAGAAATTTATTACTTGAAATATTTTCGCTTGTGTACATACAATCATTGAAATTTATTCGCTGGTTATATCAATCAATGCACTTGTCACTTACAATTTAACTGAATAACCCATTATTTTTATTTGAGAAGTTCAAAAAGTATGCGATACCCTATACTTTTTGCCTACAAATATCCAAAAGTTAATAGATTACTGATTGCCTAAAAGCATTCAAAATTTAATGGATTATTTTTTGCTCACAATGCAAAATTTAATAGAATAGCCTAAAATTATAAACAAATAGAATTTTGTAACAAAATTATAAAACTTGTACCTTTTATGGGATTGTTAAAAATCATAATTTGACAAAGCAAATATATAAATACGTATATTGAAGAATATGCGAAAATAATTAGATTTTGTAATTAATATTGTAGTTCAATGAAATGTATCACTTTATTGACTTTTCTTTGAATATTGATATTATTAAATGCAATGTCATATCCTTTTTAAATCAATAATGTAATTTATATATAAATTATTCTTGAATACTAAGTAGTCTGAAATGAATTCTCCATAAAATAATAAATAAAATAATAATAAAACCAAGGTTATTTTATTGTTTCCGATGCTAACTTTCACAATCAATAAATATTTTTCTAGATAGATTTCAATATTAACTAGAAAGTACTACAATAAGTACTTTCACGTAATGATATAAATAAGTTGTTATTTTATTCATTACTAGACAGACAGTCATTATTATACATATAAAATAATTAAATAAATAAGTACAACTCATTACTTTGTAAGCCATTAAAAATTTTAAATTTTTTTTGCTGGGGAATAAACGATTTAAAATGGAATTTTAAATTAATTATTTTGCATTACATCGAAACACATGTCCCTCAAATTTCCAGACCGTTATCATAACAACCCAGCAAAAAATTTCAAAAAAGGTAATCGAGTTTGGAATTAAGAATTTTTGGTGGAAGCACTTCCCTACTGGATTACCAACTTGATGATTTTAACAAAGCGTGAGACTAAAATAATCGATTCTTGAGAAGTACTTACATTTTTTTTATTTTTCAACATTTCACGTAATCTAATTCGTCTAAAAAAATCATTCTCTTCATTTAGCAACTTGCACGTCATTTTTTAAAATTTTAGGTAATGTGATTTGTAAGGGAGTAATGAAAATTGGCAATCAGAAAAGTAAGTCATTATATGGCAAGTAGTTCTAATGGTAATGTGTAATTTTTTGCTGAGAATCAGCTGAATTAATAAACTCTACCTTATAGCTACACATACATATATACATAGGTTCCCATACTTGAACACAATTCAAACATCTGAACTTTATATAAGATAGAGCTCGCAAAAGCATAACAAAATGGCTGCATCATGATATTCAAAATTGTCACTATCTCTCTCTCTCTCTCTCTCTCTCTCTGTATTTCGTTCGCAGAACAAAACAAACGCTTGTTTGATGTCTGCATCAGAGAAAAAAGTCGACCGGCTCGAAGCCGACGGCGCGCCGCCGGCGGTTATTTTTCTGTGTATCAAGCCGCCGCCGATTGTATCGGCTCAAAACCAGCCGAAATTTTATCTGTTCCAAAAGACAAATTTCGGAGAAAAAATTTTGAGAATCAATTTTCAGTTTCAATTTATATTTTCTCTTTAAATTTTCATATGCTTATTTGAGCCGCCGAAAATTCTCTCCGCGCGCCGCCGCCGGTCACAAAACTACTGCGCCGCCGCCGCCGATAATTTTGCCTCGACTTGTTTCTCTGGTCTGCATGTAATAACTTCCATGGAAGTGAATTTTAGGAGCTTTCCTTCCACTTCATTTAGTTGCCCACATAATTGATATTAATCTGCTTCATATATTTAATTTAATTGGTTCAATATTGCTTTTAGTGGGTGGTTTAATGTTATCATTAAATTGGTAAAAAAATATATTTTTACATTATGTACATATGAGTAGATTCCGCTGACGACAAAGGGTCGTATCACTATTTTTATCAGTATTTTTTATTACTTTGAAAAAATAATAATAAAAAATTTTCTATTATTCGAGTTTAGAAAAATCTAAGTGAAAACAAACAGAAAGGATGTGATTGCCTACATCGTCCGATATTTTTTTGTATGTGAGTTTTTTCTTTGAAAATTTAAGAATAATTATTATTTTTGGTCCCTGAATACCATTGATTGGGAAGCATTTATTTTTTTTTTAATTTTTGGTGATTAAAACCGTTTTAAAATTTTTAATATGTATGTTGACATTCCCTGCTGATGCGAGATATTTGTATTAAATTCATTTAAACTTTGTTGTAATATTTTATTTCCTGTGTTCGTTCTAAATTATATATCTTAAGCCCACTCTTGTGTGATTAAAGTAATTCCACTATTAGCCAGTATTTTTTTTTTAAGTTTTCTTTTTATCCAGCTGTACTTAAAAAAAATTATCTTCATTTCATTTATTTCTCTTAATATGACAATTATTTTTATTACTACGGGTGTAACTACTAGAAGAGCAACAAAAAATAAAATAAAATAAAATAAAATAAATATGAATTAAACCACAATGTATAATTTTCTTTATGAAATATAAACTTTTAACTGTGTAGGTCATAGGCGAATATTGTAAAATAATTGAATGCTTTTTTGCTAATTATTAAAAATAAATATATTTTCAGATTGAAGAAAAATATATGTTAAAAACTACCTTACTACATCCACTTTGCGAAAGTCTTATCGTACTTAAGAAAGACTAATCGATTATTGGACTATAAAATTGATTTACAGTCAGACTTCTTGACAGCTGTTTTGCTTTGCGTATAAAAAGAAAAACAGCTGGGATTAAGAGTAATATAACACTAGCTTATTGCTGACTATATGTTTACGCTGCCAAGGCGTAACAGCATTTGGAATAGGGGTGGAAAACTATCGATGTTACTATCGATATTATCGATAGTTGATTTTTTTTATGACTATCGAGGTTTTTATCTTGCCATCGATTAATATTTGAAAACAATTGGGGTATTCAAATGGTACTCATAAATTAACACGTTTTAAAGTTATAAAACGAAAATATATGACTGCTGTGAGCAACCCCTTATAATTTACAATTATAAATATTGTACTTATTTGTATTTTCGTTTTAACACCTTGTACATTTCTTACTCTCTCTCTCTCAATTCCTTTGGTAAACTCTCACGCATTTCTACATGTAGTTATGACAAACAATAAACATAGCTGAGAAAGTCTTATTACTTTATGACCTTTTTGTTTGAGCCACAACAACAATTTTTTTAAACTATGTTAAAATGTTAAGACATTATGACACTTAGGACACTTAAGACACCCTTGTGAATACCCCAAATATATATTTTTTAATCACTATAGATAGTAAATGATATACCACTAAAAGAGGAAAAATGTAAATATGTTGCTTTTTATAACCAAAAATAACTGGATGACTTAAAATCTCTTCCACTGATCTCACTTATTTGTCATACAATTATAATTATACGAGTATAAAGTTGTGTTTTGTTTTGTTTAACGCACATTTGATTTTTAATTTTTAGTGCAAATATTATACGAGAACTTTGATACTATCACGATAGTATCGTCGATATATCGATAGTATTTCTAACTTTTGATAGTCCTGAATCAATACACACACACAAAAAATACCAATGTAGAATCAACATGCAAAAAGTTTGATTCAAATTCATTCAAATAATATTAAATTTACAAGCAATAATATGTTGTTTAAGTGTGTTGGTGTTTATTTGTTTTGTTCGTATAACCTGCAGATAATGCGACTAGCCCATACATGCATGTAAGGACTAGTCCAAAGAGGAGTAGGAGTACTCCAAAACTAATCCAAATATATGAAGAAAAGGTGGTCGATTTAATATTGCCACATGGTCCAACTTTAAATTACATCAGACTAAACCTAAAACTACCCCATATGGAATAGTTATAGACTACTCGCATAAAATTTGTAAGTGCCTAAGAAGAACGATCATAACCGCTTAAACACGAACACTTATCGTGCAGCATTGCATGCTTTTATGGAAACGACATAATCCATGACTGCATTACATGGGGCCATGAAGTAACTAGTCTGTTTCATCTAGATTGGACCACGTACTCCAATATTATTTGCAGCTATAAACACAGAAAAATTTCAACTTAAAGCCTGCTAAAACAAGGTTAATCTAATATTTTTCGGCAATGTTTTTGCTTTATATGTGTTTCATGTTAATTTAACATGATTTATAGTAATTGTCAAAGAAAATTTTTCCTTTTGAAATAACTTTATTTCACGTTGAATTAACATTTACGTACTGTTAAAATCAAATGAAGAATTATGTTGAATCAAAGTTATTTCAAGTTAGATCAACATGAATTTAATTTAATGTAGTAATTGTATTTTATTAATTATTTAACTTAGGTGTGGTTGACATAGACATCAGAAAAATTTTTGTATATAAATTAAATTGGCTTCCCCGGCCAAGATTTGAACCCGGAACTCATCGTGTTAGTCAACAACAACTTTAAATATTCTTAAGATACACACTAAATATGTACCATCTTGAATTATATTATAATTTAACATTATTTCTTATCATTTAACATACAATTTATTTGAAAAGTTTTAGTTTTAGTAAAAAAAACTAAGTGCTTTGATTTGAAAAATTAAAGTGATTTGAATGAATTTGAATCAACCTTTTGGCATGGTGATTTTACATTGGTATTTTTTGCTGTGTGTAGCTGCAATACCTTTTTGTGCTTAGTTGGGCGAGTTGTTTTAGTATTGTTGTTGTTTTTTGATGTTTGTAAACAGCCGACAAACTGCTGCTGGCTGGTAGGCAGTATACTAGTCATACGTTCGGAGGATCGCAGGTTGAAGTCCTGGAGTCAAATCAAAGTATTTTGTATTTTTTAAACTAAAACTTTTAAAATAAATCGTATGTTAAATTATCAATGAAATAATATTGAATTAAAATTTTATTCATGATGGTACATATATAGTGTGCATCTAAAGAATATTTAAAGATATTGTGGCTGTTGGGGTAAGCACGTTGGTTGACTACCATGCGACGATTTTTATATACACAAACAAACTTTTTTTCTGATATCTATATCAATCACACGTAAGTTCAATAATTAATAAAAATACAATTACTACAGTAAATTAAATTCATGTTGTTCCAACTTGAAATAACTTTGATTTAATATTATTCTTCATTTTGATTTTAACAGTACGTACATGTTCAATCAACGTGAAATGAAGTTGTTTAAATAGGGAAACATTTTCTTTGACAATAACTACAAATCATGTTAAATTAACATGAAACACATATGAAGCAAAATCATTGCCGAACAAGATTAAATGAAATTTGTTTACGTATATTTTAAGTTGAAAATTTTCTGTGTGTATCGATAAAGTTTTTTAGACTATCGAAAACTTTCGGTATTGATACTATCGATAGTTTTCCACTTTTAATTTGGAAGCATAATTGGATCAAAGTCTTAAATAAGGTAGTAATGCTGGCCCGAGCATTAACACTTCAAAAAATATACATATTTAGATAATTTCTAAGGAGATTTGACTGTAAATTACAGTCACCGTGCGTTTTCTGGGCTACCAACTGAAATTTTAAACTAAAGGAAGAAGGTAACAAACTTCGCACTACTTTAAGCATTTTTGTATCAATTATTAGCCGTGATCTTTACTTTTATTTTAGATCGTCCCAAAGTATTTTAAAATCTATAAAATGTTACAGTAGATCAATTCTAAGTCTATCTTGACGAATTTTCATATCTTTCGTGTATTTTGTCATTAACAATTTCCAAGTCTGGAAGGTTTAATTCCCTTCATAAGGTTATTCGAACAGACAATGTTGCAAAACTGAACAGTGAAGACACGCTTTAACAAGCACCAGTATTTATTAAAGAAGATTTTTTTTCAGCAAATTAGATTGCGAAAATTTCAAGCTTGAATTAATAACTCGTTGCTGACTGATATTTAACAATTTTTTTTGTTACTTACAATTCAGTTAAATTTTTTGTTTCTAGAATATTAGAGGATTTCTCATTTTTTGCTTTTCTGCTTTTGATTGATAATACAGTAATTTTGACTTAGCTGCACAATCAACTTTGCACGACTTTTTGTGCAGATAAGGCAAAAATGCTGTTATCTTATATGCACTTACCTGCCTAAATGTGCAGGTATACAATTTTTGACTTCAGTTTTATACACATAGATGGTTGCATACTTATGTAGCAACATTTATTTAATGTGTGCAGCTAATTTAAAATTTTTATATGAGAATAATTTAAAACTGCCAAAAAAATATGTTAAATGCGCAGGCATACAAAGTGCACTTAAAAAAGGATTTTGAACAATAATTACAGAAAAAATATATTTTGTGCAGTCAAGTCAATGTGCAGCTAACGTTGATTTTTTGTATGAAAATCTTTTAAAATTACTAAAATTTTAGGGCACTTATCTTAAATGTGCAGGTATAAAAAGTGCACTTAAAAACTAATTTGTATGGTATTTTAAAGAATAGTGACAGAAATTTATCAGTTTAGGCAGTTAAGTCCAAAGTGCACTTAAACAAAAGGCAGCTAAATCAAAACTACTGTATAACAAAAATTAAAAATTTTTAATCAGAAATAATTTTTAGTCAGGCTTAAGTTCAGTAATTTCAATTCTTTTATTGAATGAAATATTTTTATTAATTAATGTGAGTTTATAAAGAAGAGAAGAAAAATTAAACTAGACTTTTAGCTGGGGGAAATACCGATATTTTTCTGTGCAGCAACCAACGCACTTCATCGGCACCCTAGTCTATCTACTTGGGTAGAGAAAGATAAGCAAGAATAGTTAAACATACGTAGGCAGAGTAATATAACTTCGTGCTAACATAAATAGAAAAATGAAAAAATGAAAAAAAAGGGGAAATAAATAGTGATACTTACATATGTATTTACCAAAGATAAATCAATAATTGTACAAAACAATCATTTCTCATATTCCGTTTCATTAAAAATTTACGTTAAATAGCTGATGTTAATAACAAACTCTACCCAAGTAGATAGACTAGGGTGCTGATGAAGTGCGTTGCTGCACAGAAAAATATCGGTACTTCGCCCAGCTTAAAAGTCTAATTTAATTTTTCTTCTCTTCTTTAGAAACTAATAAAAATATTTCATTCAATAAAAAGAATTGAAATTACTGAACTTAAGCCTGACTAAAAATTATTTCTGATTAAAATTTCACTATAGTTCAATTAAAAACTAAAAATGTCTCAAAAATTTAAAATTTTAAAAAAACCCCGAATATATCTAGAGAAGATGCGATATCTTCTAAACGGCTGCACCGATTTTCTTAAAACATGGCTAAGAACCCTCTCGATCAAGTCACCTTTTAAACAGAAAAAAACTAAATCAAAATCGGTTCAGCCGTTTGGTCTGTACGTGGACACGGACAGACACACAGATACACAGACACACACTACAAACTTATAACACCCCTTTTTTAGTCGGGGGTTAAAAAAAGGTACAAACATTTCAACATTCCTGTGTTTTCTGGATGAAATTAATTGTTCACGTATTCAAGCCATAATACACTGTGTCCATGCATTCATTTTTGCATAATACATACTCGTACATACATAATTGCACATACATATGTACATATGTGGCAAATATAGGGTGTTTTTTTTAGAGGTATAGAACTTCTAATTGAAATAAAATACAAGAAAATCGTTTTAATGTCCATCAATTTGGCTTTATTGGAAGGATAATTTTATGCCATTAATGTTTAAATATGATTTCGGGCATGTGGCCGCCGCGGCTGGCTCGAATAAAGCCAATTCTACAGGTCCAATTTTCAACCACTTTTTCGAGCATATGGGGCCGTATGTTGGCAATAACGCCACGAATGTTGGCTTCCAAGTCCCCTAAAGTTTCTGGTTTGTTGGCGTAGACGAGCGACTTCACATATCCCCAAAGAAAATAATCCAATGGTGTCAAATCACACGATCTTGGTGGCCAATTGACAGGTCCATTCCGCGAAATTATGCGATGGACGATTATGTCGACCATAAAATGGACGGAGCTTGCGGTAAACTTCGCGAACTGCGTTGTTCTTTTGTCAACCTGTTTATGATGAAATGGCAAACCAAACTAAATATTAATCACTTGACAGCTGACAAAATGGCCGCCAGTTAAAAAAGTGATGCCAACTTAAAGTTCTATACCTCAATAAAAAACACCCTTTATAAAACACATTTCCTTCCCTTCACCAAAAAAGCGTGAAATTTATATGCCATGAAATAATTCAACACTTGACATTTGCAACCGAGAACAGAAGAGCTTAAAGTATTCGTAGTTGTCTGTACAGCTACATGAACATGTTGTATGTACGACTATATGTAAGTTGTTGCTGCAGTTGCAATTGTATGTAGTAAATGCTAAATTCACAATGACAACTCTATAATTCCTTGTGCTTAAAATATGACTACAAAAAAAAAAAAAAAAAAAAAAAAAATAGTGTTTTTTTTCATTTGCAGCCGGAGACAAGAAATGCAACAATTAAACTTATTTATGTGATTAAATACTAGATAGAATACCAGAACAGAACACTGAATGTACATACGACACCGTAAACGAATATACAAAATAAGTCCCAAGTAAGTCAAAGTGCTGCCAGGGTAAAGAGAATCAGCCAGATGCATATTCATAATAAGAAGCATATCAAAAAATATACGAATACTTCATTCAGTTGTAAGAGGTTAAATATTTTTTTTTTTTTTTTTTTTTTTTTTTTTTGCTGGCACATGATTTTTAATATCCTACAAACGACAAATTATTTTATATATATTTTTAATTTTCCTTTCCATATTATTCGTGCTGTTACTGACTGGTTGGTTTCATTAGTTGATGGCTGCTACTTTTAACTGCTGTTTCTGCCATAACTTCTCACTCCAAGAGGACTGGGTGTGTGTGTGTGTGTGTGTGTGTGTGAATGTTGGTTTGTAAGATAAAATTTCGGCTGTTGTTTTTTCATATACATTTCCAAATGATCTGTTTTTTTCTTCTTTTTTTGCTACTTTTTTTATCTTGTAGTTATTTTTGTTGTTAGTTTTTATGCATTTCATTTATAATTATGTGCAAAAGTTAAAAAAAGAGCAACACCAAGAGCCGTATGTCTGCATTTTTAATGATAAAACAAACGTTAGTAAACGTTCTGTCTAATGAAACAGATTTGCTAGCATTTAATCAGATGAAATTAAATGAAATAATGTGCATTAATGGGGATTTGCACAGTGGCTAAACGGAGGGGAAATATTGAAAATGAGGCTATCAGCACAGAAGTGGTGTAACCCACAACTACTTAATTAAACAATTGCTCTATTTAATTCTTTAATTACTTTATTACTTTGTTATATTATGATTTGTGTGGAAAAAAGAATTTTTAGCTCTCCATCTTCTTTAGAATATTCAGCTTTTTTTTGATTAGTTGGTAATGTAAATAACGTAGTTATCACCAGAACAGCAACAAAAAAAATGTGAGTTACACCAATCCTGCGCTGAAAGCCTCAAATAAAGGTATTCTTTAGCGCTCTCGGAAAATAAATTTAGGATAATGGATAATTATATTTATAATCAGGTATGTGACGAAAAACGATTTAGACACAAAAACAATTTGAAAACGATAAAAGGTGTGATATGTTTCCTATTGTCGTTTTGTCAATAATTATAAAACTTGTTTTTAATAGTTTTTCCAAAAATGGTCGATAAATTTCTTTTCACATCCCTATTATATGGTTTATATTTTATCTTCTAGTGTGCTTTTTAGAAGTCAGTAGTTTAAGATAAGCTCAAAAATTATACTCAAAATCTATTAGAATTCATCACACCTTTTCAAAACGATTGTTTTTAAATCGTTTTGAAAACGATCGTTTTCCATCACATACCTGAATGTATATATATAATTATTATCAGCAGAATCTATGAAATTTTTGACATCTATCACAATTCGTGTGGCTTATAGTTCTTTAGTTAATTTTCTTGAAATATATACATACATAAATTAAAAAAGTTTCTTCCCATGTAAAGGCATAGGTCGTGTATAGTCAAGTCACAAAAACTTTTTAAAATTCTGTTAATAACATCTTGGACATATGGTCTAGTTACTCCGTCCATACTTGTGCAACCATATTCTACTAAATTTACTTTGTAGAATATGTCATAAATAAATAAATAAATAAATATACAAACGTATATATGCATAAGTATGTATGTATGTAAATCGTCATATAAAAAGCAAAAGGGCGTATCGTAACCCTGTCGGAGATTGTGTGATTGACTACAAAATTAGTTAATTAATAGTTACTTTTCTTACACTGACTAAAAGCTAACTGCAATGTCATCCAGAACAAACTCAAAATTAATTCTCAAGTTGAGTACGCAATCGAATTTGATAAGATCCATCAAATTTATTCTCAGCTACTTTGAAACTCATTTCAGTTTTATATTAAAATTTTCCTGTTGTTATTTTAGATGATACCTTAGCTGAGTGGTAGTGCGTTAAGTATACAATGCGTGATGATACATGTTCGAACCCCAGATAATCTTTTTTAGTTTACTGACTACCAGCTGATTTAAAAAAATTAACTTTAAGTTAGTTGAAAAGTAATGCAGAGTGAAGCAATTGACTACCGCCTGGGACAACGCAATGTTAAAATAGTCAGTTGATTACATTGAAAAGTAATCCAAGTGTCAGTCAGTACTAGTTGCCAAATAGTTAGCTTTAAGTTAGTTTAAAGTTAACGTAATTTCCGACAGGCAATTTTTAAAAATATTTAACGAGAGCTAAAAAAAAAACTTAATAAAAAGCAAGCTATTGGGACTATAAAAATGTTATTTTTTAAATTTTTTTTTCTATCCTGAATAACACTTTTTGCAATCAAAATATCTTGCTTTTATTAAGTTTTTATCCTTTCTGAAAACTTTTAAAAAATTATGCATTTTATATGGCGATACTTTTATAAGCCAGTGCATCAATCTTGTTGGTCTGGCACAAATAATAAGCTATTTATATTCTTTAATATATTAAGTGGGCGTGGCAATTCGCATATAAAGGACATTTTTATTTAAGGATATTTATGGAACTAATGCAGCTAAGGACTTGAAATTTGTACGAGCAACTGTTTCTATAACGTTTCTTAAAGAGATATTATTATGGAGTGAGAAAAAATGGGCGTGACACCTCCCATATATGGCAAATATTTATTTTGAAACATCTTGAAAACTAATAGGGTAAAACACCACAGATTTTATAGGAGTTACTCTATTGAATTTTTCTAAATTAAATAAAATCAAATACAATAATATAAAATAGAATAAAATAAAATAATCTATACTCGTATATATAAAATTTATCCCTTTTTTGGCACGGCATTACGCGAGAATGGCTGGAACGATACCCTACATGCCTTTTTGTTTTGTTGTTATTATCTGGAGAAAAATATGAAGGAAAACATCAAGAAAGTTACGCGGAACAGGGTAAAAGTGGAAAATTTTGTTTTTGATCAAATTGGTATAAATACAGTTTAAAATCTACTTATTCCTGGTATAGACTTACAATTGTTGTTGCAGCAATTCTTGAATATATGGGAGAGTGTATATAGAAATATATACATTTTGTATTTCTCTCTTTCTCTCTCTTTTACTAAAAAATAAAAAGTTGCTGCAACAAAGATTGCCAGTCTGGACCACGACTTAATTTCTTACTGGATGCGAAGTCGCAAAAAATTCTAGTATAAAATAAAATAAAATAAGTAGACGTGGCATATCTAATATGAATTCTTTTTTATTATAGAATATCTTTCGAGGTAATGAAGCAAGAACCTTAAAATTGTGTATAAGTAAAGATTATTATAATATG
Organism: Tachina grossa; assembly: GCA_949987645.1. Taxonomy (NCBI): domain Eukaryota; kingdom Metazoa; phylum Arthropoda; class Insecta; order Diptera; family Tachinidae; genus Tachina; species Tachina grossa. Next base: position 36,363,827 of record OX465276.1, on the reverse strand, counting down.
AAATATCCGGGTGTGGCACCTCCCACAAGGAGAAAATATTTATTTTCAGATATTTTGAAAACAAATATGGGTAGAACTTCGAAATATTCTTTCATTTTGGCATGACAATAAATAAATCCAATGGCTAGACTTTGACAGTGTGTGGCATAAATTTAGCAAACCCATGTTTCACACATTTAATGTTTCATATTGGATGTTACCGTGTGGGAAACCCAACGGAACTTTTATATTTATGCCAAAGTAGCAAAATAAATATTTTAATATTTTATTTTTATTTAACAGGTTTCAAAATGAGTATGAATTTAAAAATTCTATGCCTAGATGCATAGAGAAATTTTTGAATTGGGTTAAGAATGGCTTCCTCATTCGTACTATTCACTTGATTTAGCCTGTGTGACTATTTCTTGTTGCCAAATCTGGCAAAATGGTTTGGCAAAAACATGATTTCATCCAACAATTAAATCATTTCACAAATAAATACATATTTTAAAAGGGATAAAACAAACACGAGAAAGTTGGACAAAAATGTATATAATTCAAAAGAGACTACGTTGAAAAATAAAATCAATTCTTATCCAAAAGCCAATGTTTCAATCAAAAAGTCAAAGAGTTATAGTCTTGAGCGCCATCTTTAGTTGTTCAAATTTTTTTATATCTTACAGCAGCCGGTGTAGCAAGTCCAGCTGCGAGTATACACCTATTTATAAAAAGTCTTTAGTTTAACTTACAAAAGTAAATTAAGCCTACATAGACAATCTTTTTTGAAAACATTAATTTATTTTCATTACATATGGCCTTATATATATGTTTCGAAATAGTTTGGCAATGTTATTAACTATTAAAGAGATAATAATAAAAATTACAAAAAACAAAACTCTCTGGTTACATTGTACAACAGGATGTAAATGATTACGTGCAACAGCAGTGCGCCATGTATGGTGCCAAAATAGATAAAAATTAAATACTTTTTATTTATGTACTGAGTATGTGCAGATACGACAATAAACAAAAAAAAAATATCTGTCATTTTTATAATCTGATACATTGTGTAAGGTCACTTATTATAACATTTTACGCCACAGCATATTTTAGGATTGTTTTCAGATTTTGTAAAATGAAAAGCAAACGAAGAAGAAAGAAAACATGAACAACATCAGTTGACTTTAAACAATGGAAATGTACAAAACTTCTTTAAAGCCAAAAGTGTAACGAACGAAAAAAAAACTACTCCTACACAATGCGAACAACTAAAGACAAAATAAACACTATATGCATATGTTTATGATCGTATTAAGCAAATATTTGATGAAATAGGCTTAGTCGCTCGATTCAGATAAAAGCTGAAGTAAAATCATATTATCTATATTAAATAATAACTCTCCAATAATTAACTCGATTTCATTTGGTATGCTGCAGAATTTAATTTTAAGCAAGCTTTAATGGTCGCTTTTCACTTATTCAAATATTGGCTTAATCTGACCATATACTTTTGGTCAACAGTTGACAAAGAAGCACATACGCATTCAGTCAAACTAGTTTGAAAATTTAAGTTTTTTTTAATTACGAGCGTATACATGTATTTTTTGTGGTGTTTTTTTTTCTCTTTTTGTTTTATTAATTTTTATAGAGTCAGTTTGTTATTTAATTAATATTAAATAAATAAACATAAAGAGCCAACCATGGATACCGAGAGTGAGGTTAAACAAGGAAAATAAAAATAAAAAAAAAATTAAATAACAATTTAACAGACACACAGAATGTTACCGGAAAATCAACATAAAAATCAGCAAACAGTACCGCAATAATAAATTAAGTCCATCATAGATTATACATGTTTACATAAGCAGAAGAGTACATACATATATGTATGTACATTAGGGAGGCTCACCTTGTGCCAGTACACAGAAAAAATTATTCCCAAAAAATTTTCAAACAAACGTGTGTTTTGAAATATAATTTAGTTTCAGTAAATATTTTTTACTGTTCCAGTAAATTATTTGTTCCAATTTTATTTTATGTAAAAAAAAACTGTATAGAATGAAAATTATCTATATAAAGTAAAATTTGTAAAAAATATTTTTAGATTTATTTTTTTTTTTTTATTTAAATTTATTTTCAGTTAATTTTATTTTTATATACTGTAAAAAAATTTGTCTGATTTATTTTAACATTTGATTTTTTTTAAGATTTTTGTTTGCGGTTTTCAAACTTATTATGTTTGTATATTGTGATTCTCAATATAGTATTAAGAGTCTTACTATAAACATACGGAGTTTGTTAGCTAAATTCAAAAAATTTTTGGGTTGAAGTCTACTGACGAGTTCCAAAAGCGGGAACGAAATGCTTAACCATAAAAACAAGCCAATTTTTGAAAGTAAAAAAAATAGTTGAACCTTTCATTTGATTCAGTTATTTATTTCAGATAAAACTTTTACTAATTAAAAAAAAAATTTTAAGAATTATTTTCTGATAATACGAAAAATTTTAGTGAATGTGTTTGTACACAGAAAAAATTATTCCCAAAAAATTTTTAAACAAATATTTGTTTGAAATCAAACTTAGTTTCAGTAAATATTCTGTACTGTTCCACTAAATTAATTTGTACCAAAACACTGTATAGAGAAGAAACAGGCCACGACGTTTGTCGGCTACATTTCGGCCTTTACATGTATACAACACGATCAAACAAAATAAACAACAACTAAACAACAACAACCGCACAACAGCACGTTGTTCCTATCAACAAGCAAGATAATCACCAACACACTGAAATAACATTTTCTCCCAGCCGAACTATGATTAATTTAAATTTTTACAAAATTTTTATCAGAATTTACAAAATTATTTGTAGGACCGCATTCAAATAAAATATTTACTGATTCAACGAATTTGGTTACTGAAAATGAAATTTAGTTTTTTCTGTGTAAATTATAAAAAAAAAAATTGCTAAATAATACTAAAAAAAAACTGCAAAAATGTTTTTCTGTTCCTATTAATAAATTTGACTGAAAATATTTTGAGTTTCAGTTAACTTTTTTCTCTAATGCCATAATAATTTAACTAAAAATAAATTTTTTTTTCAGTTAAATTTTTACAAAATTGTTATCAGAATCTACAAATTTCTTTGTAGGTCCGCATTCACACAAAAAATTTACTGATTCAATGAATTTGGTTACTGAAAACGAAATTTAGTTTTTTCTGTGTAGAACAGCAAACAGATAAAATAAAGGTTTCTTTAAGATATTTTACAGATGGAATTACTTGAGTGAGTGGTCAATACATGATTTATCAAATTGATTTAAAAGTTTAAATAGTGTGAAGTAAAACTTAAATTCTTTGTTTGGCTTAAGTTTAAATCTTTAGGAAGTCATATTACATGTGAGTATTTTTTAATTAAAAATTAACACGGAAGAGAATTGTAAATCATTCTGACAAACACTAGCAGAACGGAACAACATGATGTTTCCGATGAAAATTTCTGCTAAACTCCCATCAGCGATGCTCTTGCGTTTTCTCCACTGTAAGTGGTGTCAGTTGATGCAAATTTCAGCTCTATATAAATTATATATTCAAATATATTTTGATTTATTACATTCTTATTTTTGCCAGAGGAAAGATTAAACCACATGATATCGTACCAAATTTGAACAGAATGACTTGAAAATTAAATTCTTATTGCCTTATTCATAGAAAATAATTTTGTTTTTTAAAGTGTTTATTAAACAAATCAAGTATGAAAAACTGTTTTATAACCCGTAAATAAGAAATATTTTTTATGAAGGTCTTTTAAATATTTTTCAAAAATATAAAACTTCAAAGGAGGCTAATTGAATTGGCCTCTAAATAAAGAGAGTCAATATATTCGACTCTGGCACTGAAATAAATTTAATGTGTTTGAGCACCCGCGAAAACACTTTTGTAAGAATTTTAATCTTATAAAAAGAATTGGAAGTATAGATGGATATCATTACATTATCTACAACATAAGCTGATATATCACAACAACATAATGGGTAGGTAGTATGAATAAAAAGAAGTATTTGCTTTGTACTCAAAAATTTGTTAAAAAAAAATAATAAAAACACATACATATTTGGGGTTCTAAACAAATGTTTGAGTAAAAAGCAGATACTTTTTTATTCATAATATTAAATGAATGGCGTTTTTTATCCTAAAATATGGCAACAGTTGGTTCTCTTTGAAGTTAAAACACATACAGATATAGCGGTCTCATCATCAAATATATTATATGACCTTAAAATCTTAAGAACTCTCCATACATTTCACTTCCTCATAAACATAAAATTAACTGCCTTGTCTTAGAAAAAAAAAACAAATTTTGTCCTTAGTTTTAGAAAATATCGAGCTTTATTTTCGATTTAATCGTAAGCGACAAAAATTAAATTTTTCACAAGGCTTTTTTAAAATATTCAAATACATATGTAAATTGTGGCTTACAATAAAATTTTACAGCCCTTATCTTAAAAGTTATTAACAATTTTGGCATTTTCATAAGTATAAATTATTGATAGGCCGATACAATTTAATTTCAATAAAAAAAATCTATTTACGATAACATGTTGCTTACGATAAAATCGAAAAAAGGCTCGATATTAAATTTTTAAAACTCAGCGACTTTGGCAGCCTTAAAATATGCATAAGCCCAAAAATATGCAACAAATAGTGTGTGATAAGTTACAATTGCTGCAATTGCCACGGATACTTAATCCCTAATACCGAATAATTCCATATAACGTATACGCATTTTACTGGAAGTACATCTGGTCGTTAAAGCAGCGCAATTCGCCGCACTATAGAAAATTTTACGCATTTTGTGACGATAATTAATTAGAGCCAAACGGCTGGACGGATTTAAATGATTTTTCGCCATCAAAATCCAGAAGTATTCCGCTTAAAGTTCTTAAAGTTTTTATCACCTAATATCAAGAAGTAAAATTTTTTTTTATCACTAACGCTCACGTCCTGTCACGCGATTTAAGAATCTTTAACAATATTCAATGCTATTTTGATAACTTGTTAGTTAAAATATGTACATATGATATTTTTTATTTAATAATATTAATTAAAAAATTTTAATTTTCGCTGAAATATTATTCAGTCTAAAAAATTTTAGTTTTCAGTTTGAAATATGTTTTTGATAAATAAACACTTATTTATATTTTTAAACTTTTAAATAGTGTATTTTAATAAAATTACATAATTCGCGCTACACTATGCGCTCACATGAATCTAAAAATTTTTTATTTTACAAAAACTTTAAATATTTTTAAAATATTTACGGTCTAATTCATAAAAAATATTAAAGGTTTATTACAGGTTTACTTGACAAATTTCCCATAGAAATACGTCAAATAAGTGCTTAATAAACCTGAAATATTTTTTATGAATAAGGCAGTTAATATTCATTTTCATTCGTTATTTAAAATCACACAAAAACACTTGCTAAAGTGACAGTAAATCATAATTGTCGAAAAACTTTAAAAAGTGTTCTTTTCCTTTTAGCAGTCTTCTTATATTAATTAAAGCAACAAAAAAAACTTTTTCTTTCAAGATCACGCATTCTCACGCGTGACAATTTTTAAATATGTTTTAGAATATGCTTTAAAAAAAACTTTTGTTTTAAGCTGGACTTAAGAAAAAATTGATTTTTGATGTATTCGCCATACAGTAAATATTTCGTTTTAATATAATTTTTGTAAAGTTAGCAAATATTGGCAGCTGAAATTTTTCAAATTGAGAAGATAAACGATTGTGCTAGAGTATTGTGATGGTGTTATAGCTATCATCTGCTATAATTTGTTTAAGTCTAAATGAAAAAAAGTATCGGCCTTATGTATAATCAAAAATTGGCATGATGTTAGCATGAGTGGCAAAATTGAACATGGTCTTAACGTGTTTTGCCATACAATTTTACATTAAAAATCATGCTAGGTTGTCATCGTGTATTAAATAAAACTACATTATGAGGTTATTTATAATGTCAAATTGTATATAGGAACTAGTCAAGACGTAGTTCAGTTTGGTCACTTATGCTAACTTCAAGACAATTTTTGATTATACATAAGGCCGTATATTTCTAGTAGTTTATCTTAAGGTCACTAATACATGAATTCACTAAAATTTTGTTTACATAAAAAATTAATGTTTTAAATATTTTAGAACAAAAATAATTTCAAATTTTTAATACTAAGGGACTGTGCCAAACGCAGAGCTGTAAAAGATTGCAATCAATTTAATTGCAATCACTTGATTCACTGATTTCTAATTTTTTGATTGCAATCAATTTTTTTGAAATTAATTTATACATCAATTGCAGTTAATTTGATTGCAATTAAATGTTAATTGCAATCAAAATGAAATCCGAATCAAAATAATCGTTCTCTTCAAACGAAACTCCTTCTTCTAGAAATAAATCTGATTCTTATAATTTTGAATTGCCAATAATGGTAATTTTTGTTTGAAAAATGTTTTAAAATTACTGAACATAATTTTAACCTCAATCCGATAAGTTTTAAATATTTTATAATATAATCTAATTTGCGGAAATTTTTTTTACCGTCGTAGTTGATTAAAGTGCCAAATTGATAATAATATTCATTGTTAAAACTGAACAAATTAAACGAAAAATTTCGATCAGAATTACGGAAGTTTTTGGTGATTTTTCATCCGATGATTATAAGGAAGATCCACGTTATAGTCCAAGGAACAATTTGGATGAAAAACCAACAACAACTAAAAGAAGGAAGATTGAATTAAAATATTCGTGCTCTTCGTGCATTTTCAGGACACAAAGGTCAAAACCGCAAGCTTAAACTCAACCTCTCTAAGCACTCTACAATATTTTATTGAATGCTACCCCTTTAGATTTGATTTCAGGCAAATTGATTGAAATCCTATGATTTCAACAAAAATTTGATTGCAATCAATGATTGCTAAAAAAATGATTTCAAAATAATTGCAATCACGAAAGATTGCAATCTTGTAATGATTTCATTTTGAAATCTGAAATCATTTTGAAATCAAAAGAATGAAATCAGTATGGCTGAAATCAATTTGATTGCAATCACAATTGATTGCAATTTTTTACAGCTCTGGCCAAACGGTAGCAAAGTATTAGCGTAAGTAAATTTTTGACATTTCTGAGGTGAATAAAATTCCACTAGGCCTGGGGGCTAATAGAATTTTTGACACAACAGATAAATTTTTGACAAGCAGCAAATAAGAAGCATGGTATAATAAAAATTAAAAAGAACCGCCGGCGGCTTGTAGTCAAAGGTTTTGCTTCGCCGCCGCAGCAATTTCTTCATCAGCTTCTTTCTATGCTAAGGCGAATTTGTCAAAATTTTACATTGTCAAAAAAAGATATGATTTGGCACAGCAGAAAAATGAAATTTTTTCAACACAGCCAAATATTTTTTATCCATAGTACTTTTCTACCGTTTGACACACGCTCTAAATATTTTGATATTATATTGGCCAAACAAACGGTAAAATTTCCCACAGTGAGCCGTATCAAACATTTCGAAAAATTTAAATGACAGTAGAAAAATAAATTTAAAATAAAAACTTAAAAAAAAACAATTATGCTTTTTTCTCTCTTGGCAACACCAAGCAAACTATGAAATAAAATACTGTCAATCGGCAAGTATTTTTATCTCTTGTTAAGACATCAGGGTAATAAGTAGAACAACACACACAGTAATCGTATAGTCAGATGGTAGGGTGGGGTAGGGTATGCAAGGGAAGGGTGGTTGGCTGATTGAAGTAGTGATTCTTGATCTTAAAATCAAACACAGAAAAAGTCATAACTTTTTTTTATACTGATATTGTTGTTGCCGTTGCTGGTTTGGTGTTGTTTATTTATTGGTTGGTTGGTTGGTTGCTTGGTTGACTGTATGGATTTATGCATGATTGGCTGGTTAATAACGATTTGCTAAGTGAAAGGAAGTTGACCTTTAAAAAGTTTTATTTTATATTTTTTATACACCAATGCAATTTTTTTTGTTCGCTCTTAATATTATTTGCATTTCAAGATTTTGTGTATGTGTGTATGTGTGGTGTTTGGGACATTATCTTGCTTCAATAAAAGCAGAAAGAAAAGTTGCAGATAAAAGTTTATATAGATGCAAATTTATCACTCAACAAAAATATTCAGCAATGACTTTTTTTTTTTTTTGAAAGGAGCTATTAAAAAAGTTTTAGTACACATACATCGTTATTTGTCATTATTGCAAGTATTGGAATTGAAAAGCAGCAATAATGACTTAAATTGTTTTGAAAAGTTAAAAGGTGTTTTCTCTAAAGGTAGCAAATGCTGCATATGGCAAACCAAAATTGTCTAATGTCGTCAAATACACACTAAACGAAATGTTTTTTTTTATTAAATACTCGTAGATTTGCATGCGTTCAGGGGGACGACATATGCTGCCATCTTTCTGATAGCCGACATATATGAATAAGTTTCTTTAAAATTACTAAATTAAAAATTATAAAACCATTCTAAATTTTAAATTTTTTTAAAGATATAAGCTTAAGGTCTTCATATTTTTTACTTCATGAATTACTAACCAAATTAAGTGCGTAACGCAATTATTCGTCTTGAATTGTACTTGACGTTTTGATAGTTGTAATGCCCACATTTATGATATTTAAGATAAAAAAAAAACTTATTAACCGATTTAGAAATTCACCTTGACTTACAATTGAGACACTCATGCAATTAACATACGTTCACATTTGTGCAGCCAGACATTAAAAGTGGTAATTGTGCATTATGATTACAGATAGTAAATGGACTTAACTAATCTTAAATGTATTTGTGTTTAATGAGTCTGTTTATTGCACTGCTTATAGTTTTGCTGTCACCGTTAAAGTTCACTTCCAAGAATATGCTGCAAAATTCACATGTTTAAATTGTATTTTGTGAATGTTTTTACTGCAGCATAATTTACATCATCATAAAACCATATATTTATTCAATAAGGCTTTTTGATGTGATTTAAAATATACAGATATTTTAAACTTTCCACTACAGGAAGTTACTGATTTTATTTCCCCATTTTTTGAAATTCGAGTTTTCCCCATATTTGGATATTTTTAAGTTTCTGGGATTCGGTTATGATCATTTAGGCGATGATGTCCATACAGAAGTATGTGTTCATGTATGTGTGTGTGTGTATACATATGTAACTTTAACTGAAGAACGTGTCAACAGATCGGATGTTGATCTCACTTGGATGTTGAATCGAATTTTTAAAGTATGTGGCTGCACAGAAAAATATCGGTATTTCCCCCAGCTAATAAATTCTTTTTCAATATTTCTTCCCTTCTTTAAAAACTGACATTAATTAAAAAAAATATTTCCTTCAATAAGTATTGAAAAATACTGAACTTAAGTCCGATTAAGAAACTATTCCTGTTTAAAATTCATTTCAGTTCAATTAAATTTAAAAATATCTCAATTTTCGAAAACTTTGTAATCGGAAAAAAATTTTCAGCAATCGACACATCGAGCCATAACCGCTAATACATTTTTTGGACTTCGATTTTTGAGGAAAATCTACCATTTACGATCACAAAAACGAAATTAAAGAACTACGCCGCTTAAATTTTTTTTGCGGTTATGGCGCGATATGTTGGTTGATCTCACTTGGATGTTGAATCGAAAATAAAGTTTTTTTTTTCACAAAACTATTTTTAAACAAATTTCAAACCACTTAGATCAAGTTGAAAATCCTTTCAACTCTGAACCATCGAAAACAAACATCAAATGTTGCCAGTTGGGTGATTTGTTCGAGAGATATCGTTGGGGAAAACTTCACAGAAAAAAATATCATCGAAATGCAATCAGCAAAACATATTGTTAAGATTTAATTTAAAAATTAACAATCATCATTGTTGATACAGCAAATTTAAATTTTTGTAGTCAATTAAATTACTCAACAAAATTATTTGTTAAATTATATCACAACGGAATGTGCACATATAGAAAAAACAATAAATCATGTTTTGTGTGTATTCATTATTTATGTATCTGATATAGTGTTGCTCTTTAGCTGAGAGGTAAGCAAGTTAGTTTATTATCCCTGAGGTTGCCGATTCAACTCCGCTCAAAGATATTCAGTGTTTTTCGCAGACAAGCAAAAAATCGTTTCGAGGATTGTGATTGTGTATAAAAATAATATTGTTAGTATAACAATTATGATAATTAACATTTGTGCGGAAATTCAACAATTCACATTGTCAATATAACAATAGCTTTAATAACAAAAAAACTTTGAAATCTAACAAAAATAAATGTTGAAAAAATAAATAAATTTTAACAAACTATTTGTTGATATATTTAATTGAAAATATTTTTCAGATTTTCCTTTAACTTACAATTTCGTTAATTGTACATATTTACAAAAATCGTTGTAGGTTCAAAATCAATTAATTATTTAATTGATATAACAAAAAAATTAATTGTATTTGCAAATCATTTTTTTCTGTTTTCCATTTAAATTATTTATTGATTTTTTAAAGTTAAAAAGCTTATAAAATGACACAGATTTGACCAAAATATGTGCATTTGATTCGAGCGATGTTTTTGACGAAAATCTGAGAAAAAAATTTGTATTTTATTATTTCGTAACAAATAAATTTTTGATACAAAATAATTTTTTGGACTTAAGAACTGGCGGGAAGTTTCAGGAAGGCCCTTCAAACGACTACGATATTTTTTATTTGAAGAATGTGTTAAGGTTATAAAGCCGGTTGGATATGCTGAATTAAATTAAAATTTAAATCTTAATTTTTCATGTTATTTTAAGCATTAAAAAACTAAATACAAGAATAGAATACTTGGTCGTATTCATGCCAGTGGAATAAACTATCTGTATAGGTCTTTTCTTTCACTTTTAATGTCTGAGGATGCAAATAAAATATCCACAAGCACTACTTCCTTCCCTCTATGCTCCTCCCCATAATTTAACTTCCTAGTTCTAGCACAATGCTTCTCAGTTAAGGAAGAGCTTTCAGGGAAGTCAATAAGATCCTGAATTTGTAATTCTAAAGTAGTGCAGATTTGGATAATTTGATTAATGATTTTTTAAAGGGTTGTTGTCATTGTCAAAAGTTCTCTGTTTTGCTACACCCAGAAAAAAGATTGATTGGAAAACGGTTAGTTCATTAAAATATCATTTGCATTAACTATATTTCAGTTCACGCTATCAATTTTCTATTAATCCAAAAAACAATCCATGTTCACTGCCATAAGGGCATAATTGTAACAAAGATATGATTGTGACAATACTTAAATTGATTGCATCAACCGAGCGTATGCTTTTGTCATGACTAATTAACTGATTGGTTAACCCAACCGAATAAAATATTGCGAATTGGATTTTACAAACAACTTTTGGCATTAGCAACTAAAACATTGTCGTTCTATATTAAAATTAATATAAAAACTTTCAATCAGTTGCTGCAACTAACTAGAGGTTGAGTTTACTATCATAGTTTATAGCAGCAAATTAAAAAATTAACTTTTGTGACTTTCAAAGATATTATGATTTGTGAATTCTCAAATGGTTTTTGAAAGTCTGTGCATAAGATAACAGGTTTGTGGCTTTTCAAAATGTGTGGTTGAAGAAATGTATATAGACATGCTTCGCCATTAGGAAATAAATTTCAATCAAAATAAACTTATGACAATATGTCAAATAATAAATTTCTTAAATTGTGTATTTTTGTTTGCGTTTATTGTTTGTTTTTATATCAGCAGCAAGGAAGGCCAATTTTTCTTTAGCAGGTACTAATTATGATATTGTTTTAATTATATTAACCAAATTTTCGATAGCAAGAATAACATTTATTTCAAATTCCATACTGTCAACCAATTTTTTCTGTTGCTGCAACTATTGGGTTTAGGGTTATAATTAAAATATAGTGGTACCACAAGAAAATTTCAGTCGCTGTAGCAGAATTCTATGATAGTTGCTGCAACCGCCAAAATTCAATTGTCAACAAATTCGGTTGTCACAACGAATCTGTTTTCTCTGTGTACGTATTCAGTGAGTCAGAAATCATTTTCATGATGTTAAGTAATTCTAATTTTTTGTATGTTCCTTTAAATCATCATGACGTTGATTTAATTTTCCTAAAAAATATCAAGGCATATCGTGAATATGTGCAACATCTTAATTAATAATTTGAATGTTGTTAATAATCGATTATAGATAAGTAAAAAATACACACTTGGAATTAGAGGAAAAAATACTTACTGAATTATTACATCTAATTTTTTTTCACTGGAATTGCATGAGTAGGAGCCATGCCTTGAGTACTAGTTGTACAAAAAAATTAAAAAAAAAAAATTTCAACTTTTTAAATCTTTTAAAATTAAAGGTCTTAAATTTATAATTTACCATCATTGATATCTTAAATAGCCTTAAGGAAAGGTATTAAATCTGCCTGCAGTAAGTTTTCATTCAAAAGCACAACTATTTTATTAAATATGTATGTACTCGTTTATAAACTTTTGCTTCAAAATAAAAATCTATTTTATTCAGATTTTTAAATATATATATATTTTTTTTCATTTTAATTCGCCTGGCCATTTATCACATTTAACATATTTTACTTGCAGTATTTGTTTGCATGTGAAATTAAACATTAAAACAGTATAAATAAATTTGTCACCGGATAATAAAGTTAACAATAGTTAATACTTTTGTAAATATATTTAAAATAAATAATAATATCAAAATAAAATTAACCCTCTGAAAAGCGGAAGCTTAAATATTAAAGAAAGACTTGCTCTTTCTATCTCTTTCTCTCACTCTTTACAAGACTTAAGGCCGTATCGGATACAACTTCATCGCTTTTGCGTGACGTTTCCAACGTTGACAGAATAGCATCAAGCAAAAAGGTGTATGTGGTAATGTTGTTGTTCTATGCATAAAACACAGCACAATTAAATTACTTTGATGCCACTTCCTCGTTTTTTAAGTAAAATTACTAAAAGTTGAATTCAATTGACGTGCGAGTTTGGCAAAAAAAAGGGTAATAAAATTATACCAACTGTTGTCAAAGCAAGCCTTAAAAATACTTTATATGTTTTACAAAAGCATTTAAAATTCAACTTAGATGTCAAAGCGAATCTACAACGCAACGCGAAGCAAAATTTTTATCTGACATGGCCTTTAGTAAACGCTTTCCAACTTGTTCTAACGGGACGTTGTGATCGGAGATCAAACAAACATAAGAACCAAGTTTTTTATAACCATAGATCTCAGTATGTATACGATAATGGGTCTTCCAATAGGAAATTTCCAGCTTTGACAGTTTAGAGCGGCCATATTATTGAAGCTAAAACTACCGTATTGAGTGTCATTTATTCAGCCTATTTTTCCAAATCAATATTGATAGATAAATAATTTAATATCACATGCAAATAATGAAATTCTTTTATAAATATCAGTGTTGTAGAAGGTAGAAGACGGCACTCGATATGGATCGAAATAGTGTGTGTAATTTATGTAAGTCATAGAAATATAAAGATATGTGACAGCGCATAGAGAAAGGGACCTAAGGGTAAAAAAAAAATCAATTTTCACGTTTTTTTTTTGTTGATGTGGACAACATCTGAGCATCGAATGAGACCGATCCCATGCCCCAAAAGTGTTCCCTCCCTCAGGCTCATATTTGCAAACCGTTCGGTTAAATTTTTTAAGCTTTTTTCCCCTGTTCAGGACCATATGTAGCAAACCTTTCAAAATTCAAGGAAACAATCAACTAGAAAAATGTACCTAAGATATTAATAAACAAGTTTCTAGAATACATGAACTTTCTAGGAATGATTCCTAACACTGTTTAGATAGCAGCAAAAGTGAAAAATTTCTCGAACATTTTTTAATTTCACTTGTTTGAAAATTTTTCACTTTTGCAGCTATCTAGGAGCTACCTAAACGCTTTTAAAAATAATTTCTAGGAAGTTCATAAGTTCTAAAAAGTTGTTTATTGAGATCTTAGATACATTTTTGTAGTTGATTGTTTCCTTGAATTTTGAACGGTTTGCTAGCTATGGACCTGAACAGGGGAAAAGAGGTAAAAAAATCAATTTTTTTTAATTTTTTGCGATTTTGATTTTTAAGATGAAATTTATTTGATTTTATATGTTCACAATTTTTTTTCTTTATGACAAGAGCTACAACTTTGCCTCAGAGAGTTAATCAAAATTCCGAACGGCAAAAAAAGATAAAAAAGTGCATGACTTGGGGCAAAACTGGAAGACACGGGTCTCTTTTTTTTTTGGTCTTTTATCACGTAGTGGAATCTTTATATGGTACTATTTTTTCCTGTTGCACTGTGAAATTGCATACAAAAACACAATTAAAATTGTACAAAAATTTGTTCGATATCGAATGCCGTCAACGGCAAGCTTTCGTGCTGCTTTTGGCCAGGATAATATGAACACCAACGACAATCTGATTTAAACAATATCATGCTACATTTCAAGCAGCTCATGCGATATTGGACATTCTGCGCAAGATATTTGAAGGCCTGTCTATCTCACATCAAGGTGATGTGAACTGCATACTGCGGATGTGCCCCTAACCAGCGAAGCCGCGGCGAACATATACTTCATGTTATATTGCACACATACTGATATTAATAGGCCTTTCAAAAGAATAAAAAAAATTCGATGACACATCCATACAATCTTTCTTTTATTTAATTTAAGAATACGCAGCGCGTATATAATTCATGCAGTCTTAGGCTCATCCTCTATGAGGTATACTAGCGCGCTCCTTTACGACTTTTCCTTGCCACAAAGTTTTAAGCTTTTCACGCCAATAAAGTTTGTATTTGCATATAAATATGTGCATACATACATAAAGGGTGTTTTTTATTGAGGTATAGAACTTTAAGTTGGCATCACTTTTTTAACTGGCGGCCATTTTGTCAGCTGTCAAGTGATTAATATTTAGTTTGGTTTGCCATTTCGTCGTGAACAGGTTGACAAAAGAACAACGCTTGCAAATCGTGCAAATTTATTTCGAAAATAATGGTTCAGTTCGCGAAGTTTACCGCAAGCTCCGTCCATTTTATGGTCGACATAATCGTCCATCAGAGCAATTAATTCGGTTAACCATGGATCGTTTTCGCACTACGTTTACTCTATGTGATAATACGCATCCGCAGAGACGTCGAACAGTGCGCACCGAAGAAACAATTGCCGCTGTAGAGCAAAGTGTTGAAGAGGACCCGAATGAATCGATTCGCCACCGTGCACAGCAATTGGAGCCGACTAACCGACTATTTTGTTCCCGAATTGGATGGCATGAATGTGGATGAGTTGTGGTTCCAACAAGACGGCGCTACATGCCACACAGCGCACGTCACAATCGATTTATTGAAGGAAACATTCGATGAGCGCATAATTTCGCGGAATGGACCTGTCAATTGGCCACCAAGATCGTGTGATTTGACACCATTGGATTATTTTCTTTGGGGATATGTGAAGTCGCTCGTCTACGCCAACAAACCAGAAACGTTAGGGGACTTGGAAGCCAACATTCGTGGCGTTATTGCCAACATACGGCCCCATATGCTCGAAAAAGTGGTTAAAAATTGGACCTGTAGAATTGGCTTTATTCGAGCCAGCCGCGGCGGCCACATGCCCGAAATCATATTTAAACATTAATGGCATAAAATTATCCTTCCAATAAAGCCAAATTGATGGACATTAAAACGATTTTCTTGTGTTTTATTTCAATTCAAAGTTCTATACCCCTGAAAAAAACACCCTATACATGTATATATATTTTTATGTTGCAATACCCACATACAAGCACAAGAATATAATAAAATAAATGTAGCAAATGTAGCAAAATGTTTAATTATCTTTTAATACAAACAAACCGAATACATGTAACTCTGGTTAAAATACAAATAATAAAATACAAAGCAACAAACACACTTAAACATTAACGAAAATTATAACAATAAAAAAATTAATTGTTTATGCAGAAAAAAATGACTCCATTAATAATATGAACATAATATATAAAATTGAGAGAAAAAAAAACATTGTCATTAATTCAATGAATTAACTATAACTAACAAACAATATTTATTTATTTTTTTCATTTTAATTGTGTGATTTTTTTAATACAATTTTTTCGACACAATTTTTTTCAGTGAACATTTTATTTATGTGCACGTACATACAACATGGTGCACACATACATATACTCTCACACATTTAATATTTCTTCTATTAATAAAGTTTTATGGGTAGAGCAGGGAAGGCATTGAGAATTTTAAAATTGTAACAACAACTTTCAAAAATTGTACTTTTTTACCTTAAGTGTACTGAAAGATCTTTTTAGTTCAAATTACATATATTTATATGGGTTTATTGAGATAATCGACTTTGTTCCGACTATCGAATCGTTTTCACAAATTTGTTTGTAAGGGCCTGTGCCAAACGGTAGCAAAGTACTAGTGTGAGTAAATTTTTGACACTTCTGAGGTGAATAAAATTTCACTAGCCCTGGGGGCTAGTAGAATTTTTGACACACCAGATACATTTTTGACAAGCAGTAAATAAGAAGCATGGTATCATAAAATTTAAATCCGACGCCGTCGGTTCGAGCCGTCGCCCAACAAATGTAATTAGACTGTGAAAAAATCATTGTTTGTTTTAATTTGCGAAAAATGTTGCATCATATATTAATATTATATAATTTTTTGCTACAAGTATATTATTTTATATAAAAATGCCTTTTTTTTGGTAGCTGGCGGCTTGTAGTCAAATATTTAGCTTCGCCGCCGCAGCAATTGTTTCATCAGCTTCTTTCTATGCTAAATCGAATTTGTCAAAATTTTACATTGTCAAGAAAGATATCATTTGGCACAGCAGAAAAATGAAATTTTTTCCCCACAGGCAAATATTTTTTTACCATAGTACTTTCCAACCGTTTGGCACACGCCCTAAGTTGAAGTTTAAAATATATAAGTTAATAGCATTTGCTCTAGCAACCGAATTAAAAAAAAAAAAATAATAATTTGAAAAGGACGACAACTTTTAATTTTCCCTATGCGTTTTGCTTTGACAGGACTGTTTTGAAGTGAGAATAATATGAATTGCATGGTTCAAAAGTGAAACTGGCGAGATTCCTTAAATGTACTTAATTACTCATTGGTGTGCTTTTGTACTTTCCGAGTTTGAATAGTACCAAAAAGGGTACAATTGTACCAACTTTGCCATCCCTGGGCTAGAGTGAAGAATAAGGGAGAGAGAGGGGAGAGAGAGGGGAGTTTGATTTTCATGCATGTGGAAAGAAATCCTATATTATTTACAGTGAAAAGTCAAGGGCTGGATAATGCTTAATAAATCTAATTAACTAATTTACTCAAGCTCCTAATGTACGAGTATTACTATCAACAACTAATATAGCTACAATATCACTGCAACTAACTCCCTGTCCAGACTTGCAATTTTTGTTGCAGCAATTCTTGAGTTTATAGGTGAGAGAGGTGAGAAGATTGGGGAGGGGTAAACATGTGCTCGGCAATTCTCTTTTGATTTGAAATTCTTACTTATTAATTTCAAGTTGTTAGTTGTATTTGACGTTTATTATAATTTTATTTCTTCAGTTGTATGAAAAACAAAATATATAACAAAAATTAAATAGATTTGTTAATGTTTCAGGGAAATTTGTGGTGCAATATAATTTTTTTAATGCATAATTGCAAAATTAGAATTTCATAATGTGGACCTTTATGCACTTTCAAAGCAGAATTTTAAGAAATTGCAGCAACAATAATTGCAAGTCTGGACGAGGACTAAGTAAATTGTTCCTTATACGACAAATTTAATAATTTCGCAACGAATACTTTACTAAGTAGAAGAAGTTTACTAATTCATGGGACTCTACTGCTTACCATTCATATTTATATTTCTAGTGGATTATTTATGTTTTTTTCATTATTTTTGCATATTGCAACAGAGGAGGAAAATAATTAAAATATTAATGAAATTAAAAACAAAATTAACAAAAACAAGAAAATTTAAATAAATAATTATTTTAAATTTAATTTAATTGTATTATGAATTGGTTTTAGCAGTGTTTAAAAAACGCAAGTCGAAGTAGCAAAAGTCGTAAAATTTTTACTTTTCGTTGCTTTAGCTTTTTCCAACTGTTTAAAATGATGAAAATAATAATATGTGAAAATAAACAATAAATAAAATAATAAATTGCGCAGTTCTTTCAGCAGTCGACGATTTTAAAAGTTTGAATTTTATTTGTTGTTGCTTTTGGTTAGTTTCGCTAGTATATAAAAGCATAAGCAGTCTGTGTGCTTTTCTAAATACCAAACATTCACAGTCGAAGAAGCAAAAGCTTTTGCTTTTAGAAGCTTTCTGCAGGTTCAATCAACTATTTTATGGTGTTTGTCATGTTTTTGTTGTTGTTTTTGCACATCAGACAAGAAGCAAGAACAAAAACCACTTTACTGCGATTGCTTCAAACTTATAAAAGCACAATTTTTTTTGCTTCTTCGACTGTAATTGTTTGTGACTTCCAAAAGCATATAAACTGCTTCTGATTTTACTTGCGATACTAACCAAAAGCAAAAGCAAATGAAATTCAAACTTTTCAAATCGTCGACTGTTGAAAATACTGCGCAATTGGCAATAAATCGTTTTGTAATTT
This sequence comes from Tachina grossa, assembly GCA_949987645.1. Lineage (NCBI taxonomy): Eukaryota > Metazoa > Arthropoda > Insecta > Diptera > Tachinidae > Tachina > Tachina grossa. Next base: position 36,345,102 of record OX465276.1, on the reverse strand, counting down.
TACTTTGACTGAAACTGTTGTATTTTTCAAAAGCCAAAGCAGAAGCAAAATGAAATGAAATGAAAATCACTTCAGTTTTTTAAACACTGGTTTTTAGCATTCTTTTTCACATGCTCTAGTAAGAAATTAAGACATTTTTTTTAATATATCACAAACAGTCACGGTGAATGAATTACCTTTAAAGATGGCAGCAAATCTATAAAATTACAGCAATGCAACAAACAAAATTTATTTTTAGAGATGCTGAACTGAAACAAGTCGATTTAGTATTGCTAAATAAACAAATACCTTTCAATTACATTATAATTTATTAAAACAAACAAGAATACATAAGGCTGTTAATTTGTAAGTGCAAAGTAAACTAAAGTGTTCACGTCTACAACAACATGTAGGTAAATGTGTATTCAATGCCGATTTAGGCACTTACAATTTAACCACCCTTTATAATGAAGCCGGTAAAAAAAAAATAACACAAAGATGTAAAAAAATTTAAATAAATTTGCAGCTTAAGGTTTTTTTTTTTCCATAAAATAAATTTCAAATGCATTTGAATGCTACGAATCGTTTCAGAAGCTATTGAAGAACATACAAATTTTCCCACGGTGACTCTCACTAACAAAATTGTAAAAAAGTTTAAAAATTTTACACATTTTGCACAATATTTTTATTTTTATATTTTTTCTTTTTCAGTTTTTTTTTTCAATTAGTTTCCTCAAAAGGATAATTTTCGTCAAGTTAAATCCATATCAGGTGGTCACAAAAGCTCAGGTGACTTTTTTCGCCAGTTGTAATTTGAGTATCCTCAAATGTCAACACGCATTTGTCAGTACATTTTTTAACATCCCAATGATGAATTCTTCAAAGCGAATTGAGGCGATTCTACCTTATACGAATATAGCTTGGTTTTCATGTTGAAATTTTCTTATGACATATTTATATGTATACTCGCCCATATTCGCCATGAAAAATTCATTCATGGAATCAAGGCGAATCAATACTAGGTGGCCAGAAGGCCTCTGGTGACTATTTTCTCCGCTTGTAACATTTCAAGTATAAATTTCTCAAAGCGAATTGAGTTGAGTATACCTTATATGAATTTGCCTTGCATGGTATGTTAAAAAATGTACTGACAGGTAACACCTGATATGAATTTGCTTTGTTTTTACATAAACAAATTTTGGAATTTCAAAATTTTGCTTGTTGTTTTGGTTAAGCAAAATTTTCAAATTAAATAAAAATTTTATGCCAAATAAATAAACTTCAATATTTCTTATATCAAATTTTGGAATATTTGGTCAATTAAAAGAAAAATTCTTTAGCTGTGTTCAAAGCAAATTCTATTAAGATATACTCGGCTCAATTCGCTTTGAAAAAATAGTACTTTTGATGTCAAGAACGTGTACTGAAAGATGTGTTTTGACGTCTAATGTATATTCGAATTTCAAGCGGCGAAAAAAGGCAGCTGAGAGGTTGCGACCACCTGATTTAGATTTGCCTACACTGAGAGAAAAACCTTCGTTAATGCAATGATTTTGGACATTATATTTATGATTTTGTCATTATTTTTCAAATGTCATGCATACAACGAAATGTTGTATTCCTATAGGTTGTGTTATTGATATGTGAATTCGACTTAAACCAATTGCTTCAATAAAAAAAGAGGAACTAAAAGCAAGGCAAATATTCATAGTGAAAAAAACAAAGTATACTTTAAGAGTTTAAAACCAGTATTTTCCAAGGTGATACTTAAAGCATATTTTGTTTTGACATGCACTGATTTTCCTATTTTATTTTATTTTTACAGATAAGTGGAAAAAAATAAAAGAGCTCTGTTAACTTACTAACAGGCCTCTGTTACACGTTAAATTTTGATGTTTCTTATAAAATAGTTTTGATATAGCCTTTGTTTTTTTTTTAACAAATAGACAACATAAAAGCCCCAATAGCTTCTTTATGTTCATTTTATATGAACAAAGATACGAATATTCCAGACCTAATGTATGTATCTATCTTTATGTACATACATATGTACTTATATTTATATATTGAAACGGGACTTTACTCTTTAGATATTCAGAAACATTCGTAATATATGGTTTATATGGCCATGTGTCTTCAACTATACAGAATGGGAATAAGAAAATATTTTAAAAAACTTTTGGAAGTTTAGCGCAAAAGTGAAAGTTTTTATAAATTATTGCAGGGAGTTTTAAAATATGTCTTAATATTACAACGTTTCAATTTTATTACTTTAATATGGTTTGGCAGGTTTGTAGTTTTTGTTGGTGTGCAAATCAAATTTATTCATTATGGCAATGTGAAACTTAACAAAATAAAACTGTCAGCGCAGCGTTAATGGATGAAAAATATTCGTATTTTTCGCTGTTTTAGGCATTTTGAAGAACAAAAGTTATTTCAATAAATTTATCCAAAAATAATCTCTAATTAAATTTTTTATTTTATTTTAGTACTTCCATATACGAGTACTGTGTGTTATATCGTTGCCTGCTCACAATGAAAATTTCAAGATGGCACAATGTTGCCACATTAAATTTTTAAGATACTCATTGTGAATTCCTTAATAATGTTTTTAGAAAAATTACCTTGGTATCACTTTGTTTTTATTGTAGGTGCTGGAGAGAAAAAATTGTGTAGGGTTTTTCTAAAAGTCTTTGAAACAATGTTCAATATTTGAACTTCCAACTTTTGTAAAAATTATGACCTAATTTTCCAAAACAGTATTTGAAATTAACAAAAGATACTTGAAAATTTGTTTGCTCTGTTTTGGGTGAACTGTGAAGGAAAACCCCCTTGCAATTGGCTAAAGCCCCACAATGTAGAAATGCATTTCAAGGCGAATATCAGAGAAGAAACTTAAAAATTTGTTTTTATCTACGATAATTTTTTAAAATAACCCTTGCTGGGAAGTCAGGACTAGTTCCAAAGTTTTGCCACTTTCATTGCATACCAATCACTGCATGTATTGAATTTAATATACTTTTCACATAATACTTTTCACATAACAATATCGATCAGCTGTTTCTTACCGTTGCAGTTGCATTCCATTACAGTCGCCTAACTGAACCTTAAGGCATTCATAAATAAACGTCATAAGAATGAACCTAGAGCCCTTCGAATATAGATATAGATCTAGTCATTCGAATTGTAGAGTAGTAACTACACTCAAAATAAAAATCAATCCATCCGTACTTAAATCAATCAAAAGCGGTGTCATAAGTACGGTAAGTATGGATTTACTCAAATCAAGTACAAAATACTTGATTTAAGTACGGACTATTCAAGTGCCAAATACTTAATTTTATCCATATTTAATCCTGATTCCGTAATTGAAATACATAATTCCAAAACCAGATTGATTTCAGTTAACTTCAGATTGAATTAATTTTAAAATACGCTTGATTCAAGAATTTCTAACTTGATTTAATGCGAATCTATACTTGAAATACTCCCGAAACGCGATCGATTTAAGAAAATCTGGGATTGACTTAATCTAAAAATGGGGTTCATTTAATTCCGAATCCGTACTTGAAATAATCCTAAAACGCCTGTTTTAAGAAATCCTAACTTGATTTATTGAATTAAAGATTTAATATAATTTTTTATTAACTTTTTATTGTCCATATTAATATTTTTTGTTTGTTTTAATTATTGATAAGACTTTCTATGGTAATAACAATTAAATTTAGTGCAAAAGACCAAAAGCAGGTATTGTTTCCTTTACGTCGCTCTATTACATGCATCTCTAACAGTGTTGGCAGAAAATTATGATGGAAGAATGCTAAATGAGTACAAGATGTCTATTCTATGGAAGAAAAAATACTAGATTTTAAATTTATATAGGTTATTTGTTTAATGCTTTTTTACTAAATAATAATAGGAACTTGCCCTGCACAATACTGCCTCTTTGTCATCAATGAATAATTATTTGATTTGCTCTCAACTAAAGCCCACGTTTCTAAGCTGATTACATTTATAATCGTCATCGCTCCAAAAGTACAACCCCATCAGTGCTCTAAGCGAAACTATGTCATTAAGAAGCTAGGGTTCTTGGTCACCTAGAGCGATAACATATTTTTGAGTCCGGTTTTACAGCGAGTTGAGCATAAGAAAATAATTCTTCAATGAGAACTCATGAGACATGCATATGCAGAAAGTTTTCGTACCTATTACTATTTTTTACTTAATAATTATGTATGTATGTATCTTTATGTACATACATATGTACTTATATTTATATATTGAAACGGGACTTTACTCTTTAGATATTCAGAAACATCTTCGCACTTAAGCCCCTCAGAAGCTGGCGCAGTTTGGAGTCGTCATTTGCTTTCACTTTTTATTTTTTAGTTAATATTGATATTATAGTTTTATTAAATTAATTGTCATTGAACATTATAGTTTTATTTTATTTACCATTATATTTTTAAAACCACACTTTTGCACACGAGTATTAAGAATAAACCGCACTAACTCACACTTAAATAAAATAAATATCCGTTAAAAATTACAAATATTAAATTGTTTTTATTTTTTGAATTATGAATTTTTGCTTATGAATTTTTATCATAAGCATACTAATGAACTTGAAATTTTTTGGTAAAAATGTTTTTTCATTTTTTTCATATGTGTATAAAGTTTGTGCACGCAGTCGTACTTTAAACAAGTTTTTTTTACTCACTTCAAAAACTTTGTATTTGATTTAAAATTTTGTACATAATTTAAGAACTTCATACTCAATTTAAGAAACTTCAGGATTGGTTTCCTAAAGTAATCCCGTTTTCGGCTTGATTTAAGGAAATGTTAGTTCTACTCGTACTTAAATTTTTAAATACGATTCGTACTAAAAGTGAGTAACAAAAATTTGAATTTAGTATGGTTTTTTTTCTGTGTATCATTCATGGCATTACAAAGAATGCAATGTAGAACAGTATTAACTTAGTTTATACGACAAATACAACCATTCATTATCTGAATGAAGGACTTTCTGTTAATAGTAAGTTCGCTTGGTATTGCCAATTAAACTCCTTAAAATTGCTTCCCTAAAAGATGTTTACTGTTAAAATTAGAAAAAAAAAATACTTAAAATAATTGCGCAAAAAGTCCTTTAAATATGTTGGTATTTTAACATTTCCGAGAAAATTATACTTTAAATTTTCTTACGAAAACCTTTAGAAATTTTTCATATAAAAATCATTGACCTTTTCAAATGCATATGAAACTGGCGGAAATTTTTTTAAAAGCTTAACCCTCAAAATTTCTTAAGCACTCTTAAAAAATTTCTCTTTAAAACATATTATATATATATTTTTTATCGTAAAATCATAAAAATAAATGTTAATTCAACAAATCTCACAATCACTAATTTCTTTTTAAATTGCCTGCTCCAATTATTTAAGTGTGAAAAAGGGAAAGGTTTTTTTTTCTTTGTTTAAAAACAGCCAGACATAATTCAGCTACCAAATTACACTTTCGATTAGGGAAGGCAACGTGAGTGAGTTTTTTCTTTCACTCATGCATCATCTCTCTAATTTTTGCATTAAAAGAGTAGACCCAGTTAAGAAGAATTACGATACACAATAACTAAACCAAAAAAAAAAAAAAAACACCATCTATTACAAATTTTATTCGAGTATGCTCAGTCACTTACATATTTCATGTCGACGGAGTCACGCTATTTAATTGCGCGTTACCCTGCTCTACTTTCAATGATAATTCTATATTTTTTTCTTTTTATAAAGAAAAGAAAAATATACAAAAATTTACTTTCATTTAATGATGACTTTTAAAATGTTTATAAACTTCAAACAAGATCAAAACTATTTTTTTGTTTAATTTTACACTTTTTTTTTTTTGGTGGGCTGTTATAATTTTGATTGTCTGCTGAAATGTTGTTTGAAGGCATTTTGTTGCAACGAGCTTGCTTTTACTCTGTTTACAACAGTTTTCTTTTCGCGCTATGGTTTCTGTATTGAATGAATTTAATGTGAAATATGAATTTTTCTTCATCTAATGCTAGTGTTTGTTGTTGATTTCGTTTAGCAGCTTATTGGCGCTACACCCACCCATTCACTTTTGGCAGCAAAATAAAAAATAATAATAATAATATTTTTCAATATTTTTGTATTTTTATCTTTCTTTAAATATCACTTCGGTTCAACATGAAAAAAAAACAGATTTTTTATTTTACCACTTACCTTTAATTTTTAAGCTGATTCTGCTGCTGCCTCTGCTGCTCTAAAAGTCGACGCTGCTTTAATATGGGAGTGTTGTTGTTGAGGTTGAAATGTTTTGAATATGATGACTTTTGTAAAATGTTGCTGGTTGCTTAATTGAAATATGCTGCAAGTAAAAAATTAAAAAAAAAATATGTATCAGTCATAAGTTTAATTTGATTTAATTAATAATATATTTAGGTAAGCTTGTTAACGGTTTACAATTTTTTTTTGCGAGTTGGAGGAGGAAAAAGTTGCCAGCTGATATAGACTAGCGAGAGTGAAATGATCATAGGAACTATATGATGCATTTCAATGCATTTTAAATAAATAAAAAGAACTTTTAGCCAAGCATGTAAAGTAATAATAAACTTGGTTAAAATGGAGCGATAACAAATTTCAGACTTTTTTAGTTATTCTATTTCGTGCGTTTCTTTATTTTCTTTTGCCAAAAATAGAAAGTTATTGATTTTACCATGACTGTAGAAAATAGAGTTCGAAAAAAATTGCGATTTTCTTAATTAAATTTCAAATATTGATTGAATAAAAATTTTTCGAGAAAATTGATCGGTACATAAAGCTTAAATTAGACGTGACATGGCCATAACGCCATAACGATAACCAAACCAAAATTCAATTGGTTTCTATGGTGAGAGTTATGGCGTTATGGCGAGTCACGTATAATCGAATACAGTGTTGCCCATTAGTTTGGTTCGAATGGCTGCTCTCTATGGCTATGGTTATGTCACGTCTGATTGAGCCTTAAGGTGGAAAACTATCGATAGCACTATCAATAGTTAATTTTTTTGTGACTATCGATGTTTTAATTCTGCCATCGATTAATACTTGAAAACAATCGATATTTTTTAGTCACTATCGATAGTAAATGATACACCACTAAAATCAAAAATTGTAAATAAACAAACATAAAAAAAATTTCTTCCTTTGATCTTATTTTTAACTTATTTTTAACGCCCGACTAAAAAAAGGGGTGTGTCTGTGTATCTGTCCGTATCCACGTACAGGCCAAACGGCTGGACCGATTTTCATTTAGTTTTTTTCTGTTTGAAAGATGACTTGATCGAGAGGGTGCTTAGCTATGTTTGAAGAAAATCGGTCCAGCCGTTTAGAAGATATAACATCTTTTCTGAAAAAAGTCGGGGGTTTTGAAAATCTTTAATTTTTGTTATTCATACAATTATTTTAGTTTTGTTATTTATTTATTGAACTGATAAATAAAATTCTATTTTACTCTGTTTTGTTTTGCTTTGTTTTGTTTTTTTCTTAACTTTTGAGTCTTTAATCGATATATCGATAAAGTTTTTTAAACTATCGATAAACTTGCGATAGTGACACTATCGATAGCTTTCCACCTCTAGTTAGTAAAGTTTGACCTCTGAAGATTGGAAACCAAACTCTTTAACATGACACTTCAATGCAGTGTTGCCAGTAGATTTCTCCAAAAAATACCTACACATGCTGAAAAAATCCGATTTTTCTCTACACATTGAAACAATTTTCCCTACAAAAATCCCTACGAATTTTTGTAATTAAAATAGAAAAAAAACCATTACTTATAAAAAAAATATATATGTTTATTAAAACATTGGTAAAAAAAATATGTGATAAACAAAAAAAAAAAAAAAATAATAATAAATTCAATTCAAACAGTAAAAAGTTTTTTAAAAATTATTGAGAATAGTTCTTTTTAAATAAAATTTTAAAGGATAAATTGAAGCCATCTTTCAACACTGAATGATATCTTAGAAAAAGCATATATCAAGACGAATTCATGTACCAGGTGGTGTCACGTTAACAGCTGTTTTTTAGGAAGTTTGGCTTGTCAAATTTCATTGCAATTAAATTTGTAAGAATTTTGATTTGTCAATTTTCATTGCAATAAAATCCTAGGCAGAATTTGTTGTTGCAGGCTAGACACCACCTTGGCATATACATACATATAGGGTGTTTTTTTAGAGGTATAGAACTTTGAATTGAAATAAAACACAAGAAAGTCGTTTTAATGTCCATTAATTTGGCTTTATTGGAAGGATAATTTTATGCCATTAATGTTTAAATATGATTTCGGGCATGTGGCCGCCGCGGCTGGCTCGAATAAAGCCAATTCTACAGGTCCAATTTTCAACCACTTTTTCGAGCATATGGGGCCGTATGTTAGCAATAACGCCACGAATGTTGGCTTCCAAGTCCCCTAACGTTTCTGGTTTGTTGGCGTAGACGAGCGACTTCACATATCCCCAAAGAAAATAATCCAATGGTGTCAAATCACACGATCTTGGTGGCCAATTGACAGGTCCATTCCGCGAAATTATGCGATGGACGATTATGTCGACCATAAAATGGACGGAGCTTGCGGTAAACTTCGCGAACTGAACCATTATTTTCGAAATAAATTTGCACGATTTGCAAGCGTTGTTCTTTTGTGAACCTGTTCATGATGAAATGGCAAACCAAACTAAATATTAATCACTGACTTCTGACAAAATGGCCGCCAGTTAAAAAAGTGATGCCAACTTAAAGTTCTATACCTCAATAAAAAACACCCTTTACATACATATTAGTGTCGCTAACTTTTTAAACCACAAACAGCTCTGGAAATATATTTTTAAGCGATTTTAACGAAAATAACATTTTTGATGCTTTTGAAAAAGCGAATATTACTACAAAAAAACGTTATGTTTGCATTTTTTTTTCTTCATAAATAATTCGACATGACGAAAAAACCCTACGCTTCTATTTTAGTAACTATTAAAAATACGTACGTGTAAGGATTTTCCGCTACTTCTGGCAACACTGCTTCAATGGAATATCTAAATGTACGTTTACCCTGCGTTTACATATGCAAGTGCCTTGCATGCAAGCTCTGCGTACGTATTATCAACGAAAAATTCTCACAAATGCCCGACTGTCTTGCAACTTGCATGTTTGCCTTTTAGTGCAGAGTTGTCCATAACATAAAAAATTTTAATTTTAAGGGAACCAGCTAGTGTTGAACTTTATTCGTATTGTTTCAATGTTATTTATGTCTAAAAAATTAATAAACTGCTCGATTTATGAATATTTAAGAAAAAAAATTATTAAATTAGCTTTTAAATGTATTTAAAATAAGTAAAATCTCACTTAACACTACACTGAAATCCAGTTAATTTGTGCTAAACTATTAATAGGGCAACACTGTTAACTAACTTTCCATTTACTTGCTACAAGTTCAACAAGTCACTGTCTTGTAAAATTCCTTGGCAGTTGAGTTGGAAGTAGGCTGCAAGTGCCGAAAGTGTAGATGTGTTAGTAAAAGAGTTTGAGTGTATTGAGTTTTTCGAACTTGCACTTGCACGTGTAAACCCTAGGTTACAGTTGTCAAACATTTGCCCAAAAAAGCATAACCACTAAATGCTAATGAAAAATCTTTCGATTCAGACAAAAGTTTGCCAAGTTAAAGAGTATCCAATAATGTTGGATGCTATGACATTGTCTATTAGTTGTATTCGAAACTGTTTAATTTCATAAATAAGTGTCTGGATCAAAACTTTTTTCATTAATTAGTGTTTGTTGGTTACGCTTTTTTGGGCAAATGTTTGACAAGTGTGACCGTACCTTAAGTTAAATAGTTTTAAATATATAAATTATTTTGTTAAGTCGCTTTTTGCTAAATTTTCTCATTTTGAAGTCGCTATATTTCGCAAACTAGACCGTATAATGATTCCAGATTTCGCAATAACAGTAGTTATGCCAGAGGCACCACTCGTACAAATTTAATCAAAACCGGACGCGAAAATTCACAACATGTTACTTTGTTATTTGACTATAAATGTTTTTACCCAACGAAAAACTTGAAATTTGATGGTTCTCCGCGGGGGCTAGGTTTGATCTTAGACCCCTAGTTTCTTAGGCTAATATTCTTAGAATTTTGTGTAGATTCCGTTTTTGCTAAACGGCTTTTGGTTTTTTTTTCACATGAACAAATCGACCCAGCCTAATACACATATGTACATACTATTGTTTTTTCTGCAGATCGCAATTTAAAGAGCGCAATTAAAAAACTAATTCTGTTGACCTCAATTCAAGTGCCTAAGTTTTTGTCTAAGCACCATCATTTAAAGTACAATGAATTTTTTTACTGTGCTATTTAAATAAATACTGTGTATTTTTCTTTTTTTCTTGCCTGATGTCTTTGGGTTATATAATCTTTTTAAAACGCCAGAGATTGCGTTAAGCCTACGGTGCCGCTTATGGGAATCTACAGCATTTTTTAATTACAGTACAAATACTTTGAACAAAAGGAAACATTAAAATTAGATTGTTATCTTACAAAAAGAATAACACAGCAAGAGCCAACTTAAATTAAAGAATGCCGAAATGTTTTATTACGTATGAAGTTGTGCGCTAGAGTGCTTTTTTTGTTTGTGATGTGTGGTTGAGCTAAAATTATTAAACCATTCCCAAGTTGCAGATACACTTTAACGCATATTACGTATTCATTAACTTTAATTTCAAAGAAGAAAAATATATGTATGTTATTGGGGAGATTTTGTAAATTTTTCTTAAATCTAAAACATTTAATTTGTTTTAGAATGAAATTTTGTTTAAGAGAACTGTAGTTACACATTTAAGTTATTGGTGAACTACGAGGCTGGTAAGACAACTGTCCAATGTAATACGTGACTGGCGTCATTCAGAACAATCACCCTTATTCCAGTTGTCGAAGTCACTTTAACACAATACCAAAAAATTGGGGCTAGTTTTTAGACCTTAGGGAACGGAAATAGATTGTCACAAAATTGTTCTCGTGAGCGAGTAAACAAGCCCCAATTTTTTTTGGCATTGTGTTAAAGTGCCGTCGATGTCGACAACTGGAATAAAGGTGAATATCAAGTTCTCATGTTCTTATTGTTGTTCTCAACTCAACTTCAGCTTGGACATCTGAGAGTCAACCCAAATTATATTTTTCTTTTTTCGATATTGTGAATCATAACAAATATTGACTTGAAATTGTTAATGAACAAGCCAACTATAAAGTCAAACGTTAGTTAAGTTGTGAATAGCAATACTAATGTAAAAGTTGCGTTGACTCTCCGACGAACGAACTGATGATTTGGTGGACCACCAATGAAATACATATAGACATGCTTAACCACCAGTGAAATAATTTCAACTAAAATAAAAATGTAATTACTTAAGAGGAAATAAATCAAGTGCCTTAAAATAGTCAACAGCGCGATAATAGCAATTGGCAGGTTTATAAGTTCTTTCTTAAAGACTTTGAGGCCATCTTTAATTTACGGTCTAACTTTTTAATAGCAGCTAGGTCCAAGCATACCTACTATGACATTTGTATTTGAGGTAAGCAGCTTTAGGTTAGCTTAGGTTAGCAGCCTGCTGGTAAGGTAGGGTAAAATTTAGAGTCCTGCTCACTTGGGTACAATACAATGATCCCTTTGTGCTAACTGTGAGTTGAAGAGAAGATAGTGAGAGAGGGTGATATAGAAGGGATAGTGATTGAGAAGACAGGTGTTAAAGGAAGAGACAGAGGAAAGCTTCATTCTTTTTTTAACTGCTTTTTTGCACGTTTTTAATAATGCAGTGTTGCAGCGCCTTCTGGTGTCAAATGAGGCGCACTAAATTTTGAAGCTGTGTTTACTAGCCATTTTATTGGTTATTTTACTTCGCCGATGATTCTGCTACAGAATACCGGCTAAAGAAGACGCTCTGATGTTACATTATGATTAGTGTCTGCTGAAGTAGGTATAGTTCAGTGGCCAGTGACTATACCTTCATCACTTGAACAACAACTTATACAAAGGGACACTAATGCACACCAGAAAAATTCATGGAGTAGTTATTCAATAACTGTCGGATACAGGGATTGAACTAGTGATGAGAGATAGCGCGATTTTTTAATAATGTTGCTCCTTGTGAACGTGATTTCTAGATCGCTGTTCTTTTAAACTGTGACTGTGATCACAGTTTAGCAGTATTTTGTTTGTAGCAGTTCTGTTATTTTGAGAAAATCTGATAAGAAGAGCAGCAATGAAATTAAACAGTGACTGTGATCAGTGCTGCCAGAAAAATGTTGACTCTTGTCCCAATTTAAAACGTCATGTCCCCGAAAAATCCCCATTTCAACAGAAAAATCCTAACTTTTGTCCCCAAAAATATATCATTCATAAAAAACGATTATTAAGTCCTATGCGAAGTAATGCGAAAGTTACTAGAAAAATTTTACTTTTTTCAGTACGATTGACCAAATCCTTTATTTTTATTTTTTTAAATGTTTTTATTAACTTAAAACTTAGATAAAATTACATATTTATGTGTGTAAAAACTTAACAATTAACAAAGAGGCAATTTCAAGTTTATTTATTACAATATTATTAATTAATACTATCAATTAATACTAATGTTTAATTTTAGAAGGTACATAAAAGAGTATTGGTTTTTGAGATCAAAATATAAAGCTAAAATTTAGGATTTTCTTTTCCATCCATTGTTTTGATTCGATTGAAGTCAGTCGAAGTAAACAATCGTAAATAATTTTCCCCTGAAATGTGTTCCCTTTCTTGATTCCCCTATCGTGAATAATATTTTTCACATGGATTTTTTTACTTCGTTTTGTTCACTTTATTTTTGCAGGCGAACTGAATTAATACAGTGCGTAATTTCAATACTATACTTGCAATTATATATTAAAACTTATAAATAATAATTTTTAGGGCAAGATCAATGAATGGTATTATCATCTTCATTATAAAGTATGATTGCCAGACTATTCTAAGAGATTTTTAAGAACTGAAATGTTACCAGTAATAAAATATATGTCAATATTCACGATTATTTTCCTGACACATGCAAATTGTTAGAGCTCAAAATGAAAAGTCCCCAAATCCCTCCCCACGAAATTCTTTCCCCAAATTAGAGGCGAAATTCCCATTTTGGGGACAAATCCCCTAATCTGGTGGCACTGACTGTGATCACGGTTTAACACATTTCAGCTCTTCTGCTTTAAAAGTATTTATTAGTATTGGTGTTTTGATAAATACTAATAAGAAGAGCAGCAAGAACAAGCAATTAGCAATCAGCCCCGTTCAAATATTGAGAATAAATAAAAAAAATATATATAAGAGGCAGAGAGACAATAAAAGCTGAAGGTATAAAAAAATTATTGTGGTAGCTTTATTTATTGTAAACTAAGCATGTAAGAACAATCACAGTTTGTATGAAAGAACTATATTTTCAAAACCTGTTACTTGATAAATTCAGTCACAGTTGTGATTTGTGATTTTTCAATCGCTGTGAAAAAATAACAGGTTTCTAAATATCGCTCAACTCTAGATTGAACGAACCCAGGATCTTTGGTTTTGTAGTCAACGTGCTAACTAAAGGGTGTTTTTTATTGAGGTATAGAACTTTAAGTTGGCATCACTTTTTTAACTGGCGGCCATTTTGTCAGCTGTCAAGTGATTAATATTTAGTTTGGTTTGCCATTTCATCATGAACAGGTTGACAAAAGAACAACGCTTGCAAATCGTGCAAATTTATTTCGAAAATAATGGTTCAGTTCGCGAAGTTTACCGCAAGCTCCGTCCATTTTATGGTCGACATAATCGTCCATCAGAGCAATTAATTCGGTTAACCATGGATCGTTTTCGCACTACGTTTACTCTATGTGATAATACGCATCCGCAGAGACGTCGAACAGTGCGCACCGAAGAAACAATTGCCGCTGTAGAGCAAAGTGTTGAAGAGGACCCGAATGAATCGATTCGCCACCGTGCACAGCAATTGGAGCCGACTAACCGACTATTTTGTTCCCGAATTGGATGGCATGAATGTGGATGAGTTGTGGTTCCAACAAGACGGCGCTACATGCCACACAGCGCACGTCATAATCGATTTATTGAAGGAAACATTCGATGAGCGCATAATTTCGCGGAATGGACCTGTCAATTGGCCACCAAGATCGTGTGATTTGACACCATTGGATTATTTTCTTTGGGGATATGTGAAGTCGCTCGTCTACGCCAACAAACCAGAAACGTTAGGGGACTTGGAAGCCAACATTCGTGGCGTTATTGCCAACATACGGCCCCATATGCTCGAAAAAGTGGTTGAAAATTGGACCTGTAGAATTGGCTTTATTCAAGCCAGCAGCGGCGGCCACATGCCCGAAATCATATTTAAACATTAATGGCATAAAATTATCCTTCCAATAAAGCCAAATTGATGGACATTAAAACGATTTTCTTGTGTTTTATTTCAATTCAAAGTTCTATACCTCTTAAAAAAACACCCTATACTTCAGCCAACGCCACCCTCAAAGCAGCTTTGAAAGCACTTAATTTTTTTCTTGTTTCTTTATTTTTTCTTGTTTCTTTGAAAAGTAAGGGCAAGCATTGTTGTCGCCGAAATCGAATTGGCTGTTTTACTGTCGTCGGTGTGAGAAAACAAGTGCTCTTTTGTAAAAGGTTTGGACATTGTGCATATGGATTGGACTCAGCTGCTTTAAACAAAAGTAACTGCCGGGGTTGTACATTATAATTTTTTGTTTTATTTTTAGAGGTATTTTTCCAACGTCCTACGTACATATTTCATTTCAGAGAATGCATAAAAGTAAATTTATAAAAATAAAACATTTATTCATTTAAACTTCCACATTTGGTTAATGTATGGTTTTTGCTTTGGTTTGGTTTTTTTTTTTTTTTTTTTTGTTTAATTGTTTGTATTCGGTTTGTTGTTATAATTTTTTAATTGTTACTCACTTCATCAGTTAATTACACTTTTTCATCAATATTGCTTTTTGCTATTATCGCATAGATATTTAATTTGTTTGCGTTTCTGTTTTTTTTTATACCGAGAGCATTACTTCTGTTAAAAGTTAATCTTTTTAATGCGTAATATTTTTTTATATTATTTTGATTTTGTTGTTGTACTGTATTTACCGTAAAACTTAATTGATTATTGACATTGATGCTATTTTTTTTTGTTCGCTGCAGTTTTGCAAAGTTTTTTCTTTCAATATACTATAATTTATTTTATAAATTTCGCTGTACTGTTCTTTTTTTTTAACTGTAATATTTCATTTATTGTTTAAAGCATTTAATCGTTTTATTATTTTTATTTTTAATTTTATTATTTATTTAGTATTGAGCAAAATAAAATATATAATTCATCCTTGAATATGATAAATTGCCTGAAATAATCAATTGTTTTATAATTGATTTATTATCGGCCATTAAATTCTATAACAAATGCTGCTTTGAAAACGAAGTCATATCAATAGAAGAAAAAAAACCGCTATTGTTTCGGTTGCGAAAAAAAATGTAATATCAAAACATAGCAAATTAAATTTTAATTAAGCGAAATAAATAATAAAATATATAAAGTTAAAAGAGTATAGACAAAAAGTAGAGTGAAAAAAGAATTAAAAACCATTGTTCTGAAAATTGTTCAATTCACAAATTATTGTAAGCATATGATTCTTTTGAAGACAGCAAGGCAACAGTGAGGCGGTAGGTTGTTGTCTATGCTGATTTTGTCGCTGTAGTCAAATTGAACTAATTTCTATATTTATTGGCTGCAATAAGCAAATACAGTGTTGCCAGTATAATACAAATTGTTGAATTAATGATATCGTACAATTATTTTATATTATTTAACAGAAACAATATCCAAAAATTGATGTAGAGAATAAATTGATTAACTTTTATACTTTTACTTGATATATTTAAGTACATTTTTAAAAGAGTAATTTAATTTTTATAAATGCGAAATATTTATGTGCTGAACAACTGAACTATTTATTTAAAATTGAATATGAGGTGCAGATGGTGCTGATTTCACCTTTAAAATAATTAAGTACTTGGCTACGAAGTCGTGTGTTCGTGTAGCCTGCTGCGCTGAATTGATTTAATGCATAAGAGTACACTCAGGGAAAAATTGCAACTTAAAAATAAGAACGCGTCACATTAATTCAATAATTTTCAATATAATAGAAAATGTATATTGAGATTCTTAAAAGTAAATAAAATTAATAAATTAATACTGTAAATTAATATTGTTCCATATTGAAATAAGAAAATTCCACATGACTAGACTTTCATTAATGTTTCTTATTAATTCAATATGGTTTTTATTGATTTTAGCTGTTTTTTTCTGGATATAGTTCGTACGAACGTTGTTGGTAATTTCTATATAAACATGGTAATTTCTTTATAAACTAGTGGCCCGCAATATAAAATATGTTTGTGTTGTGTGAGAAAAATTACAGTAAAATAAAGTTACACTTGACGAAAAGTTTTGTAATTTAAAATATATTGTTTGATTATTTTTGTAAATAAGAAATTTAATAAAAATTTAAGTAAAAAGTAAAAATCTAATAATCCATTCAACAATTCATTTCAGTATGCTTAAAAAACTAAACAGAAAACTAGAAAAAAATCCTTAAATGCGTGCACAACTTCATTCTTCGCTTTCTCAGTGAAGAATAAATGAAACAGCATAAGCATGTGTGTGATTTTGTTGTCCACAATTGTGGTATGGCGTGCGGTTCACTGTTATACACAATTTTAGTTAATTTTAATTATTATTCGAACTACATTTGTTTCTATATTTATGATTTTAACAGGCTAAAGTTCGTATCGCTTTTTAAGCCAAATTACATGTGATAATTATTAATGAACAAATAACACCAAAGTTAGTTGTAAATATTCTGACAACACATAGTTGAACGGAACAGCCAGCCCTTTTCGAAGGCCACTAAACCTTCATCATCAGCGTTCTTTTGTGTTTGGTCCACTGTGTGTGGTGTCAGTTGATGTAGATTTCTGCTTTATATACTTAGCATTATTGCAAAGGGAATATGTGAATTGTTTTGATTCATCGTATTTTAATTTGCTGAAGGCTTTTTTGTCTTGTAAGCTCAATTTTACCATCTCTATATTTACAACAGTCTTACCATTGTCGTTTTGTTCTTTTACTAATTATACACATGTTAGTTAATTTGCTTATTTTTTTTTGTTCTACTTAAGACAAACTTTTATGGTTTGTTACTATTAAGTATATTTTTATTTAATTTTTGCCACAGGCCCATGGCTATTAATTTTAGTTAATTTTAATTATTATTCGAACTTCATTTGTTTCTATATTACACACAATGTTTTTATTCAAATTACTAACAACTCATATAGGAACTACGACTCCTATAGTAAGTTGTGAGTTTAGTAAATAAATATGAGACGCTTAGGGCGACTTTTTGAGTTCAAGATTAGAGATTAAATTAACCTTAATCTTCATTTGTGATTTTTGGGTAGCCGATTATATGGTTTACTTGCTAGTTTAAGCGGGCAATCGTGCTGGTTTAATCATACATTAACATTGACAACATACACTTGTGAAACTTATAACTTTTTGTAAAAATTATGTTATAAAATAATTTAAAAACACATAAATAAATATATATATTTTATATTATTTATCTATTTCCTTTTACACGCGCAATATTTTACTTGTAAATAATAAAACATGGCAGTTTCTTCTTCGTTCCACAAAAAATCAAAGTGTGTTGATAACATGTATGACTTTTACACAGAAAATGTTGCCACTATTTTGTTCCTTAGTATGGTAATACTACAAATAATAAGAAGTTTAAACTACCACTCAAAAATATCAAACTAATTAATTTGAGATTAAGTTAATTTTTGGATTAGCTAATTATAGAAATAAACTAATCTTAATCTCGTACCCAAAAAGTCGCCCTTAGTGCAATAACTCCACAAGCCACATGGAATCAAAAATTAATTTTATGTGCTCAATCTATTTCTAGGTACCATAGCCTTATATGCTAAAAAGATTTTAAGTGAATTCGATTATTTTGGCGGTGTTATTACAAAATATACTTCTTACAAAATTATATACTTTCATTTTGTTTTCCTCAATAACTCTGTAAGCCACACTTACTTTACTTGTTCTTTTTTTCATCGATGGATTTCTGGTGAAACTGGAAGCTTTTTTTCCAGTTCTTCTGATATTTCTGTTAAATCAATGGGTATTAAAGGACTCTTCCCAAGAGACATGAAATTTATATCAGAAACTAACGCGGTATGATTTTTTTAAGTTTTTGTGGCATACGCATTTATTGCACAAAAAATATTATTATTTTTGTTGATGTGGCTTACAGAGTTGTTGCTGTTTATAAAAAGTTTATTTAAAGTTTTAGAAGAATTTTTAATCAGAAATAATTTTTAGTCAGGCTTAAGTTCAGTAATTTCAATTCTTTTATTGAATGAAATATTTTTATTAATTAATGTGAGTTTCTAAAGAAGAGAAGAAAAATTAAATTAGACTTTTAAGCTGGGGGAAATACCGATATTTTTCTGTGCAGCAACGCACTTCATCAGCACCCTAGTCTATCTACTAATTGAAATTACTGAACTTAAGCCTGACTAAAAATTATTTCTGATTAAAAATTCACTATAGTTCAATTAAAATCTAAAAAAAATGTCTCTCTTAATTCATCATGGGCACGTGACAAAAATATGTTCACTTGGCAATCACTGTTCACTTGGCAATCACAAATGTTGGAAAACCAAATAAACGGTTGAAAGTAAAAACAAAGTAACATAATATCCACTACTATAATACTTACATGCATGTACCGACGGTACATGGAATAAGTAAAAATAATTAATGTGATGATCGTAAAAGATAAGCAAGAATAGTTAAACATACGTGGGTAGAGTAATATAACTTCGTGCTAACCTAAATAGAAAAATGAAAAAAAATGGAAAAACAGGGGAAATAAATAGTGATACTTACATATGTATTTACCAAAGGTAAATCAATAATTGTACACAACAATCATTTGCAACATTCCGTTTCATTAGAATTTACGTTAAATAGCTGATGTTAATAACAATCTCTACCCAAGTAGATATACTAGGGTGCTGATGAAGTGCGTTGCTGCACAGAAAAATATCGGTATTTCTCACAGCTTAAAAGTCTAATTTAATTTTTCTTCTCTTCTTTACACAGAGAAAATAGTGCCTAATAATTACCTCATAAAATAGAACAAAATTAATAAGAAATCTCTATGGTTTTTTTTCAATAAGGAAATCTTATTAATTTCATAGAGAAAACCTTTTTGAAAAAATCAAGAAGAAATCTTGTAGTTCTTATGAGGTTATCTTATTGATTTTTTTTAATAAGGTTTTGTTCTTGATTTTATGAGGCGACCTCATAAAATAAGAAAAAATTATGTCTTTCTTTATTCTTCGTTCTTTGCTTATATATTTTCATTTAAATTCTATACCATATACTTTGAAAGGAGACAAGTATTGGACCAGCAAACTTCTGACTGATAGACAAACACTCTAACCAATATGCTAACAAGCAGTCTGAATAATCATTGAAATAATTTTGCAAACATGCTTATACAAAAACGAAAAAGATCATGAAAAAAAATTGTCTGTGTCCATTTATAGATATGAAATAACAAGACACCTCATAAAATCAAGAAGATTTCCTTATTAAAAAAATCAATAAGATGCTTTACACATAATCATATAGGAACCTAATAAAATCAATAAGAAAACCTTATTGAAAAAATCAATAAGGCAACCTAATAAAATCAATAAGAAATCCATATAGTTTACAATTTATAAGAAACCCTAATAGAATCAAGAAGTTTTTCTCTATGGATTGTTTTTTTTTTGGTGCCAAAAATAACGGAAATTGAGTAAAAAAAGTTAGGAATAATAAGATTTCTTCTTGATTTTATGTGGTTTTCTTCTTGATAAAATTAATAAGATTTACCACATAAAAACAATAAGGAATCTCTATGAAAAAATCTTCGCTTCTTTCTGCTGGGATACCCCTTAGCCTAAAAACGTTTCATAGAGAAAATCTTATTGATTCTATGAGGCAGTTTTTTCTCTGTGTAGAAACTCACATTAATTAATAAAAATATTTCATTCAATAAAATAATTGAAATTACTGAACTTAAGCCTGACTAAAAATTATTTCTGATTAAAAATTCACTATAGTTCAATTAAAATCTAAAAAAATGTCTCACGTTTTAGAAGAATTTTTTATTATGTTATTAGAAAATATTTCTTAAGTAATTGTTTTTTTCTAATGTGCAATGACATTTCATTTTAAATCTGAAAACAGTGCATCTACCATTGATGAAGAATACAAGGAAATAAACGCTACAAAAAAATTAAGAGCATGAAATAAGACATTAAGTGAATATACTGGATATATTAAAATAGTGGCTAATAGATCATATAAAATCATTTCTGAAATACATTCCAGCAGTTAATCACAATTTCTACAATAATTTGAAGGCTGCACATATTGAAGGTGAAACAGATGTTGTGTAAATTATTTAGATATTGTTATCATTATTAGCATTTGCTTTTTTGTATAATTTTTAAAATCTTTGCATTAATAAATTTAATAAATATTTGAAAATGAAATAATGAGGATTTTTTTTTTTGCAATAACTTTATAAGCCACAGAAAAATATTAGAAATGTTGTTTTTGAGACTGAAAATTTTTTCAAATAAATTTAGGCAATACCCAGTGTGACCGTTGAGAAATTTCGAAAAGTAGCACAAAAAGGGGATTTAAGAAATAAAAGTGGCACAAAAAAGGGAATTTTTTTTTCAAAAAAGGGGGCAACTATTTTAGAAACTAAAAATCAAAGTAAAAACACGATTTTGAGTTAGTTTTGTTAATTTTTTCATAGATTATATTTTATTTACAAGTAATAATTGAAAAATATAACAAAAACATTAACAATTTATAGATAAAAAAAAAACTAGTTAACAATTCATGAATATCTTTTATGTATAAGAAATACCGAAGTATATTGTTTTGACATAGGATGACGAAAAACTTTGCAAATCAAAGAAAACTCCATCGGAAGAAGAAGCATCACTCATATTTATTTTACTGTTTATTATTTAGTGTGCCATTTGAAGTTTTTAAGCTTATTTCCAAAATTTTCGTGTTGAAATCTACTGATGATTTTCTTAAGCAGGAAAGAAACCAATATAGACGTTGTTTAATCGAAACAATGAGCATGTAGTACATACATATCGTTAACTTAATATAGAAAGGCCCTAACTCATTTTTTTTCAAATGGAAATTTCTGAATTTTTTCGAACATTATTGTTCTACGAAATATACAAAAAATCGATTTAAAAAAATTGAGTTAGGGTCTTTCTATATAAAGGTAACGATATGTATGTATAATATAATCAGAAATTGTTGTACTTTAAATAAAAAATAGGTTTAAATTTTTTTGGAAATGTGGCTATATACATATTTCTTGACAAGATCTTCCAAATCAACTTCCAACAAATTTAATCTTCTTCTAATCAACTCAAACTTTGTTACAAAAATGTCAGCTTTCGTATAGGTTGATATAAAAAATAGTATGTCATCAGCGTTGACAACTTTTAAATTTTAAAAAGCACTGAAACCAGGAAAAAACACGTAATCTAAGTAAAAAAGCACTTAATTAAAATATTTTGTTAAAAAAAATTTTTGTATATAAAAATATAGAAATCGGTTGACCTTACATATTATCCCTAAAACTTCAAATTTGAAGCATCCGATACACATTTTGATTCTATGAGAATCAGTGAATTCTAAAATCAATTTGACGAAACCTTTTTAAGTTATTATAAAACAAATTAGTTTTTTTCGTCAACGAAGAAACAAATCACCTGAAATTAGTCAAATTAGCAGCAATTGGCAAGTCTTTTTGACTTGCTGATTAGATTTTGAAATCGATGGGAGTAATAGTTAATTTTTTTAAAATCAAGACTAAAAATTTGATTTTTATTAAAGAAAGCAAATTTTCACAGCAAACACAATATTAATAACAAAGTTAAAAACTTTAAAAAAAGTAATTTGCAAGTTAACCAAGTTATATAAACTTAAATTATATGTGCTATTATTTTAGAAAAAAGGAGCGAAGTAGGTTATAAATAACTTAAAGTGCTTATGTTTTTTAAATGTTAGACTTCAAAAAAAAAAAAAAAAAAAAAAAAAAAAAAAAAATGTATATACCTATATTATATAAGGAAAATAGATTTTGAGTTTTGGTTTTGGTTCCACAGCCAAGAAATAAAAACCACAAAAATTTGTTTAAAAAAGCACCGAGCACTAACTTCAAAATTTTTCGCGTCGAAAATTTCAAAAAGCACTAAAAAGATGCGAAAAGCACCGAGTTGACAACGCTGTCTGTCATAAGAAATAATACTAATACACAAGCATATTGTTGCGAAAAGATTAAATCAAGTAATGGTATTTCTAAAAAGTGGCAAAAAGGGTCAAAACGTAACAAAAAGTAGCAGATTTAGCTGATTTTAAAAAAGTGTCACTAAAAGTATCAAAAATGTAATAAAGTAGCAAATTGATACTTTAGTAGCACAAACGATCACGCTGGCAATAACAATATAAGCCGCAATTTTTTATTAAAAATGGTACTTCCAATGAGGTTTAAGCATTGATAGATGGACACATCATAGTGATCCTCTTAAAATGCTTATTAAGGGTGGTTAAAGTAGAAAATATTAAAACCCTGTTTTTTTTAAATTTATTTTAAACTTAAAAGTCGATTTATTCCATATTTTGTTTTTGTGGCTTACAGAGTTATTGCACCAAACGTCTCATATATTAATTTGGCTTAAAACGCCTAAACAAATAATAAATATAAATACAGTCATTGATAAAATATATTTGAAATCTACTTTTGCTAAAAATACTCCATTTATCTACTATAGAAAAAAAAGTGTACTTTAAGCGTAAAACCCTACTTTTAATTTAACAACAGGAATAACAAAATGTTTGCTTAAAATATACATTTAGGGTATTCAAATGGTACGTTTGAAAGTACGAGTAATAATACGGAAGAATATAACTGCTGTGAGCAACCCCTCATTATTTACAATTATAAATATTGTACTTATTTGTATTTTGGTTTTAGCACCTTTGTATAGGGTGTTTTTTTAAGAGGTATAGAACTTCGAATTGAAATAAAACACAAGACAATCGTTTTAATGTCCATCAATTTGGCCTAATTGGAAGGATAATTTTATGCCATTAATGTTTAAATATGATTTCGGGCATGTGGCCGCCGCGGCCGGCTCGAATAAAGCCAATTCTACAGGTCCAATTTTCAACCACTTTTTCGAGCATATGGGGCCGTATGTTGGCAATAACGCCACGAATGTTGGCTTCCAAGTCCCCTAACGTTTCTGGTTTGTTGGCGTAGACGAGCGACTTCACATATCCCCAAAGAAAATAATCCAATGGTGTCAAATCACACGATCTTGGTGGCCAATTGACAGGTCCATTCCGCGAAATTATGCGCTCATCGAATGTTTCCTTCAATAAATCGATTGTGACGTGCGCTGTGTGGCATGTAGCGCCGTCTTGTTGGAACCACAACTCATCCACATTCATGCCATCCAATTCGGGAACAAAATAGTCGGTTAGTCGGCTCCAATTGCTGTGCACGGTGGCGAATCGATTCATTCGGGTCCTCTTCAACACTTTTCTCTACAGCGGCAATTGTTTCTTCGGTGCGCACTGTTCGACGTCTCTGCGGATGCGTATTATCACATAGAGTAAACGTAGTGCGAAAACGATCCATGGTTAACCGAATTAATTGCTCTGATGGACGATTATGTCGACCATAAAATGGACGGAGCTTGCGGTAAACTTCGCGAACTGAACCATTATTTTCGAAATAAATTTGCATTATTTGCAAGCGTTGTTCTTTTGTCAACCTGTTCATGATGAAATGGCAAACCAAACTAAATATTAATCACTTGACAGCTGACAAAATGGCCGCCAGTTAAAAAAGTGATGCCAACTTAAAGTTCTATACCTCAATAAAAAACACCCTTTACATTTGCCTTTGGTAAACTCTCACACATTTCTACATGTAGTCATGACAAACAATAAACATATCTAAGAAAGTCTTATTACTTTATGACCTTTTTGTTTGAGCCACAACAACAATTGAAAAAGGTGAAAAACAATTTTTCCTTAATATTTGACTAAAAAAATTAACGAAGAAATAAATTTTTTGGCATAAGATTGTTAACAAGATTTGTTTGGTGGACTCTTACATTATTGCTATATATATATTTTAGAGATATCAGCAAGTCTGAATTAGCTGTTGGCAAAAAACTTATGACACCATTTTTGAGGACGCACTGATTTTCGAAATCTTTGGAGGCCCTTAAAAAAATTGGTCACCAAAATCGGCAAACTGGTTATAGGGGTTTACTACCCCTTGGTACCAGAGGCAGAGTTGTCAACTTTTAAATTTCAAAAAGCACTGAAACCAGGAAAAAAACGCGTAATTTAAGTAAACAAGCACTAAATTAAATTTTGTTTCTATATTTATGATTTGAACAGGCTAAAATTCGTATCGTATCGTATGATAATTATTAATGAACAAATAACACCAAAGTTAGTTGTAAGTATTCTGCCAACACATAGTTGAACGGAATAGAAGTTCGAAAAATAGTAATTAAATTAATTAAAATTTTTTGTTTTATAAAAAAAAATTTGTATTTAAAAAATATAGAAATCGGTTGACCCTAAAACTTAAAATTTGAAGCGTCCGATACACATTTTGATTCTATGAGAATCAGTGAATTCTGAAATCAATTTGACGAAACCTTTTTATGTTATTATAAAAAATTAAGGCCCCTATTATGATTTACAACTAAATGGATAGTTTAGTTTTAGTTGTAAAATTTTTATTATGGATTACAACTTTTTTCACCATGAGACAACTGCTTTTTATGAGTTGTATTTTGGTTTTTATTTTGAGTGTTGTATTAGGTTTGCTTCATTATTCCAGACGGCAACCAATCCCATTTGTCAACCAACATTGTTGCCATATTCATAAAACATGAAATCTAAAAATAAAATACTAGACCAAATCTTAAAATATTTAAAATTTTTTGTGATGGCTAATATGGTTTCAAAAAACATAGCATATATAAAAAAAACCTATTCTTTTCGAACATTGTTTCGAATACAACTAAAATTAGTTGTAATTCAGAATGCCAAAAAACAGTTAAGTTGTTTGAAAGTTAAGTTGTTACAATTTCAACTAAATTTGGTTGAGTTGTAAACCGTAATAGGGGCATAAATTTTTTTCGTCAATGAAGAAACAAATCACCTGAAATTAGTCAAATTAGCAGCAATTGGCAAGTCTTTTTGACTTGCTGATTAAATTTTTAATTCGATGGTAGTAATGTAAAATTTTTTAAAATCAAGACTTTCAAAATTTGATTTTTATTAAACAATGCTGTGGAAACATTCTTTCACAGCAAACGCAATATTAATAACAGCAGTTTTGTACAATATTATTACAATATTTTGAAATGTTTCATTTAACTTCAGTGCTTATGTTTTTTAAATGTTAGACTTCTTCAAAAAAAAAAAAAAATATATACATATATTATATAAGGAAAATTATTTTTGAATTTTGGGTTTAGTGCCACCGGCAAGAAATAAAAAGCACCAAAAATTAGTTTAAAAAAGCACCGAGCACTAACTTCAAAATTTTTCGCGTCGAAAATTTCAAAAAGCACTAAAAACGGTGCGAAAAGCACCGAGTTGACAACGCTGCTTAGAGGCACTAAAAGCTGTTAGAAGCAATACGTTGCATCTCTAGAAGCACTAACGTAAGTGAGACCATTAAAATATACTCTACGATCGTACACGAACAGTACACAATTATATATGTATATGTATAGTACAGGCATACGTTTGGTGGATGATTTATTGCTATTGCTTCTAAGTGGCTCCTCGCGAACAAAAATCATGCATTATAAAAGCGCAATTGCAAGTGATTCCGTTTCATGGCATCCCTTACAAAAATGCTTCCAGCTAGCAAAAATTTTTGCTGGGGTAGTACTATACCAACATATACCGTCAAGAACGTGTAATTTTTTTCACTTTTGAACACTGTTATCAATTAACATTTAATTTAGAACAGTTGACTCAAAGCAAAGAATATACATATAATGTGCAGACTTATTAAACTAATCTCTTTTTTCCATTCAAGTTGTGGCATTTCAATATATTTACAAAAGAACCAAAACCCCATTTTAAATGTATAAAACAACAATTTTAAATGCAAAATGAATGTATGTATTAATTACTTGGCTCTTTTAGCACTGCTTTAGCAAAAATATTTAAGCAAATATAAATTTATTTTGTTGACTTTTTAAGTGGGTCAGAAAAATGTGTGTGTACGTGTTTGTGTGTGTGTGTACAGAAAATATATAAAATAAAATCAATTAGCATTAATTGATGGTGATAATTGAAATGAATATCAGAAAGGTGTGATGAAAGATAGAAAAATTTCTTCTTTTTTATCTCTTTAAATTATTGATATAATAAAATTAAATATGTTAAAAGGGAGATAAATACAAATTTAAAATTTAAAATTTTGCTTATCGAGCTTCAACAACAAAGAATTAGAATAAAACAAAAATTCCAAAATTGTGTGGGCCTCAAATTTATTTGGAAGAATTTGATTTATGGCAGATATACTTACACATCATTACTTTACTGATTCCATATTTTTTTGAAATCGATATTTTTGTATATTTCATTAGATGTTCTAATGTATTGAAAAATGCAAAAATCTCGATCTCCAAAAAATAATGAGTTAGGGCCTTTCTATATTATATACGTACATAAGTAGTGTCCGTACGGAACCCTTCGTGTGCGAGCCACAGTCACACTTGAATGAATTATTTTTTTTTATTGAAACATTTTTACTGAAAGTATTGAATTATATAACGGACGGTGAGGATTTTTTTCCATGCTTACAAATTATTTAAAATTATTTTTGGTGGTAAAAAAACTAAACAACATGGCGCCATGATGCTTAAAACACCTGTTTTACAAGGTTGCCACTTTGCAGCAAAGTATTTTTATTTCAAACCATTGAAGCCATCATTAAATCACATCGGCTAGTTTTGGAACTGCCCTCGTATATTAACTCTATATTATAAAATTCAAAATTGAACACAACAAACAAAGCATGTAGTGTCTTAAACTTAGTTTAGCTTAGTACTAGAGGCAATTGCTATCGATATGGCAGCCATAGCAGCGCTTTTGGTTTCATCAACTGAATAAAATTTTCATATACATACATACAGTGGGGAGCAGTGGTGAGTACATGTTTGTATCTTCTGCATTTGAATGCTTTTAAAACAAAACAAAAACCTACACATTCAAAGAAAAAACCAAATAAAATTAAAATAACTTACATATACTCACTTTTGCACCTTCAGGCGACATTTAAAATATGATGTATTTTTAGTACCTGATCCATAACCCTTTCTTTTGGAATGCACTATTTATGAATTTAAGCATACTTTTGATCAATTTTTGGATAATTTCGCCTGGAATTTTCTGCCACTCCAGCTGCACACATTGCCACAGCTCGATTCAGATAGATGGAGCCGTTCGATATTGTGCCGACCATATTTTCACAATTGACCACAAATTCTCAATTGGATTGAGGTCGGTACTTTGTGCATCAATTGAAATTTTTTCCCAGTCAGTTATTCCTTAACGATTTTCGAGGTTTTTTCGGGTCTCAAACATGTACTCACCACTGCTCCCCACTGTATGTATATCTATACAAAGGGCGTGTGTCAAACGGTAGAAAAGTACTATGGTAAAAAAATATTTGCCTGTGGGGAAATAATATAATTTTTCTGCTGTGCCAAATGATATCTTTTTTGACAATGTAAAATTTTGACAAATTCGCTTGAGCGTAGAAAGAAGCTGATGAAACAATTGCTGCGGCGGCGGTTTTGCTTCGCCTGACTACAAGCCGCCGGCTACCAACAAATTTTTAAGAGGACATTTTTATATAAAACAATATTCTTGTAGCAATAAATTATATAATATTATATACATGATGCAACATTTTTCGCAAACTAAAATAAACAATGATTTTTATCTTATTTTAAACTTAAAAGACGTAAAAATCTTTGTATTGGGCGACGGCTCGAACCGACGGCGGTGGATTTAAATTTTATGATACCATGCTTTTTATTGCTGCTAGTCATAAATTTATGGCCTATTTCCCACCTGCGAAAGAAAACGTTCGACTCACAATTTATATTGAAAACAAAAACAAATTTTCGTATTTTATTGTTGTTTTCAATACAAATTGTAATTCGAACGTTTTCTTTCGCAGGTGGGAAATAGGCCATTACTTGTTGTGTCAAATTTTCTACCAGCCCCCAGAGCTAGTGAAATTTTATTCACCTCAGAAGTGTCAAAAATTTACTTAGACTAGTACTTTGCTACCGTTTGGCACAGGCCCAAAGTACGATTTTTAATTAAAATTCTTTTATAACCCTTCGTGCGTTTTCTTTTCACATAAAAGGAA
Organism: Tachina grossa; assembly: GCA_949987645.1. NCBI lineage: Eukaryota > Metazoa > Arthropoda > Insecta > Diptera > Tachinidae > Tachina > Tachina grossa. The sequence continues at coordinate 36,316,395 of OX465276.1, read as the reverse complement.
TGCCAATATTGAGTAAATACATACTCGTACATATTATCTTGGTACATTATATCACAAAGTAATCTTACAGGCAAAATGGTAAAATAAAGTTGTAAAATGAGAATAAGAACTTTTATTAAAAAAATTTATTTCATTAAATAAAACAAAATCATTTACATAAATACGTATGTGTGTATGTATGTACACATGTGTATATGTGTCTGTAGTCAAAATTAATCTTAGCAAATACACAAAAAACTAGATTTTCTCCTCTAAGCTGGTCGGCATGAATTTCAGAAAAAAAAGCCAAAACAAAACTGCAAGTAAATATGAGTCATGACCATTAAGTCAAACAAAAACTTAAGTTACCCATAATACATACATATTATAAATACATACATATGCATGATCACTGAGCTTATTAATTAAAGTGTGGGTTGTTATAAGTTGACAAAATAATACTGAAATAATAATACATTTCGAATATTTTCTGCCAACAGCAGAAGATCAAATGGTATTTTATGAATTAAAAACAAAAATCAAGCAAGCAGCAAATGTCCGAATATGTAACAAATGCATTTTTTTTTTTTACAAAAGAACCACAAAAGTGAAAAACAAAACTACCATGTATTGTGTGTGTGTGTGTGTGTGTGTGTGTGTGTGTGTGTGTGTGTGTGTGTGTGTGTGTGTGTGTGTGTGTGTGTGTGTGTGTGTGTGTGTGTGTGTGTGTGTGTAAGTACTAAAGGGCTGCGTAAATCGTTCTAAAAGTTTTGTATTCTAGTTCACACTACTGCCAGGCAGTCTGTTTTAGTGCAAACATAAATAACAAAACAAAACTAACAAAACATGACTCTCACTAAAATCAATCAAGCATCATTCGAATAGTTTTTCTCTGCAGTTTTGTTAGTGCTTGTGTTCTCAAAACAAGTAGAACATCAAAACGAAAAGCGAGAATGAAACAAAACAACAGTAAATCATAGCAGAAACATCGAGTGCACTAGAACACGAGCACAAACATGCAAGCTATGTATGTATGTATAGGTACATATATATGTATACATATATTGAAAATAAAAATTAACAAATTATTATATATACGGCCCTTTTCACAATGTACAATTAAAAGCTAACAGGGACTTTAACGGCAAGTTTTGTATGAAGAACTGTCAGTTAAAGTTCACGTTAACTCTTAATCATACATTGTGAAAAGGGACGATAAATGTACATAAGTATGCATGATATTATTTCATAGTAAATAAAAACTCTTTTCAGCTTTCATATTCCTAACGAAGCGCAATGTTTCTTTTATATGGAAAATTATCTTTGCTATCAAAACATTCAAACATGTTTTGAATGTTCTGTGTGAATGTTGATGTTCTATTTCATTTTTGTTTTGAAAGGCTTGGTTTTACTTCAACATTGTTCTATTGCAGTTTTGTTATGTACTGCAGTATGCTTATCGTAAAGCAAAACACATCTCTTTTGAAAGTTTTGTTTTAAAATAACGGAGCAATATACACACACATTTTGAAATTAATGAGAGTGCTTGTAAGCCTTATTTTTAGGGCTTGTGCCACGCTCTAATAAGTACATTGGAAAACAAATACCAAAGAAGAATCCAATAAGTATCGATAAGCAGAAATGAAATAAAATATGAATAAAATACCATTAAGATCAAAAAGTACACATTCAAATAGTGCTGAACCAAAAAGAAGCAAAACCAAAACCTGCAGACATTAATGAACAACTTGAAAAACTTGATGTAGGTCAACTTATATATATATATGTACATAAATGTGCACACAGTGCTGGACAAAAAATACATATGTTAAAGGCTGGGAATTCTATACAAAAGTACATACACACTAGTGTTGTCATTCGAACAAAAATTGTTCGAATATTCGAACAACTTTTTATCAATTTTGTTCGAACGAACAAAACTCGAGTTACTGAGTTTTTCCCATAACCACATGTTTAGGGAAATTTTTAACACTTTTTATTATAAGTAAGTATTATTTTGATAATACATATTAATCGTCTATAATTAACAAAATTAAATTTTTTCAGGCGAATTAAAACTTTAATTTAAATTTCGCAGTAATCCAATAAATTTGCATCAAATACTTAACAGTGGAACACTTTTCTTTATTGTAACAATTAACAAATTTTGCTGCCACTGCAGCAGCCATTGCGAAAAGTTTGAGTGTGTTAGCAGCGATGCCAATTTAGCGCGTTTTAACTATGTCAAACGCGCTTTTTTTCATCCTACCGCCTTTTGAATGAAGTCAATAACTCTGATGCAATTTTTTGAATTGGTTAATGATTCAGCTGTAGCAAATAAAATTCCCTTGACAGGGGTTAGAATTAAAAACGGATTTTAATGCTGTAAATGGCAAATATTTTGAAATTTCACAACTATAAATATGAACTCGTACTCGTGATAAAAAAATTATATAACTTATTAATAATCTATTGTAGCTCAAGTAAAAAAAATCATTTAAATCGCAAAACTATTCGACAATATACATGTATAAGTTGTTACAAAGTTTGACAAACAAAATTAAAATAAAACTTAAGGATTTCGATTATTTGGATGGCGATTCTGATTCTGTATTAAATGAAAGAAACGATATTATAAGATCTGAAAAAGAGTTACTAAAAAATCACTTTTATTTACTGATACATACATACATCGACTTTTATTAAAATTTAATTTATCGCGTAAGAAAATAGCGCGCTTTGGCTATAAATAGCTCACAATGCTGTTAATTAGCGCGTTTTGAGAAGGGGAATAGCGCGTTTGGATTATAAATAGTTGGCATCGCTGTGTGTAAGTAAAAAATTGTGAGGTTATTGAGTTTTTCGAAATGACATGTTATTATAGCAGCGATGCCAACTTGGTGCTTTTGGCACTATTTTTAGTGCTTTTTGAAGACTCAAAACGCCAAATTTTGAGCGTTAGCACTAAGCAGTGATTTTAAGAAATTTATGTATTTCTTAAAATTACTTTAATACAAACTTGGTGTATTTAATTGTTCTGTGTAAAGCATACCATTCTCATCTGATATATTTCATTAAAGATGTTGATAATATTGCCGAAATAGAGAATAGCTTAGAAAACATTACTAAATCTCACTCGTTTTTCACCTTAGTGCTTTTTACGCTTTTTAGATCTCAATATTACGATTTTTAGTGCTTTTTTAAAATTCTGATGTGCTTTTAGAGTCAAAAAAGTTGGCATCACTGCACTATACTATTCACCAATTAATGTTTTCAATTAAGAATTTAAATGATTCAATTAAATTTTTTTAACAAGTGGAAAAAATTAATTAATATTATCAAATTGTTTATAGGTGAAAATTTAATTAATTTTTTAACTGATATTACAAATATTTTAATTGATATTATATAATTATTCATATTACTTTTTTGTATGTATATTGTTAAAGATAAATAAGATTCAGTTCATAGAAATTAAACAGAAATTAGGAACGAAAATTCTTTCAAAATATAAATAAAACGCATTTAAACATTACCTTCTGAATGTATAAACTAGAGGGCGGGCCAAAAAGTTCTTGACTTTTTGAACGAGATAGATTTTTGGTTAAACAAATTATTTTATTTTTCAAAGAAGTGTTCTTTGAGTTGTATATACTTTATAGAAAGTATTTCCAATTTTCTATTTCTTAAAAAAAAACAAGATTTGTCAAGATCAGCAAAATAGGCAATATAATAGGAACACAACTGGGACTTACGACGAATTTAAAGGCAAATGCATATAAGGCAAGTCCAATCCATACTAGGTGGTCGCAACCGATCAAGTGACTATTTTCGCCGCTTGTAATTTGAATATACATTGGATGTCAACACACATCGAGCCACAACGGCTAAAATAGCTTAAGCGACACATTTTTTGGACTTCGTTTTTTTGACGAAAATCGACTATTTACGATCGCAAATGATCGATTTTGGTCAAAAATTGAAGTTTAAAAATTATGTCGCTTAAGCTATTTTTGCGGTTATGGCACGACATTTTGCAATTTTTTTGTTTACATTAAAAGTATAAATTTCTAGAATTAAGCCGAGTATACCTTGTATGAATTTGACCAATTCGCTTTGAAAAATGTAAGATTTTGATGTAAGAAAATTACCGCAAAATACATAGGCATTCATACTTCTAGCGTCGAAAATATACAACGGATCAGTTAAGACCACCTGATATATGTAGATTCGCCTGGTATCAACGAATGTTAAAATAATATATGAAAAATGTATGCTGACATCTAATAGATATTCAAATTATAAACGGCGAAAATATTCATATAGGCGGTTGAGACCAGCTGACATGCATTGTCCTTGGTTCAGTGCTTGTCGTCGTGGAAGTGGAAATAAGTAGTGTTTGAAAAATTGTCAGCAAAACAGCAACAGCACTAAAAATCTGTTTTTCCTGTGCTGCGAAAGGTTTATTTATTTTTACTTTTGTTTCTGTGCTGTGCTGCGCACATGTCTGCAGTTAAGTCACAGCACAGTTACATTGCGCGTTGCTAATGACTGTTCTATTGCTTTAACTTCGATGTTTCAAACAGTTCAGTCAAAGCACAGTTTCAAACATTCGTGGTTCTTTCTATGCTATAACTGTCGAAGCTATGAATCATCGATTGTTTGTTATTGTTGTCGTGGTACATAGCGACAGCAAAGCCAACAGTTAAATTTTGTGCTGTTGCTGTTGATTTGACTTCACCTGCGAAGATCTTTACAGCACAGCAACAGCAATAGTTAAGTTAATTTTTTTTTTTCATTTAACAGCACAGTCGAGAGTCGTTCGTTCGTTTTTTTGTGTTGTCCTTTCATTACATGCATGTCTGAATCACACAGTTTTTCATTAGTATTTAGTGGTTACGCTTTTTTGGACCTTAGCAATGACTTCGCACAACTCAGTAGATTTTGCTGAACTGAAATTAATATTACTTTTAGCTTTTCAATGTTTATTTTTGAAGTGAGTCCGGTCCAAGTTTGTGTAAAAAATATTGATTATATAATTTAAATTGCCTTTTTAAATATTCGTCATTCACTGTAACTTAACATTTCTGGTAAATGTCATTTATATCTTATTTTTATCTCTTTTCGACATTTTATTTATTTTTATTTCTTATTAGCTGTTCTTTGCTTCAAAAGTGTTAAAAGCAAACAAACAAAATAAAATATATAGACTATGAAAATTATTTACAAATGTAAAAAAAAATATAAAACTACAATTTTATATAACGAAAATATAAAGTTTCATTTCATGTTTATGTAATAAAAATAAATTTTGTAATAAATAAACTGCTAATTTCTATTAATAAATCTTGAGAAATTATTACATATTTTCTTAAATTAAATACAAGAAAATTTATTAAATGTGTAACTTGAATGTAAATTTTATGGGAGAACTTTTTTTTAGTAAAAATATAAAAAATTGAAATTTGAAAAAGAAAAACCGGCTCTGAGTTAATTAAGCCACATTTTTTTAAACAAACAACATCTATACACATACACATAGATTAAATGAGTGGACATACGAATGGATGGATGGATGGATGTTAAGCTGTTGGTTTGTGTAACAAGTTTTTTGAATGTGTTGCGTGTAACGACTAGGTACCGGTCAAATGATCGATTTAACTGTGTTTCTTTTTTGCATTTAGAAGACTTTTATTGGTAAAATGCTGAAGAGGTTGTTGTTACTGCTGCTGCTGCTGTTGTTGTTGTTGTTAGTATGACTTGTTTGCCTGTGTTAATTTTATTTTTTTCTTGTTAAATAAGTGGTTGTTACAAATAACCGGTTCAAGAATTGGGTTTAACAAAACGCTTAAAGTGTTATATATTTATTTAGTTAAGATAACTTTAGAGCAGAAGGCAAACAAAAAAAGACGTTTGTAGATTAACAAAAAAATATGGCTTGAGTGTGTTCAAATATTTGGTAAATGGGGAAAAAGTGATAAATTAATATTTACTGTCAAAATATGAATTTATGTGTGCAAATCAAAAAATAAAAGACTTCTAATTATCTAGAACGGATGTTGTTCACAAATAGGACACGCAGCAGAGAATAATGAAACCCATTTATCGAAATTGCATGAGACAATATCTCTTTTCAGTAGTTAATTAATGTTTTCAAAGTAATAGTTTATTTGAAGTTGTAAGGTTTTGGCATAATTTTTAAATGAGATATAGAATTTATTCCAGAGTTCAGGTTCAATTTTAGCTCATCTATATAAAATATATATATATATATATATATATATATATATATATATATATATATACATATATATATATATATATATAAAACCAATTTTCAAAACTCTTTTTGCATATGAAAAACATCCTTAATTTTTTTTATAGTGTGGTGATGCGGGAGGGATTGTGTCGCAAATTGCCCGCCCCAATAATTAATTATTGTATAACTTTGTCATTTGTGAAACAATTTTCAAAATTCTTTTTTTAATTGTGGGGAGGCGAGGCGAAATGTGCCGCCACAAATTAGACTATCAAATAAATTACTTTGTCGATTGTGGGCCAATTTCACAAAAAGGTCCTCTATTTTTTTTTTTTTTTTTTTTTTTTTTTTTTTTTTTAAATTATGCGTGGGGAAGCAAAGTGCTTTCTTTGTTATTAAATAACAAATTTTGTATACCAATTTTCAAAAAAAAAAAATTAAATTTTTTAATTTTTTTTACATATGAAAAAGGTTAATATTTTTTTTGTGAACTGGGGAAGGCGGGCGAATCGCAATGTGCCCGCTTCAAAAATTTATTATCAAATATTGATTTGATTACGATAAAATTCGTATTGCTCTGTAAGCCAAATTACATGTGATAATTATTAATGAACAAGTAACACCAACGTTAATTGTAAGTATTCTGACAAACACGTAGTAAAACGGAACAACTAGCTGTTTTCGAATGCCACTACACCTTCATCATCAGCGTTCTTTGTGTTTGGTCCACTGTGTGTGGTGCCAGTTGATGTAGATTTCTGCTTTATAAAGTCAGCTTTTCATTGCAAATTGAATATGTTAATTGTTTTGATTAATCGTTATTCAATTTGATGTAAGGTTTTTTGTAAGTCCTAGTTAACACTATGCAAGTCTTATTCGTAAGCCGATCATTTTATTAGGAGAGAGAGACGAGGGGAAAAGAAACGTTTCTGTTCCCCTCGTCTCTCTCTCTCCCTAAACTAATCAGCTTAGCAATAAGACTTGAACAATGTAAACTAGGACTAACGAAAGCTCAATTTCGCCATCTCTAAATTTACAACAGTCTTGCCATTGTCGTTTGTTCTTTACTAATTGTGCACATTAAACATTTTTAATATTTGGGGACCAATTTTCAAGACTATAAATGTGGAAAAATTCTGCTAAACTTTCCTTTAAATTATGGGGGTGGGGGGCGGGGTTGGGAAAAGTTCCCGCCACAAAACTTCAATATGAAATAACTTCGTCATTTGTGGACCAATTTTCAAAATTCTTTTTGCATATGGAAGGAGTCCTAGCGCGTTATAATAGTAAATTTACAATAAAATAATTGGTTTAAAATATATAAACACTTTTAAATCATTATATACTGAAAAGGGGGCGGGGTAGCAGAGAACACCGAATTAATCTAGTTTTCTCCCTTTTTATTATTATTAGATATTATTCACTCTTATCGGGGAAAAAATTTACTATTTTAATCACCTGAAATTTTTCTTTCCACCAACAACATTTTGCTATCGTGAATTTTAGTTCCTTCGAAATATACAACTGTTGTAAAAGTTTTTTTTTTTTTTTGTTTTTTGTTTTTTAAATAGAAGTAACACTCAGGCAATTAATACCTACTACTATTACTAGGTGTTACCTTCTTTAGGAAAGGGATAGTGATAGAAGACAGGTGGTGAAGGAAGAGATAGAAGAAAGCTTCATTTTTTTACAACTCTGCTTTTCCACGCTTTTTAATAATGCAGTGTTGCAGCGCCTTCTGGTGTTAAAGGAGGCGTATTAAATTTTGAAGCTGTGCTTAGTAGCCATTTTATTGGTTATTTTACTTCACCGATGATTTTGCTACACAATACTGACGAAGGACGCTAGTATTTTTTGTATTCAGATTTATTGAGGACTATAGAGTTAACAAAGCTAGGGTTGCTTAACTTTTGATAGGAATGAAGAGTTCTCTTCGGCTTGTAAAGAAAAACACTGCTACTACTCTAATTACTGAACACTACTCTAATTACTGAACACTGCTCTTGTATGGGGGTTTTTGCTGAGGATGTATACCAAAAAAGTTTGGATAGACACTACCAAGGCCTATTTATCAGGTCAACGCAATCGTCCTGATGATATTCTGTGTTTTCGTGTTTTAACTGTCAAAAGCTGTTTGCACCATACACTTTAGTTCATGTTTTTGTGTGTTTCTGACAAATGAAACACAAAGTTGTTTTTTGTGTTGCTGTGTTTTTGCAGAGTTGCATAGACCTAATAAATAGGCCTTGGACACTACGAGATGGCCATTGCTCAATCAAAGTTCAACAAAGTGCTTTCAAAATTTCTGGATGCTATGGAATAACATAAGAGCATCTCTACTAATTTCTTTACTATTTCTTTAAAATGCTTGGTGTAAACTCCAGCTGTAAGTTTTCCATCATCGCCTGCGATATTTCAATTTGAGTTTTTTTTGTAGGAGTATAAATTTAATGAAATTAATTATAATTTAAAAAAGTAGTAATCGCGTTACTTTCATTTTATTTTTAACACTCGCCTCAATTCGCTTTGAAAAATTGATACTTTGCAAGCGGCAAAAAGTCACCTAGGCCGTTGAGACCATTTGAAATGAATTCGCCTTGGTTTGCCGCTTCAAAACAAAGTAAACAATCACTTTTAAAATGGCGGACAAATTCCCATGAAAAAAATATCATTCACAATAGGTGGAATATTTTTCGAAACTGCCATATCTTCAATTGAGAAAAATTTACAATAGCAATTTTGTGAACAGGGAACAAAATCCGAGGGAAATTTTATTCACGACAACGGTGTTTATTATTTTTAGACTCTTCTAAAATTTTTTCTCTTTAATCCCATCAAAGTAACATGGTTATTTTAAATTTTACCTACATATGTACTTAGAATATGTTTGTGACATCGTAGTTCCTGAACAGCCACGCCGACTATTTATCTAAATTTACAGTTTGTACAAACGATTTGCTCGTTTTGAAATTTGTAGGAAAAAATTATTTTTTGAAAGGAATTTTCGTAATTTTTTTTTAAAAATTTAAACCTTTAGAAACGAAATTTTTTACAAAATCTGCCAATTAATCATATTAAGAAAACAAATCATTAAAGTGAAATTTTTCTTAATTTTTAATTTTTTTTAAGAATAAAATTAAACGTGCAACAAACTCATTTTATTTTTCATTCGAAAGCACGAACTATTGTCGTAGTTAATTATCTGCTTACTTGTATTTTCAAACTCAAACATAAACAAGTTGCATGTCAATAAAAAGTTTAGAATTGTATTCTCTTATGAAATTATGTACACGTGTAGTCAGCAAGTATTTGCTAGTAGCATGCAATTTTATTTATACATGGCTGCTTAACCTTAACATGTTTTTAAATAGTTTTTTGTGTACGAGTAGTAGAAAGTTCTTACTTTTTCAAATTGTTACATACTTGTTCGGTTAAGACTTCATTTAAAATATTTGTTAAAGATGCATATGTGTGTATTGGGTGTGTTTAAGCAGCCGAAAAAAATCTGAGTTATTTTGAGAAAAATTTGTTTAAAAAATTCTAATTAAATGTTTAATGTGCTACTTCCCAAATTAATGTGATTTCTATTTAGTAAGTGAAGAAATAAGAAGGGGAGCCATCTTTTATCTTTGCCATCAGGCTGGGATACATTTATTATTTTCTCTCATGCATGCAGCAAATAAGTAGAGGAAAACATATAAACATATTATTATGTTGGTTTTTTTGTAAGTAACCACGAAAATTAAATAAAAGCAAAAACAGTCTAATAATACACCAATATAAACGTGATCTTCACTTCATGTTCCATACGAATGCCACAATGACACAACACGTTTTTATATAATTTTAAGGGGATTCCAAAACTTTTTCCTAGCAAATTTAATTGTAAAATTTAATTTTTTTCATTTATATTTAATTACCTAACTAAATTAATATTAATATGATAATATACAAAACATTCATTTAAAAAATATTCGGAGGTTTATATTCATAAAAACATAAAATTAATTTAAAATCTAAGTAAAACATTTGCTAACGCACTAATAATCCCAAATTATTATTTACTTATTCAGTAAAATATTTTATTTATTAGAAATACATTGAAATTGATTATTAAGGGGTTACCTGGGTCCTATGCGCATTTCGCTGTTGTTAAATGCAGATCATCAGGGAACTTTCACCCAAAAATTTCTTAGAACAACTAGACTTATTATGTTAAACCCTCATTTAAACCAATGAGAAGTTCAACACATATTCAGGTTGAAACATGAACTAAATAATCAACATGTTTTTTAAACGGTTTTATATTTTCTTACTTTACCATGCTACATGCATTTAAAATCTCTTTTAAGAAAATTTTTTATGAAAAATAAATAAAATATATTTTAAGCTCATTTTAAGTTTTATGAATATGTACGTATGTGTATGATTTCAATACAGTAGTACGAATTTGAAAGGCTGTCTCATTCTAAATCAATTTTTTATGCAAAAAGCCTAAAGTTTAAATTTTTACTAGGGATGTAACGATACGCGGTTTTGCCGATCCGATACCGATACTCAAAATGAAATATCGCCGATACCAATACGCATACTGAAATTGAACTAAAGTTAAAATTAACAAAATTCAAGTAGAGTAATATATCTGTTATTCAAAATTATTATTCAGTGTAAGAGATTATTAATATTTAAAATTGATATTTGAATTCATTCTGAAATTAACAAAAAACAAAATAATTTTTTAATACACACATGATTTAGCATTGAGAGCACATTTCACTACTATGCTGCAAAGCTTTTAATATGTTATTTCTCTTAGTTGTTATGCAAAAAAAAAGTGTTGAAAATTTAATTGTTTGTGCAAAACAGCTCTAAAAATATTTAAGAAGTATCGTCGTATCGACAGTAAAATATCGCCGATATCGATATATCGGCAAATCGGAAGTGTCGCCCGATATATCGAAATCGGTATCGGTTACATCCCTAATTTTTACCATGTTCGAAAATTCGAACTATGTTATAAAGTTTGTGAAAAGCCTTACTTTCAAAATCATGTTTTCCCAATTTTCGAAAATTCGAACTTCATTTTCGAATACAAGATAAAAGCGAAAATTTTAAAAAATTTAAAAATAAGGAAGAAAAAGTATCTCAAACGCTTTCAAATTGTTTACACAGTGTATTTTTTAACATATCAAGTAAACAGTGAAGGTGTAAGAAATGTTCCTAAGTTAAAGAACTCCAGACCAAGGTTCATTAACCCATTATGGCTTTTTCGTGCACAATAAATACTTTAATTTTTAATACAAGTTGAGTTTTTAAGAGTAGTAGCAAAATAAAATTCTCAAGAATTTTTTAAAAATTTAACTTCATTCTGAAATTTGTGAATCACCTTATTTATTATAGCTGAAGTTCTCAATACAAAATCAGTTATTAAGATTTTTATAAATTTCCATCTTAGCTCTCATACATAATTTCACAACTCAAATTCTCAATATAAATAAAATTGGTACTTAAAAAATATGCAGACTAAAATTCTAAAGGGTTTTCGAAAAATCAAAATTAGCTCTAAAATTGTGGTATATGTGTCTATTTGATAATTCAGGGGGCAAATTACGGCATTCGTTACGGTTCGAAATTTTAAAATATTTCCATATAAACTCTATTGAAATATTTCGTAATTTCGTTCGATAACGAGTGCGGTAATTTGCCCCCAGGTTCTTCAAAAACATGTATTTTTTAAGTAATGCATTATTTTTCGAAAATTCGAATTTGATTTTTTTAATTTTCGAAAAATATATCTAAGCAAATTGTGAAAGATTTTATTTAAAACTCAGGCTCTTAAAAAAGATATATTGTTTAATTAATACAGTATTTTTCGAAAATTCGAATTTGATTTTTTAATTTTCGAAAAAAAAATTGAAATTGAGAACTAAAAAATTCTATTAAAATTTTCTAATTTTAATCAAAAGCGTATAACATTTTCTCAGTTTTAATATTTCACTATTAAACTGAAATTTTAATAGCGCTAATAAACTTGAGAACCCCTGACTTAAACGTATTCACATATTAAAATGTTGTTCCTGTACAACACATACTCTTAACCATGGCGTTAATATTCAAAACAATGCCTGTGTAGGCCGACTATTTAAGCTACTGTTAATACATACATACAAGCTTTTCAAAAAAATAACAAAAAAACATACAAACACGCCTCCATCTAAAACGTTTCTCTTTGTTTTGTTTTTCAATCGTCACCTTTTTACAACAAATTTCACTTTATTGTTTTATGCATTTTTTACAATAAAAAAAAAGATGTCATCAATACTGTCTTTAGATAACGTTTAAATAAAATCACAAAAAAATAATTGTGTCACTTCAATCGATGTCACGTAATGTGTGTTGAAGCATAAAGAAACGTTCAACAAACTATTTTTACAACTACACTACATACAGTGTGTCAAAAAAGGGTAAAATCAATATTTTTTTTTTTTTTTTTTTTTTTTTTTTTTTTTTAATAGGACCAGTACTCAGGGGATAACCCTTACTAATGCAATGCATTGTGCTAGAACTAGGAAAATAGGTTATAGGGAAGGAGGATAGAGGGAGTAGTGTCTGTGGATATTCGATTTAAACCTTCCCACGTTGGTAGTGACAGGAAAGACCTCCGCAGGTAGTTGATTCCACATACGAACAGTGCGGCTAAAAAAGGAATTTTCTCTGTAATGCGTAGTGCGATGCATTGGCCAATCGACCACAAAGGGATGTGCTCTGAATGAGGCACGTGTTGTACGTATAAATGTGCGGGTTTCAGGAACAAGTTCCCTAATTTCATTGGAACACATTCCGTTGTAGTAACGATTGCGTCGATGCTCCAATGAATCAATAGAGTTGGATACCCTACTGTCACCGATGAGCTTCTTTGCCCTCTCCTGTACGCGGTCGAGCAGCCCCAGAATATACTTTGAAGCGGCCCATACATGAGAGTTGTATTCCATTTTCGAACGGATATAAGTGGTATAAATAGTAAGGAGATCAGATGGGGTGAAATATCGTTTGCACCGTTTGAAAAAGCCGAGGCACTTGAATGCTTCTTTTACAATTTGAAAAATGTGTTCAGTACAACGAACATCACACTGTATTTTCATGCCAAGAACATCAAGAGCATCTGATTCCTTAATACTTATACCCCCATAGTTACAGAGGCAAAGGCATTTTCGGTCATGCGTCTATGTGTAACCATGCAACATTGGGTCTTACGGGCGTTAAAGTCGACCTGTTCGCATGACCCCATTCAGAAATTTTTTCTAAATCATAGTTTAAAGTCTCATTCATTGTTTGACGCATGGCTGAATGAGAAAGAATGGCAAATGCTGCTGTCGTCCGCGAAAGAGTAGATAGGGTTGAAAGTTTTACATAGAAGGTCGTTTATAAAGATAAGGAATAGAGTTGGTGAAAGAACGGAACCTTGCGGTACCCCTGAATTTAACTTGTACTCATTTGATGAGATCCCATCTATAACAACTCTTATAGTGCGATCCCTGAGGAAACTCGATAAGAAACGAGAGAAATTATCACCGACACCAATGGCAATACATGTGTTTTAAGTCTCCACTTATTCCAGAATTTAACAAATTCCATGAAATATATTAATTTATTATTTATTATCATTAAAGGTTTCTTTTTCCGTGTTGGATTTTATGAGTTCAAGTGGATCATTGAAAATATTTAAAAATTTTCAAGTTTATTTATAAAAAAAATTTTGGTCTAGCAAAATAAAACTCAAATTCAGTGAAAAAGACATAAAAAATATAACAAAATCAAACTAGGGATCAAATTACACCAAAGATAATTGCAAAAGTGGAGATAAAAACTGACAGAACGGAACAACACAGAAAAAAATATCATCGAAATGCAACCAACAAAACAAATTGGTAACATTTAATTTAAAAGTTAACAATCATCATTGTTGATATAACAAATTTAAATTTTTGTAGTCAATTAAATTACTCAACAAAATTATTTGTTAAATTATATAATAATGGAATGTGTGTATTTTGTGTGTATTCATCATTTGCATATTTAATAAAGTGTTGCTCTTTAGCTGAGAGGTAAGTGAGTCAGTTTATTAGTGTTGATGTTGCCGGTTCAACTCCGCCCAAAGACATTTAGTGTGTTTCGCAGACAAGCAAACAATCGTTTCGAGGATTGTGATTGTGTACAAAAAGCTTGTTAATATAACAATTATGGTAAAGAAATTCAACAATTCACATTGTTAATATAACAACAACTTTAATTGAAATAACTTTGAAAGTTAACAAAAATAAATGTTGAAAAAAAAAATAAATTTCAACAAATTATTTGTTGATATATTTAATTGAAAATATTTTTAAGATATTCCTTCAACTTACAATTTCGTTAATTGTATTTACAAAAATCTTTGTAGGTTCAAAATCAATTAATTATTTAATTTACATAACAAAAAAATTAATTGTATTTACAAATCATATTTTTCTGTGAATATGCGGTTTGTGAAGGCCGCAATATCTTTTTCGTCAGTGTTCTTGTGTGAATTACTCGTAAATGTGAATTAATTTGATTCATCCTATTACAATATGCTGAAATATTTTTCGTCATGAAAGCTCAAATTTATAATCTCTAAATTTACGACAGTTTTGCCATTGTTGCTTGTTCTTGATGTTATACAATACAGTTTTATTTTTAAAACTAGCAGTAATATGCCGTTATATAGGCCGTTATAATTTTTAGGAAACCTCAAGACCATCCCAACAATCAATGTGCTTAAAAGTACCAAAAATGTTTGTCTTCATACGAGAGAATTTAAAATTCTACCACACATTCTACACCGAACTAATTTTTAAATGTATTAAAAAAAAATAGCTGCAATTGCCAAAAGTCCGGCTTCAAACCTCATTGAAAATTTTTGGGTTTATTTGAAAATAAAAGAGTCACTAGACGTCTACCGACCGATATGAGAGTTCCAAATGCCGCAATAGTGGCAAAATATACCAACCAACTATAACGTGAAGAAATTAATTCAATTGACGAGAACTAAAGTACAGTGGGTGCTAGAAGCAAAGGGTTGCCAATGTAATCATCCTATTGAAAACGCCATAACTTTTGTCAATTCGGTTTTGACATTTGCGCAGTAACTCGGAATAATTGTTTTCACTTCTTCCTTGCGCAACTGTTGTGTTAGCGCAGCGTAAATTTCCTCACAGATTTCTTGGGAAATGAAAGACTTAGACAACTTAAGGTACCAACAGACGACATGTTTTCACATTGTATGTGCCAAAATTTACATATGTAAACGAAAACATGTCGTGTGTTACCTTTAAAACATTGCTTGTGTAAAAAACATGACAAAAAACATAAGACATTATTTGAAATAGATCGTGCTCTATTTTCTTATGTTAAACATACAGCTCCAAATGTCTATGTCATGCGAACAAATTCGTCGGCGGTTGATTATGTGCACTATCATTAGCCGTCTGAATGAAGTATTTTGCAAGACAAATAAATTATATATTTTTTTTTTAATTTAACGTTGTCGTTTTATTAAAATAAGTCCAAAAATTTATAGATTTTTAGATACAACCTCAACGTCTTGTTTAAAAAAGAAAAAATTAAAAAAGCAAATTTGCGTCGCCAGTACTACAGCGACGGAACCAAAAATATTTCGACGGCTGCAAGCCATTTATAAAACAAACAACGTGGATATTTATGTACTGAAAAAGAAGAAGTGATACTACATGTACGTTTATGACAAAAAATTATAAACCTTATGTAAATTAACCGATATTGACAAGCATAAAGAAAAACATACGAGTCAAAAACTTAAAAAACACATGTAAAAAACATGTCGTCTGTTGGTACCTTTAGACTGACAACACGAGATTTTCTGGAGGCTAACCGCCCTGGAGCAGCCGTTCTGCTGATATAATTGATCCTTGTTGCCCAAGACATCCAAGATGAGTCTGAAACATCGACCAGAAGACCGGCGGTACCTACGCAGAATTTTGTTGAAGGAGTGCAAGATGTCTACTTACAAAGCAAAAATGCAGCAAAAAAATCGACTGTTTACTTTTGCCCTACCCTGTATGCTATTTCTTCTAAAAAAATTAATGCTCAATACAGATTTTAATACATTTAAAAAAAATATATTGCCACCAAAAACATGGAGTAAAAACTGTTTTGCCAAACGGTAGCAAAGTACTAGTGTAAGTAAATTTTTGACAAACAGCAAATAAGAAGCATAGTATCATAAAAGTCAAAACAACCGCAGTCGCTTCGAGCCGTCGCCTTTTACATACATTCTTACGTCTCTTAATTGTAGTTAGACTGTGAAAAGTGCATTGTTTATTTTAATTTGTGAAAAATTTTGCATCATTTATATAATATTATATAATTTTTTGCTACGAGAATATTGTTTTATAAAAAAAATTTTCTTTTAAAAAAATTGATGGTAGTCGGCGGCTTGTAGTCAAAGTTTTTGTTTCGCCACCGAAGCAATTTTTTCATCAGCTTCTTTCTATGCTAAAGCGAATTTGTCAAAATTTTACATTGTCAAAAAAGATATCATTTGGCACAGCAGAAAAATGAAATTTTTCCCCACAGGCAAATATTTTTTTACCATAGTACTTTTCTACCGTTTGGCACACGCCCAATGTATATAAATAATAACAATGAAATAAGAAGAAATTTTAGGGCCTTATGCTCCTTTTAGAAGATAAAATTAACAAATATATATATATATATAATAAAAAAAAACTTTGTTTTAAAATAAAAAAGGTTTTTTTTTAGAAAAGAGAATACAAACATTTATTTTTTTGTTTCAGTATGAAGAGTTGTTCTTGACATACTGTAAAAGCTTAATTGCTGTTGCTTATGTTTTGTTTGTAGCATGAAGTCAGTCCCCGCGCAGACTTGCAATTTTTGTTGCAACAATTCTTGGGTTTCCATGTGCCCTGCAATAGTTTTTTGTTTTGAAATTTACACTTGTTGATTTTTCACATTTTATTTTATTGTATGAAAAAAAAAACAACAAACAAAAAGTAAATAGAATTATTAATTTTTCAGGGAAGTTTGTGGTGTAACATAATTTTTATATAGATAATAGCCAAACTAGAATTTTATAATAAGGACACTAATGCAACTTCAAAGCAGAATTTTAAAAAATTGCAAGTCTGCGCAGGGACGAGGTATGTATGTATGTATGTGTGTGTGTGTATGTACGTATGCAACCCACTTGACCAGGACTTTCGTTATAGATATCGATTTCGAATACATATATCTCGAACATTTATCGTGTAAAACTATCGAGAGTGACACTCAAAATGAATCGAAAAGAGTTCACCTGTCGCTCAGTTTTGTCCAAAAACAAACATTCGATCTCGAAGTTTCGCTAGCAATATCAAAAGTGAGGGAATATCGAACTAATTTCGATATATTAAAAAGGCAGCAGAAAAAGTAAAAAAGTAATTCTATTTTTTACATTCGAAAAACTATCGAGAGAAGTTCGAAGCTGGAAATTTTAACGAACATTCGAATTTTCTTAGATTAGCGAACAAATATCGAAAAATTTTGTTTCGAAATTTTCTTCGATTTAGTGAGCATTCGTTTTTATCGAATCTCTGGTCAAGTGGGATGTGATTGCATTAACTTTTATGTGTAGTTAAATACGTTTAATCGCATCGATATGTTTATTGATTGTGTGGTGATGATTGATTTTCACTGAATAAATTAAAATGATTTTTTTTCCGTAAGTAAGTATTGTATCAATGTCTACTATTGTTTTTTTTTATTATTTTACTAAAATCAGCATTATTAAATTATTTTGTGTGTTTGCAGTGAATATTCTTAATGGGTAATTGATTTTAGGGAAACATTTTTGAGATTTTTATAAAAAAAATAAATTAAAATTAAATTTAGAAAATATATTCACTCATAAATAACAGTTTTATACACAAAGTTTACGGTTCCGTACAACAAAGGTGAAAAGGAACCCTATTGTTTTCGCTACGCCGTCCGTACGTCTGTCTGCCTGTCTGTCAAAGACTATTTTCTCGAGATCCGCAAGACCTACCTACGGACCTGAAACTTTCGCAGACTATGTAAAACTTTGGAATCAACAACAACAAATATATGACAGTTAAAAATTATAGTTATTTCTAAAGCGAGCAAAGTAACATGTTGAAGTCCTAATGTAATATACAGACAAGTATATATAGACCAATGCTGGCCACCGAGAGAACACCGTGAGTAATGTATTCGCGTATGTGTATTCATTTGTATAAGAAGCCGATTGATGTTTGGACACCCGTGATATAGACACTTCTATCTTCTGGTAGAAAAGCAATTAGGTTCAAATGTATGTTTAGGAAAAAGCTTTAGGAAAATGGAAATATTTAAAATATTAAAGCAAGACTCTTGGCTCACGGACTTAGTCAAAAATTTGAAACCGACTACGATGCATTTTTTTTTTTTTTTTTGCTAAAGTCGTTAGAGACACTATAAAAAGCATTGGACCAAGTGATGTTCTAATAATGATGATTTTTTTTTTTAAATTTTAAGTAAATTTAAGAACTTATTCCTTTCTATCATTTACATATAGTATACTTTAACATTATTTGTGCAAGAGCGGTTGACTGTCACAACTTAAAAGAAGCAATAAAACTTATTTTATTTGAGAAGCAGTGCTTGACATTACTTTTGGAATTTGAATTAACAGACAATTAACTCTACTCTTATAGTGTTCTCGCACTGACCATGGTTTTAATAAAAGTTGATTTAAACATTAAAAAACAAATTGTTGTTGTTAAAGCCAACTTAAAACGACTTTAGAATTGGTTTTAAGTTGGTTTTATGAAATGCAACCTTGTTTTCGCTGTGCTAAATTCACTGCTGCCAAGTTAAAATGGCCGGAAGCAGCTGATAATTTTTATGCCAGTGAATAACAATAGATGTCGCTCGAAAGATTTTCAACTTGAAAATGGATGCAGCAGCAACAATAATCAAAAAATTATGGAAAAAAGGTATTTCTTTTTGGAAGGAAAACCACGAAAATATTTTCATTGACCTCTGGTAAGTGAAAATAGACGATATGACTGACATCGATTTGACGATAAAAAAAAGTTTTATTTTGTAATGTATTTGTGCATATTTAATATACAATAACTTGATTTCCAAACACTTCATCACTTTGTATTATTAGTTCTATAATTTAAAATATGTTTATTTACAATATATAAAATAATTTCCATTTTACAACAAAAACAGTTGTTGTACAGTTTGTCAAATAAGTTTTATAAAAAGCAGAAAAAAGCAACAACAAATACACGCATTCCTGCAGGATATTTATTTTATTTTTGAGCAAAGTTATTAGACAGCCTGTGAGTTAAAATCTAAATTTAACAAACTTGCAGTGTGAATGCAAAATCAGCTGTTTATGGTTATAAAGTTAAAACCAGCCCCCGTATTCCGTAACTCGCTAAAGCTAAAGCTAAATTCGATCGCTAAAATGATGAACAAATAAAAAATTCAAATTTTTTGCCAATCACATAAAACATTGAACTTTTGGGCGAATTACATTTTTGAGCCGTTGCGTGATTTAGCAATAAACTTTTTAAGATTGCATTCCTAGCCGAGAATCGATAAATCAACTTAATAGATTTTTAGCGATAGAGATTTAGCTTTAGCGAGTTAAAGAATACGGGGGCAGGTTTTAACTTTCAGTGTGAGAACGCTAATAGTGAAGTTCATCTGAAAAATATTTTTTCTGTATACATAGACACACACAATTTACCATTCCGGAGACAAACAGTCTTTTAGTAAAGTTTATTTAACGAACAAACAAAACAAACAAACACACAGTATGCAAATTTCCTGAACATCGTTTAAAACATTTCATCGGTAAAGTTTACTTGAAACCTTTAATTCTTTCACTTAACATCTTTCTTTTCTAGCCCAGAAGCAAAAAAAAAAAAAAAAAAAAAAAAAAGAAGAGAAAAGAAAAATATTCAAATTGAAACAAACATTTTTAAGCGGTGCTGCATGTTGTTAAAATGTGAGTCATGAATAGGATTTCATTAACCATAAATATGTTTTTAAGAGGAATTGCATTTTGGCTCCATTTGCAACTTGCGAGACGAAGGAAAACATTACAACAACGAGCAGCCATGAAGAAAAGAAAATAATAGCGGACATGCATACATACTACCATAACAATGTTTGTTGTTTTCATTTGTATCTGTACTTTAAATGGCAGCTTGCTTTTGTTTTCTTTATTACATTCTCCTCATTTCTATTTATTTTCTTTTGTTACCAACAAACAAGACAGACAGACAGACAGATACAAGCATGCAAGCGAACGGACGAAGGGACAGACGGACGAGCAGACAGGCAAGCATCATAAACTAGCACAAAACGAGAATGTTAAAATATTAAAATAGCGCTTAACACTAATAAAACCATTTAGGATATGCTAAGCTGAATATTTTGGTTGCAGCTGTGCAAGTTTTGCTGAAGCCAGTGCCTCGTTTCTGTAAGGAATGTGACAACTTTTCGAGTCGAGAAAATTGTTATCATCCTGTGAAACACAGGGTGAGTACGAAAAAAACTGTATTTGTTGATATTTTTTGTAAGTTTGTATAAGTTTTTATGTGAGTAACCCTGTGTAAAATAGGACAACAAATATAATTATTTAATTTATCTCGATGCGAGAACTTCTCACAAGTTACAGAAATGGGGTACAGGATTAAAAAAAATCAAATTCGTGCAATATTATCGTAAGTTTTATAGCCCTATACCTAAAGACATTATGCTCATAAAAAATGTGCGCCTGTATGAATTTCTTAACTTTTTCAGCATTTAACCCCATAGTGCTCCGTCCGCTCGTAAAGTTCACTAAGAGTCTGAACACAATGTAACGAGAATTCATTGCGGTGCGGTTTTTCATACGATTTTGAAGTAAAAACCCGCAATGCGGAACGGCATAAATTTAAAATCTATTTTATTTTCATTGCGGACTTTCTTATTTTCTCAATTTTTGACTCTCTTTCTCTTTCTGATGTTGCCATAGTTTTTGAATAATTGGCGGTGCTCACAACAAAAAACATGATTTTGAAGTTCAAAAATGATTGTCATAAAATATAAAAGCTTAAAAAATTTATCAAATATATCCGCGAATGTATAACATTTTAATAATTTTTTTGTTTTTACTTAATGCCATTACAAAATATTTAACAGAAAGAGTAATTTTTTTTTTATAAAATATATGCACAAAAAAATTAATAAAAATTTAAACAAACAATGACAAGTATTGCCGTCGCCGTCTTCCATTGTATTATGTTTATTTTTTCTCCCGCAACGAGAAATCGCACCGCACCGCAAACATTGTGTTTAGACTCTAAAGGTGGAAGTACATACCACGCGTTACGCGGCAACGCTTTTTTGGCTTGTTAAACGTTTAACGCTATACAAATGGAAAGTTATACAACACGCTTTTGAGTTTTTTTTTTTGTTGTAAAATTTAAAGCCTTTGCCGGCTATGTTTTGTCTTGCATTTTCGTTTTATTTTTCTTTAAATATTTAATGCATTTTTTATCCATTGTTTAATACAAAAATTAATTTCTTATCATTTTTGTGTATGTTAGCTTAAGAATCTGGTAACACTAGCTGTCATTTTGTATACAACGCATGAAAGTTGAAGAATGTTCAACTTTTTGCGAGGTACGCGCGTCGCGAACTTCTCTATGTAACTTGCCTTATGAAAACACACTATTTCAGCTTTTTTGACAGCCGCATGTACCGCATTAGCGCATTGAACGCGAGTTATGTACTTCCATCTTAACTGTAGCAAACTATGACAGAGTAACAAGCAAATTCGTTTTCCAAGTACACAGTGTTTTTGTTGTTTTTTTTGGTAATCTTTCCATTTATGTGAAAATAATAAATTTTTGTTGTAAAAAATTCAATTTATTTTACTCATATAATTCGCGTGTAATACGAGTAATGCTAGGAACACAATTGGGACGAACGACGAATGTTTCGGTGCGAACTTTCGTCATAAAAAATAAAACACATTTGTTCATATGAAAATGAACACAACACCGCCGTAGAACGAAATTCGTCGTGCGTGACGAACTCTGAGATAGATTTATTTCTATTTTGTACGCCGACGAACGACGAAAAAACTAATTTTCTCTCACTCTCTTTACATACACAATAAACAGTGTGACCAGATTTAAAAATAAAATTAAGCTAAATCACGTATGTCTTTAATATATTTTTAGAGAATATGCAATTTGGATTAAAAAAGGCTAAAGAAGCTAAATGCGTTTTTAAAAAAGCTAAAAAAAGAAGCTATGAGCTTAATAAAAATTTTAAAGCTAAATCCAGAAGAAATAAGCTAAATTTAGCCAAAATTAGCTAATATGATCAATAACCAACTTTATCAATTATAAGAGCTGAGTTAGCTGAGTAAATTCGTCGTTATTGTGTTTCACACGACGAATTTACGCAGCGAATTCTCATCGACGAATTCGTCGACGTGGACGAAATTCGTCGTTCGTCCCAATTGTGTTCCTAGCATAAAACGTTTTCCACTTTGTCTACCTTTATAGCAAATGTGTGGCGCCCCTCGCACTCTCTGCTGTCGCCATTAACTTTTCATTACTCCTGGCTAACTTTTTCCTTTGCGAAGAGCAAAAGTTTTTTGCATTTTAACCATAAAGAAATTGTTGAATTGTTGTATTCTTGCATTAGATGTGAATGTTGAAAGTTATTTTATATATTTTTGTTGCATTTTTTGTTATTTATATAGTTTTTTTTTATATGTATTAGACAATATTACAGACAATAAATTGTCTGTTGTATTTTACTTTCAGGCATTAATATAATTTTCTTTTACTTTATGTACATGTGTACATTTTACATACATAAATGTGTGAGCGCATAGAGGAAGGGACCTAAAGGTAAAAAAATCAATTTTCACTTTTATTTTTTTTTTTTTTTTTTTTGATGTGGACAACATCTGAGCATCGAATGAGACCGATCCCATGCCCCAAAAGTGTTCCCTCCCAGAGATATGCGCGTTTTATGAAAGTGATGGTACACCAAAGATACACGTATTTAAATCTTTAAAATGGCTCTCCTGAACAAAACCGGTTTCTGCCCTTATCATGATGAATTAAACGGTTTAAAAAATCATTTGCATACGTTGGCCTAAGGTAGGGACATTTTTTTTTCATACTGAAAAATTTTAATTTTCCATCCCTGGCTAAAAAATGGTGGATGCCCAGCAAAGACGAGGGTTTTATCTAATATTGAAAATAAATGATCAAACAGAATAAGCCCACAACTTCAGGAAAAATCGCTGTCAAATTAATAAAGCCCATAATAAAATTTGCTGCATTAACTTAAAATGTTCTCTAATTTTTGTTTAATTTTCTTTTGTGCCTATTTTCTTTGTAGTTTTATTCATAACATGTATAAAATTTATTGAAAGTATGGTATCATTGTTGATAAGATGAGTATTTATACAGGGTGGGCCAAAAGAAACCAAGGGGTGTAAAAGTTTAATAACTTTTTTGTTTATTATTTTTTTTTTATTTTTTCTTTCAGATTATATAGACAACACTTGGAGAATTTATAATGGAGAGGTTCACAACTGAACAGAGAACCAGAACAATAGAATTTTATTATTTAACCAGAGATCAATTATTTTAACGCTTTGTGTGGCTTTAATGGCTTTGTTAATAAGCAGAACTGTAGGTTCTGGGGTTCTCAAAATCCAAGAGCCATTCATCAACGCCAATTGCACCCCATAAGGTGTACAGTATGGTGTGGGATCACATCTGAAAATGTCATTGGGCCCTACTTCTTCGAGAATGAAGATGGAAGTGCTGTAACCGTAAATGGAGAGCGGTATCGGTTTATGATAGACAATTTTTTACGTCCTGCTCTTGAAAACAGACCTGGTATGTGGTTTCAGCAGGACGGAGCCACTGACCATACTGCCCGAGACACAATGGCACTTTTAAGTCAAATTTTTGGAGAACGAATAATTTCTCGAAATTCGGAAATTATTTGGCCAGCGCGATCGCCAGATTTGACAGCACCCGACTATTTTCTTTGGAGTTTTTTGAAGGAGCGAGTGTATATGAACAAGCCAGAGACAATCCTTGAACTCAAGGCAAACATTGTTGCAGAAATTCGAACGCTACAGCCACAAGTTTTGAAAGATGTTATGGAAAATGCTCTAAAAAGAGCCCATCAGTGCGAAGCTGAAAACGGTGGTCATTTAAGAGACATCATTTTTCATACTTAGTGTAAAAAAATTTCCATTTTGTGTATTATATAATCTGAAAGAAAAAATAAAAAAAAGTTAATAAACAAAAAAGTTATTAAACTTTTACACCGCTTGGTTTCTTTTGGCCCACCCTGTATGTGAGAACATAAGAAAAAACGCTATCAAAATAAAATACATTTATGATTTTAATAGATTAAAATAGATTCTATTTCTCGACTGCTTTCCGGTTTTACTTTTTTGTGACAATTTGTATGGAAAATGTATTTATGCCGCAATTCTGTTTGATCATTAAGTTTAAAACGAATTATTTTTGACTTGGAAATACTTTAATTCAGTTTTAATCCAGTACTGGAAAATTTAGTACAAATGTAATTTTGCTTGTTTCTATAAGAGGGCTGCGCAGTCTTGAAATGAAAATACGTCTTGTTTTTAAATGTATTGTCGAAGCATGTATTACACTAAATCAATAATAAATGATGTCGAAGCACGATGGATGCATTGGTGTTCGTGTATATGACTGTTAACAAGCGATGTCGCGAAGACTTCTTGTTCGTAACAACACAAAAGAACTAGTGTTGATGCGTGTATGGTTGTTATTTTGCTATTATATGTTTAAAGGTAGTTGTTTAAAGCAAGCGCACGCGACTAATGTCAATGCATGTGTGCATTTGTATGTGCATATGAACAGGGTGGCGAAGAATGAGCTGTATGGTTTGAATTCTTTATAACTTTTTTAATTATTATTCTGTCTTTGTTTTCTTCCAGCATTTTGTGATCGATCGAACAACGTACAAAAATAATACAATAATCTATGTCTTTGTTAATGTACATATTCGGCGAAAGCATTATTTCGCGCACAAGCGATTTTAACTGGCCTCCACGTTCACCAGATTTAACAGCTCCTGACAGTTTTCTTAAGAGGACATTTAAAAGAAAGATTGTACCTTAACAAACCATGAAGCATTCTCCAACTAAAAACCAACATTTGATATTAAATCATGGGCATTACACCCGAAGTTTTGCGAAGCAAAAAATGGACATCATTTACAGGATATCATTTTTCAAAGCTAATTACAAAAAATTCCCCAATAATATACTGAATTTAAATAAAAAATATATTATAACAATCGCATAAATAAAAAAGTTATAAGCCATTTAAACCATATAGTTCATTCTGCGCCACCCTGTACATGCATGACGTTTGTATACGCGTCCATGCGTATGAAGAAGCAAGCATCACAAATTCTTGAATTTCGAAGTATTTTCTTCTTTACGAAACAAATTTCTTGCAAACAGTGTTTTTAACGTTTATTTGAAAAGATTTCGCTGTAATAAAAAAATCTCTTATGTCTTGAAACTTCATGTAAGTAATCTTGTGCAGGGGTCTAGTTTTAATACATTTTTCCACGAATCGTTTCTTTTCATAATAACAAAAACTCTTATTTTTTTAAAATGCAGTCTACACTTACATATCGTTATCTTAATATAGAAAGGATATCACTAGATGTTCTTCTATCGAAATATACAAAAAACTTGATTTAAAAAAAATGAGTTAGGGCCTTTTCAAATTAAAGTAACGACATAGCTGTGGCAAAAAGGAAAAAGTGCTTATGTCGAGATAAGCTGATTTCGAGTTAAGGGTACCTACGTAATCCTCATATTTGAAAGTACCCCTGGTCAAAATCTCCACGAATATGTGCGATTTTTCAGTACGCTATAGGACCTAGACTTGCGACTTATCCTTTTTAGGTTTCTAATCTCATTTGGAATAATAGCTTAATTTAGGTTATACTTTGGTATATTTTAACTTAAATGTATTACTTATAGTGTGTGGAATGATATTTGCTTCAAAAAATAAAGGTTAACGAAGAATTTCCCAATTTAAATGTAAAAGAAATAAATTTCTGAAATCGACTTGAACGCTTAAAAGTGCTTTCCTGCAAAACAGTAAAATATGACTTAAGCACTTTTTCCTTATTTGAATTATATGCGGTTTGACAATTTATTGCTGTACCAGGCTAATATTTTTTTTTTCGGTAATAGACCAAAGCTGCTTCCAATAGAAAATTAAGCCAAACAATTTGAAAATGATCAATCGACATCATTATGTTATACAATTTGCCAAATATGCTTCATGGAAAAATATTTGGTTCCCCTTCAATCAATAAAACTATTAGATAAATTTGGGTATTATATTAAAGTTTTTTTTTTATTTATAATTTTATATTGTTATCAGTACAATATGTGTATTTAATAAGGCAATGTTAGTCTTAAGTTTAAAATTTATAATTAATTTCACAATTATGCATTTGTATAAAAAACTAATAATCACGAGTCTTATTACCGATATTACAAATAAAAATAAAAGTGTTTAATCATAATGATACATTTATCTGATTTAAAACAGCAGATAGTTAGTTGTATACAGAATAACTTTAGTCAATTTAATATAGTTATTGTAAAATTTCCATAAATTTTTCTTTAAAAAAATGGGAGTTTTTCGTACAAAAAACAGCATTTTTAATTACAATTTTGTGTTAGATTTTTTGCAAATTATATATAAAAAAAAATCATTTTATTTGGAAAATATATAATAAATTGCTTAATTTAAAGTTGATTTCGTGTGACTTTGACGAAATTACTTAATTATGCGTTAGCCTAAATTTATACTTATTTATATATAAATTATTTGTCAGCTGTTTCTCTCTTGCTCTCTTTCTGTCTCTGGAAAATTTCAGTTGAACAAACTGTACGTCTTTTTTCCCCCATAGCGGGAATTTTTTTAAAACTGGTGGGAATTTCTGCGGCTTATGCGAACGATTTTGGTTGCCGTTGTTTTTGTGGATGATGTTTCAGCTTCTGATGTTGGTGATGATTTTTCTGTTGTTGATGAATTTTCACTGGCTGCTGCTGTAGCTATTGCTGGCTGTTGCTGCTGCTGTTGCTTCTGCTCTTGTTGTTGCTGGAATCTCAACCGTTTTTGTCTTTGGGTATGCATTGCTTGCATAATTTCATTATGTTTCATACGTAGCATTTGTTGTTTCAATTGTTTTTGATAGATCGTTTCCCTATTCAAAGCTTCTATATCATCTCTGGAACATCTGTTAATATCTCTAACGGTTTTTGCAATGAGTTGATATGTCAAGTGCATTTTAGTGTAAGTGACGGCAACGCAGGATGGTTTACGCTTTCTTATCTGTTCGCGATATACGTGAAGTAGAAAAGGAATTTTTGGGTGTTGTATCAATGAAGCTGGAAGAGATCTGTTTGCATTTTGATTTGTGTTGCCCGATGATGTACGCTTTAGAGGTGGCATGATGAATTTTTTGGAAATATTTTTTTTTTAGAATAATTACTTCACTATTTCACTTAATTTTAGTTTGGGATGGAAGGATGCGTTGTCGCTTAATGTTTGATTTGTACTAATGGTATTTGACAATTTGCCAGGACATTTTATAAACTTTCTAAAAGGTACCTGCATGCCTGTGTGCGTGCTCTCTCCCACAGCATAAGAGAGTGTGGTGGTAGGGTGCAGAGATAATTTGAATATATGTAGTTTCTTGTGTCTTATTAACGCGCGCACACACACACACACACACACACACACAGGCACTATATGTACCTGTCAACTAGAGTTCTTGTTGATTTTGTAAACTCTTTTATTGTGGGTGTGTGTGTGTGTGTGTGTTTTACTTAGTGCAGCCCTTAAAATACATACGCTAATTAGCGGTTAATAAAAACAAATACAAATACATAAAACATTGCTAATCGATTATTAATCCGTATGCTTAAAAATTCTTCATTGGATAGAGAGAGACAACCCCTTTAAAATTTTGTTACCTTCGTAGTCAATACAAAAAATTCTGTTTTTGTTGTTGCTTGACTTGCATACTTTTAGCACAAGGCCACGATGCACTAAAAATGTCAATACATATGAAAATTATTTACTAATTAACAGGGAAACCGCATATATGCAATTGCATGTTTTTTCTGGTATAACGTATGAATGCGGAGATAAGTTATTTATCCGTTTCAGAACTTTTTATGAATTTTGGCAACGATTTGTTAGTGCATATTTTTGCATATTTCACCTTTTAAAGCATATTTTTGCATATCTCAGTCCTAAATGAATATTTTTAATTTTTTTTTTCGAATTTTTAGCGCATATTTGACGCTTTATATCTTTTTTTAAATGCTTACAAGTCATCTAAATCTCATTTCCTCCAATAGCAAATGTAATGTATACATTTTGCTTATATATTACGCAGTTATTATGGACGTTAGTTTCAAATAAAATTAGCTTTTTCTATTTGTGATGGACCTTGTCCCGATTGCATCAGTGTAAACTTTGAAGCAACATTTGTAAATATATAAAAGTTTATTTAGATTTGACAGGCAATATTTTGTTGCTTACTGCAATAATAATTATAAACAAAAAGATTGTCTTATTTATCCAAAATACAATTCCAAAGTTTTAATTCTGATACCCGTAGTCTCTTTTAAAGTTAAAGTTAAATTTTTAAGGCCGTATTAAAAAAACTAGTATTATTTGCTGTAGTTAAAAATTGTGCAGCAATTTTGTTTTAACTTTTACTTCAAACCCAAATTATTCACCCAAATTGCAATCGTGAATAATTTTTTCCCAAAAATGTGTTCCCTTTCTTGATTCCCCTTAAAGTGAATAATATTTTTAACGTGGATGTTTTCACTTTGCCTTGGTTTTGTTCACTTTACTTTTGCATTATATATTATATATTAAAAGTTAGAAATAATTATTTTTAGGACAAGATCAGAAAATAATATCTATGATTAATAACAATAATTCCTTGCAACATAGTTTTTCATTGAACACGAATCTCTTTGGTTCACATGCACTAAATTTTATTGTTTGTATTTTTACATTCACTACGCAATGATAGCGGGAAAAAACGTTCCCATGAAATTCACAATTGCAACTTTCCCTTCATGGGGAATGAAAATTTCATGTGAACAAAAATTTCACATTTTATTCACGATAGGGGTGATTATTTTTTAAATTTTTTATTGTTTTTTTTGTGTTTATTTTATTTTTGTCTTGTTTTATATGCAAAATTTTGTTGAATTGTTAAATTAAAAATATGTTTTCTATTACAAATAGACCAACTAATGCTATTTTTAAGAGCATATTTTTGAGTTTCTAGTGCATATTGAATGTGTATAAAACACTTTTTTTAGAGCATATTTCTGGTTTCCCTGCTAATTGCAATGTCGATATGGGCAATTCCTGGACGACGAACGCGATATTCGTACACTTTTAATTGAGCCAAAATTAAGAAAGGAATGGAATGATCCGATATACAGGGTGGGCCAAAAGAAACCAAGGGGTGTAAAAGTTTAATAACTTTTTTGTTTATTAATTTTTTTTTTATTTTTTCTTTCAGATTATATAGACAACACTTGGAGAATTTATAATGAATGAAAATAATAAATGAAAATCAGAAAATAAGAAATGAATAAATGAAATCAACTTTATTGAAAATTTGATTATGAGTGATGAAGCTCATTTTCATTTGAATGGCTTTGTTAATAAGCAGAACTGTAGGTTCTGGGGTTCAAAAATCCAAGAGCCATTCATTAACGCCAATTGCACCCCATCAGGTGTACAGTATGGTGTGGGATCACATCTAAAAATGTCATTGGGCCCTACTTCTTCGAGAATGAAGATGGAAGTGCTGTAACCGTAAATGGAGAGCGGTATCGGTTTATGATAGAAAATTTTTTACGTCCTGCTCTTGAAAACATACCTGGTATGTGGTTTCAGCAGGACGGAGCCACTGCCCATACTGCCCGAGACACAATGGCACTTTTAAGTCAAATTTTTGGAGAGCGAATAATTTCTCGAAATTCGGAAATTATTTGGCCAGCGCGATCGCCAGATTTGACAGCACCCGACTATTTTCTTTGGGGTTTTTTGAAGGAGCGAGTGTATGTGAACAAACCAGAGACAATCCTTGAACTCAAGGCAAACATTGTTGCAGAAATTCGAACGCTACAGCCACAAGTTTTGAAAAATGCTCTAAAAAGAGCCCATCAGTGCGAAGCTGAAAACGGTGGTCATTTAAGAGACATCATTTTTCATACTTAGTGTAAAAAATTTCCATTTTGTATATTATATAATCTGAAAGAAAAAATAAAAAAAAGTTAATAAACAAAAAAGTTATTAAACTTTTACACCCCTTGGTTTCTTTTGGCCCACCCTGTATATTCACAGTGATTTGAAGAAAGAGAAGAAAGAGTATTTTATATGAAAAAAAAAATATGGGCGGATTCAATAACATAATAAAAATATATAATTAAATATCAGCGAGAAAAGGACACGAGATGAAAAGAAGTTCTTTTTGGTGCACTTATAGAAATGTAGATAATTCAGTGAAATTTGTGAAGATACGAATGGTTTTTTGTTAATGTTGAAATTAAGGTGATCATAAGATCATCTTCTATTTGTAGATTTATGATAAATGCTAATTTTTTTTTAATTGAATAAAGTAAACTGTCGCGACAATTTTTTCCAAGAGAAAAAAAACACCGTAACTTTGCTAATAAAAACGATTGAACTTCAATTAAAAAAATAAATAAAGTAAGAGCAAATGCTTATTTATTGCTGAGTAAAAAAATTGAAAGTCATTGTGAAGGAACTAAATTTTCATTGCTTCCAAAAAATCGATATTTTTAGTTTGCCGTTAGTTAAAGAAAGTTAGCTAAAAGTTCATTTTATTCATTAGAATTACTCCATACTTTTAGAAAATTCTCACCAGAATTTCAAAAATTCGATTTTTTTTAAAGAAATTTATTAACTAATTTTGGTCTAAAATTTAAAAGTTATTTACTTAAATTTCGCGTTTAAATTCTTATAAAACAAATGAATTCTTAAAATCTGTAACTTTTAACAATGTTTCCTAGCTGAAGATATTATCATAGAACACAAAAAATGAAATTTTTCTTAAAAAAAAAATCGCTTCCAATTCGCATCGAAAAAGAGAACTTCTTGCAATGACAACCAACCTTAATAAAAAATCATTAGAAATTATCGAAATTTGCACTACTTCCGAATTGCAAACTCTACATTTTCATGAATTCTTTGGAGTGTCTTTTTTTACTGGGTAATAGTGATTTTGGGCGACGGACGCGTAATGATCGTTGAGGAATATGGAAGTACAAATCATTCAATATAAACTCCGATATATTGCCATTGATAAGATTCATTAAAAATAATAATTGAGCATGGTTCTTCGGCTTTTTAATGTTGGCAAATTGATCTCAGCTAATCTTGGCAAATAAGAGGGAAGGGTTAAAAGGTTTCGATAGCTATATTTTAAATAAAATATAAGGAACTGCTTTTGTATGGATTCGATGTGAACCAAAATCGGTCTTACAAGCGATATGTACGATAACTTTTTTTGTTTTGAAAATGCTATAAAAAAATACTGAATATTTTCTCAAATTTCTTTTTTTATTTGAAAGTACAATCCTTCCGGTTAATAATGAAAAATAATTTCATTCAAATGGCTGCCTCGGCTGGCCATGCAGTAGCCTACACGATCGGTCCAATTTTTAAGCACATTATCGATTGTGTGCAGCTGTATTTCACCAATGGCTTCACGAATATTGTCCTTTAAAGCGTCAATTGTCTCTGGCTTGTCGGCGTAACACTTATCTTTGACGGCACCCCACAAATAATAGTCCAACGGTGTCAAATCGCAGCTCCGAGGTGGCCAAACGACATCAGCTCTGCGGCTGATAATGCGATCTTCAAAAACAGGGCGCAAAACATCGAGTGTAGCTTCGGCTGTGTGGCACGTAGCGCCGTCCTGTTGAAAACAAATGTTGCCAATATCGTCCTCTTCAATTTTCGTGAACAAAAATTCGTTCAACATGGCCCGATAACGATCGCCATTGACTGTAACGGCCACTCCTTGTTCATTTTCGAAAAAAAAAATGGCCCAATTATGCCTCTGGACCAAAATCCGCACAAAACAGTGACTCGTTTTGGGTGCGTCGGCTTTTCAATGTATGCGTGCGGGTTTTCTGTGCCCCAAATGCGACAATTTTGCTTGTTTACATACCCGCCAAGATCAAAATGAGCTTCATCTGAAAAGATGATTTTTTTTGGCAAAATCGGCATCTTCTGTAGGTCGATCGCAGGCCCACTTAGCGAAGCGAAAAACGCATTGGATGGTCAGTTGGCTCGTTCAGCGGAAGAATAAAACTAATTATCTGTCAAATCAGACATGAGCTAAGTGTTACCATTCACGAAATAAGCACTAGTTGAAAAAAAAAACGTTAGATGGCGGACCCTTTATAAAGTTTTAGTAATGAGCGGGTCTTTGAATTCTTTTGCCCATCGTTTAATAACTTTATTTACACTCATTGAAATGTGCTGGACAAAACTTAGCTTTGAGTCAAGCAAAATCCCCAAGTCTGAAAATGTGCTGACCACTTCCAATTTACAGCTATTAAGGATAAAAAAATGACGATTATCTCTTCCTCTTGAGAAGCGCATTCATAGAAATAATCAAAATAATTTTAAAGTTGAATATAATTCAACTCATTTTTCAAACTCAAAAATATTTTAACATCATCAGCATGCAATAAGATGTTACGGTATTTAATTGATTTAGTTATGTGATTTATAAATAGTAAAAACAACATTGTGGTACTCCAGAGGTAACGAAAATTTCCTTTGAAACTGCAGACTTAAATTTGATGGTTGGAGTTCGACCACAAAGATACGATTTTATCCAGTTCAAATAAATACCATCAAAGCCCAAAGTTTATGGTTCACTTTGTCGAACGCTTTGCTAAAATGACATCGGTATATTGACCATTAGTAAAATCTCTATTAACTAATTTTGTAAAATGAAGTATGTTAGTTATAGGTGATAAACCTTTACGAAGTCCTTGCTGGAGGGGTGTAAGTAACGACGAAGCTTGATAAGTTTTTCGAAAAGTTTAGGTATGTCGCTTAATTTGGCAATAACCCTGTAATTTATTACATTTGACTTGTTACCAGATTTGAATAAGGAAACAATGTATGATTTTTTCTAGTTTTGAGGAAAATGTCCTTGCTTTAACGAGATATTAAAAATAATCGATAATGGTACCGCTAAAGCAGATGAGCAGTTGGCACGCCATCCGGTCCACTCTATATATATTGATGATTTCAAAGTTTTTATACAATTTATATATGAGTTGTACTGATTGAAGATGTAGCTATTGTTTGATTGGAGTAAATATTGTAAGGATATTCAATGGACTCATCATAATGAGCATTAGAATAAGAAGAGGCAAAGAAGTCCGCCACTATAGACCTCTCAGCTTTATTATTAAAAACAAAACAAAAAATTTTTTAGCAAAAAAAAATTATTTTTTTTTGGTTGACCTTTTCCTGAAATTATGCATTAAACACATTTACCCCAGCAGGCTACACGAATGCACGGCATTTGTCACCTCGTAGCAGGCTACTTAATTATTTTGGAGATGGCAGCAGCACCATCTGTAGCTGATATTCAAGTACAAACACAAAACATACAGAAGTGTCACGAGACGGAAGATACGGGTATTTTTCAGTTTGTCTCGTTTTCCCTCAAATTTTGTCGTCGGTTTTGTTTTGCTACGTCTTTCTAATGCAATACATTTTTATTAGATGTGTTAATTGGTAAGTAGTAATACACTACAGTATCAAATACACTATGCTTTTCTCTTTCTTCCATGAATTTTAACAAAAACCTGATTGGAGCTTTTTTTACCTGTCACTTTCTTCACTTCTGTGTATTCTGTGGTACAAATACATAGTTCAGTATTGCCACTTTTATATATTTTGCATTTATAAAAATTAATTACTCTTTTAAAATGTACTTATTTCACGTAAAAGTACAAAAATGACTCAATTTATTCTTTACATAAATTTTTGGATATTGTTTCTGTTAAATAATATGAAATAATGGTACAAAATCATTCATTCAATATTTTGCATTGTGCTGGCAACACTGAATTTAGAATTGGACTAACAATTGGACTACACCGACAAAATCAGCGTAGACAACAACCTGTGTATTCTATCCTTGACATTTGGTAGTCGGTAGCTTGCTGCGGTGAATGTGTTTAATGCATTAAGCATATGTTTGAAGCTGCAGGTTTAAGTTTTTTTTTCATTTGATTTACGTTTCCGCTTAAATTTATGTTCATATCATGATAATGCACACAGAAAAATTTCAACTTAAAATCTACTAAAACAAGGTTAATCTAATATTTTTCGGCATAGATTTTGCTTCATATATGTTTCATGTTAATTTAACATAACTTTATTTCACGTTGAATTAACATTTAAGTACTGTTAAAATCAAAATGAAGAATCATGTTGAATCAAAGTTATTTCAAGTTAGATCAACATGAATTTAATTTAATGTAGTAATTGTATTTTATTAATTATTTAACTCACGTGTGGTTGACATAGACATCAGAAAAATTTTAGTATATAAATTAAATTGGCATCCCCGGCCAAGATTTGAACTCGGAACTCATTGCATGGTAGTGAACGTGCTTATCCCTGCAGCCACAACAACTTTAAATATTCTTAAGATACACACTAAATATGTACCATCTTGAATTATATTATAATTTAACATTATTTCTTATCATTTAACATACAATTTATTTGAAAAGTTTTAGTTGTAGTTAAAAAAAATATAAAATGCTTTGACTTGAAAAGTTTTAGTTAAAAAAAAAATATATAAAATACTTTGACTTTACTCCAGGATTCGAACCTGCGATCCTCCGAATGCAAGACTAGTACACTTCCTACCAGCCAGCAGCAGTTTGTCGGCTGTTTACAAACAGAAAAAAACAACAATAATACAAAAAAAACTACACAACTAAACACAAAGTGTATTGCAGCTATGAACAAAGCAAATAAACACCAACACACTCAAACAACATATTATTTCTTGTAAAATTAATGTGATTTGAATGAATTTGAATCAAGCTTTTGGCATGGTGATTTTACATTGGTATTTTTTCTGTGTGTGATTATCTTCATTATTAACTACCGTCCGACTTTGTTGACCTTAACATTGTTTTTATTTTTCAGGTTTTAAAAATGAAACCGTTCTTACCTTGAGAGAGAAAAAAAATATTAAAGATTTTCTTTAACACTTCAATGATTTTTGCCATTTGACCCTTTATGCAAGTATGTATGTACATTGTTTTAAAAATAAAAATTTTCTTAAAAAGAAGTATACTATACAATAAACAAAAAGAATAAAAAAATAAAATTTCAGCAGTTACGGCAAGTTTTAGAATTTGAGGCGTTTTTTTATCTCACACTACTCGTCGTATTCCAATTTATGTATGTAATTATATTTCCTCTGCCATAATAATTTAAATCTAATATTTCTGCTAACTTTTATTTTCTTTGCTGAATTGAAATGAAAAATTATTTTTTTTTAAGTTTTGTGGTTTTTCATTCTGTTTTTATTCATTAACAAACATCTTTTATTGTTACTTAACATTCACCTAGTTTGGTATTTTCATATTTTTTTTTTGTTGTTGTCTATTTATTTTTAGTTTTAAACCAAAACATAAATTATAATAATGATGATGGTATAACATGGATATGAGCTTGAACATGGATGGCATGCCTGGCCTGGCCTGAACTGGCCTGCTGCTATAAAGCTGCATAACCATTCGAAAAAAAAAACAAAATCTCTTTGGTTAAATGGTCAATGCTTTTAACCATCAACTAACTAACTCACTCGCTCACTCACTCACTCACTCTCTGACTAACAACGTTCGAACGAATGAATTGGCTGCATCATGGACGTTTGGTTGGATGGATGATGGTTTTCAATGTGTACATGATTAAAGAAGAAGAAGATCATGTTAAATGCCGGTCATTTCATGTTCAAAAATTTCTGGTCATTATGGTTTTTTTTCTCTGTCCATTTTAATGCAAATTTATTATTTTTTTTCTTATTAAATGTTGGTTTTTCCTTTTTTATTTTCCTCTAAATAATATAAATTTTTAGTACGAATGTTAATTTTATGAATTTTATTTTTATTTTAGATTAAAAAAAAAATCATATTGTAGCAGTGTGTTATTGGGTTAAATGGTTAGAAACTAAAGTGTTTTATGGGAACAAAAATAATAAAAACGAAACTATTCGATGATAGATCATCATGCATGTGGCATTTAAATGAAATTTGTTCAACGTTTATGTTTAAATTTAAAGCATTTTTGCCTCAAGCAAGCAAATTGAAATACGATGAATCAAAACAATTCACATATTCCATTTGCAATAAAATGCTAAGTATATAAAGCAGAAATCTACATCAACTGACACCACACACAGTGGACCAAACACAAGAAAAAAGATCGCTGATGATGAAGGTTTAGTGGCCTTCGAAAACGGCTGGCTGTTCCGTTCAACTATGTGTTGTTAGTCAGAATATTTACAACAGACTTTGGTGTTATTTGTTCATTAATAATTATCACATGTAATTTGGCTTAAAAAGCGATACGAACTTTAGCTAGTTCAAATCACAAATATCGAAACAAATGGAGTTCGAATAATAATTAAAATTAACTAAAAAGGTAAAAAGTTTTGCTATAAAATCGGGTCCAGATTGATTTGTTATTTATTATTCATGAAAAATGGGACCACCCTAGTGCAGATAATGGGCCAAGAAACTTTATAAAAAATTAAGGGGTGTCTATATTTCGATTTCAAAAGTGCAGTTAAATAAAACAACACTAAGTTACGCAGAAATAAACTTCATTTTGTATTAAGTTACTAAATTCAAAAAATCAAATAAGAATTCCGTTTGAATGGCCCTATTCAAATGGAATTCTTAGGTTTCATAGTATCATAATGTTTAAAATTATTTTAATATAATTATTTTTGCTTTTGTTGTTTTTTATTTTAAATGGAACAAATCTAGTTTAGGGACACCTCCCCAAAATTAAAATAAAGTATCCCATCCTATAGTAAATTGAAAAATAAGAAAAAAAATTAAATTAAAATATTGGCGGCGAGACTTAGTTTCCGAGTTATGGGCCTCTGAAATTCTAGTACAATATTTTGATTATAAGGTGTTTTTCAACGAATATGACCAATATTGGTATCACAAAAATTTTAAAAAAGTACCGTATCTTATAGAAAATTGAAAAATAAGAAGAAAAAATTAAACAAAAAGACTGGCGGCGAGGCTTAATTATAATTTAAAACTATAATTTAATATATAATTATGGTGTTTCCCTAGACGGCACAGCCTAGTAAAAATTTTCTGCTTTGCAAAGTTTTCTTGCCTAATAACGTCTTTCTGCATTGCCGGCCTTTGGCCGGGCTTAAGGATTTTCTCCACCATGGTGTTTCCCGAGACGGCGCAGCCTAGTAAAGATTTTCTGTCTTGCAAAGTTTTCTTGCCTAATAACGTTTTCTTGAATTGCCGGCCTTTGGCCGGGCTTAAGGATTTTCTCCACCATGGTGTTTCCCAAGACGGCGCAGCCTAATAAAGACTTTCTGCTTTGCAAAGTTTTCCTGCTTAATAGCGTTTTCCTGCATGACCGACCAAGAGTCTATTTTTACCATTTCATGAAATGTATTCTCAAAAGCTTTAAGATTGGTAATATTGGTCATATTCGTTGAAAAACAACGTATAATCAAAATATTGTACTAGAATTTCAGAGGCCCATAACTCGGAAACTAAGCCTCGCCGCCAATATTTTTATTTAATTTTTTTTTTCTTCTTTTTCAATTTACTATAGGATAGGATACTTTTTTCATTTTTGGGAGGTGTCCCTAAACTAGATTTAAGCCGAAAAGTGGCCAGGTCTTAACCACCACATTTGTAGGAAGTTTTAACAAATTTTTTACTCGTTTTTCGGTTATTAATCGATAAATGAAATCTTACACTAGTTAAGAAATTAAAGCGAGCAAAGCATCATGTTGAAATCTTAATGTAATATAACACCACTACATAGTACAGACACTTGAAATTTTCAAAGTTAATGTATTTTTATGCAGGCTTCACTAATTAAAAAAAAAATCAAAATTAAATTCGTGTGCGAGTCAAAGTCGGACTTTACTTAATTTATTCTAAAGCCAGAATTTGTTTTTGCTTTCTGTTCTGTTACGAATCAGCTGACTCTTTTTTGTTTATAGAAATCTAATACAAGTCGTTAGTTTTTCTGTTTCGTTCTGTTCTGTTTCGGTTCAACCTCTGAAAATTAAAAAAATGTTAAGGGACAGCATAAATTAAATAACAACATTTTGAAATAAATTGTGTTGCGCTTTTTGAATTAAAAAAATGGATTTTTACAAGAAAAACATTAAATTATATTTAAACATAACAATGGACGATGCAAAACTCATCTCTTTAGTGGAAAACTGACACCCTTCTGATCCGAAATAGTGGATAAGTTACTACAGAAAAAGTAAGTACTAAAATTTTGAAGCAGAACGGCACAGAACAGAACAGCAACAGAAACTAAAGACTAATGAAGCTTTAATACGTCTTAAATAATAACAAACATTTGAAATTTTAAAAACCTCCAACACAGTTGTGCTATGGTGCCACAGATACAGACAGAAGAGAGATCTTAACGTCCAATGTCTTATTGATGATACTACCGATTCATCAACAAGAAAATTTATGATTTTATGATTTTCATCAAGTATAAACTAGAACGTATACGATCAAGTCACCTTTCGAACGAAAAAAAAAACCAAATTAAAATCGCTTTAGCCGTTTGGGAGCTACACAGATTCTGCAGAATATATCTAGAAAAGATGTAATATTTTCTAATCAGCTGGACCGATCTTAATCAAACATAGCTAAGAACATTTTCTCACATCTTTAAAAAAAAAAAAACTAAATGAAAATTAGTAAACTCGTTTGGTCTGTATATAAACTCGTACTGACACACAGATACACAGACACACACTACAAACTTACAACACCCCTTTTTTTGATGAACGAAACACTCGTAAAGATAGATGCAGTTTTTTTTTTTTTTTTTTTTTTTTAACACAAACACAATTCGCAAAGCGATTAGCTTGTCTGCGAAAAACACCCAGGGTCTATGGTAGGAATCGAACCCACGACCTCTGGACTGAGAGGCTAGCATCGCTTCCACTCAGCCACAGGGGCACCCTGTGAGGGGTTAAAAATAAGAAATTATTTACACACATTTTATTTTCCTTTCACTTATTTTTGTACGCACTTAATCACGACATTTTCGGAGTTCTTTAATCTTTGTCATAGTCGAAATCGAAATACGCCAACCAAGATAAGCGACAATGAACGAGAAAACAAACAAAAAAGACACCCTGTCTTCGTAAATGCATCACTGCTCTGCATCATACGGACAAACTTTTATTTAAAATGCATGCTAAGTTCACTGATAATCTGTTTTAGTAGTAATCATCTTTGTACACTAGTGCCCTGCACAAGACCATTTATAAGACCTTTCAAGACATGAGAGATTTTTCAAATGCTTTACTACAGCGAAATATTCTAAAAGAAACGCTAAACAACACTGTTGGCAAGACAAACAACCGAAACAAATGTCTTGCGAACAGTTCTGCTTAGCGTTTGTTTTAGAATATTTCGCTGTAGTAAAGCAATTGGGAAATCTCTCATGTCTTGAAAGGTCTTATAAATGGTCTTGTGCAGGACACTATTGTACACCATATTTGACATTTATATGTGAGTTATCTACTTCAGCGAAACTGTTTAGAACATTTAAATTTCCATTTGCAGCGCAGTGATGCATTTCATAATTTCAAGTACACGCAAAGAAAAAATATGGTTGAGGTAACCATAATCAAACAGCAACATACTATGATTGAATTATATGGTTGCAGTCAAATCATATTATTGTTAATAGAAAAAAGCTTTAACAATTTTATTATTTGAGTTAATTATAATATTATCTGAGTTAATTATATTATTATCTGAGTTAATTATATTATAGTCTTAGTATTGTACATAAGACAACACTATTGTTAGATGTGACTAAAATATAATTGAGACTCATCATACCATGTTCTAATATTATAATAATATTGTTACAGACGACCACATTATTATTTAATATAATAATACTATTTTGTTTTTTAATTATACATTTATTGTAGAAACAGCTGTGCGTTAAATTCGAAATAAAAATAATTTAATACTGTTGAAATAATATGTATAAATAGAAATGTATACTTACACGACATACAGACATTTATATATAAAGAGATACACATATGCCTATATATTTTTATTTGTCTTCCCTTTTGTTTATTCTTTATTTATTTATTCATTTATTTAACACCACCAGTGCACCAGTACCGATAGCTTACAAACGAAATACTGAACTGACAGATGATTCTGAAAAAGATTTTTTTTAAACTTAACATAGTATGGTTCTTTACATTATATTATTTTTAAATAATAATACAAATTATGTTGTAGTTATAAATTTTTAACAAAACTATATTGTTAAACTCTAACCATATCACACTTTTATATGTATGTGATAATGTAATTATTAAATTCAAACATTTCTCTGTTTATCGTAACGAAATAAATGTTTAAAATAACAATAAGTAGTTTTCGACGACCACATATTTGTTTTAGAGAACATACTATTGTTTTCTCAACCATTCTACAACAATATCTTTTCTTTGCGTGTACATGTATACATGTACCCATTTCTATTTCTTTTTGCTTTCTTACCAACTTTCTGCAACAAGAATATCAGCATCTAAACTAGGACTAAGCTTGAAGAATAGAGCTTTCTACAAATTTGGCCATGTTTGATATTTGATAGTCTAGTAACATGAATCAACTATGTATGTACGTGTTACGGAATGGTGGGTGGGGGGGGGGGGGCGTAAGGGAATATAATATTAAAGCAATAATCAAGAGTTTAATACAAGGTTTAATACTTGAGAAAATTTGTTCCCATGGTCGTGAAAATGTTAAACTCAATCTCCTCAAAGACTTTGACAACTTTGCTGTTTTTGATGCTCTGCTTTAGGTATTAAAAATTATATAAAAATCTTATTTTTATACAAACGTTGATTCGAAAAAGTTTATGTCATGTGTCTTACCAATATAAACTTACAAAAGCTTCAAGTTCATCGAAATAAATTAAAAATCAATTTAGCCATGTAAATGTATAAGATATGACAAACAGTTAAACTCTGTTGGGCTTATGTAATCATTATGACAACAAATGATTTTCCAACAATATTTAAAAGGCCTTTCATATAAGCGCAGTTTTAAGTTTTAAACAGTTATTATTGAATTTCAAAGCGAATGATCTCATCTAATTTTACATTTCCTGACTTCATAACTACTGTTCAAAAAGAGGCAGCTACAGCGTACAAATAAAGGGTCCGCCAGATAACTTTTTTTTTTTTTTTTTTTTTTTTTTTTTTTTTTTTTTTTTTTTGAAAATGCTATAAAAAATCTACTGAAGCTTCGGCTGTGTGGCACGTAGCGCCGTCCTGTTGAAACCAAATGTTGCCAATATCCTCCTCTTCAATTTTTGTGAATAAAAATTCGTTCAACATGGCCCGATAACGATCGCCATTGACTGTAACGGCCACTCCTTGCTCATTTTCGAAAAAAAAATGGCCCAATTATGCCTCTGGACCAAAATCCGCACCAAACAGTGACTCGTTTTGGTTGCGTCGGCTTTTCAATGTATGCGTGCGGGTTTTCTGTGCCCCAAATGCGACAATTTTGCATGTTTACATACCCGCCAAGATCAAAATGAGCTTCATCTGAAAAGATGATTTTTTTTGGCAAAATCGGCATCTTCTGTAGGTCGATCGCAGGTCCACTTAGCGAAGCGAAAACGCATTGGATGGTCATCAGTTGGCTCGTTCACCGGAAGGATAAAACTAATTATCTGTCAAATCAGACATGAGCTAAGTTTTACCATTCACGAAATAAGCACTAGTTGAAAAAAAACGTTAGCTGGCGGACCCTTTATTAAAATATGTATGTATGTATCTAAGTCGTATAAATATGTATATTGTAATTAGTTAGCTTAATGTTTCCTTTTACAATGTAAAAGTAAAAAAGATAAAGAAAAAAATTATGAAATACATTTGTTAAATGAAACTACATATGTACTCATCGATAGTTAGAAAAAAAATATAAATAAACATACTAGTAATTTTTATTTCTCAATTAAATGATGTTTTAGGTTATTTTTCCTGCAGAGATTTTAAATTCAGACATTCGCTTATGCATTCTGTCAGTCAGTCAGTCAATGTTTCATTTGCTTCTTCGTTGGCTCATGCATTGCTTTAGCAAAATAATCATGTTATACGATCATTTGGGGTAAATACCCTTGATTAACGCTTTAATTGTTTATTAGCGTGTGATGAAAGCCTAGAGGCCATAAATTCAATTCCACTATTACTGGAGGTACCAAGAAGATTACATACATACACACAAATACTTAAATATTCGTACATACGTATATCAAGATGCAAAGGACTTGAGAGATAAGAAAAAGCGCACTTGGAGAATAGGAGCAAGCAACCAAGTTAACAAAAGCCTGGTTGCTGTTTAGTATTATTATTTATTATATTATTTGTACTTTTAATCTTTTAATAAAGCTTGAAAAACTTTAGTTACTAATTTACTGACATACAAGGGCTGCAGTCCATGTCTGCAATAATGCAGTAACTAAAATGGAATGCGTAGTCGGCCCATTTTCTAATGCAAACGTATGTATGTACATATAATGTATGTTATGGACTATATAATATCGTGCCACAACCGTCAAAAAAGCTTAAGCGAATTTTCGAAATTCATTTTTTTTTTTTGATGTGTAAACATCTATACGCTAGGGGGTAAAAATCTTTTGACTTTGATTTCTTTGCTGAGATTTCTTTGCTTTTTGCTTTTGCTTTGCATTGTCAAATCGGTGTGAGCTATGTATGAGTGTATTAGTGTTTGAAAGAAGCAATACCAAGCAGAGAAACAAGTCGACCGGCTCGAAGCCGACGGTGCGCCGCCGCCGGTTATTTCTCTGTATATTTCCGTACACCAAAGGTGAAAATGAACCGTAAGAGCTACGTACTTGAAATTTGGACACAATATGTAGACATTTGGCCACTACAACAACAAATACATGAGAGTTAAAAACTAAAGGGTGTTCCAAAACGAGCAACGAAAAATTTTAAAATCCCATGTAATATACATACAATTGTATGTACATATATACACTTGAAATTTTAAAAGTAAGTGTATTTTTATACAGACTACAACAATTAACACTAAATTTAAAAAATTTAAATCAATGGGTGTTCCATCAGTTAGTGCAATTTTGACTTAGTAATTTTGACAACTTGCTGTATCTTGGAAACCGTAAGAGCAAAACTCTTGAAATTTTCAAAAACGGTAAAACTAAAAAATCAAAAAAATTTAAAATCGGCAAATATAAAAAAATCGCCAAAAACAAAAAAAAAATCGCCAAAACGACAAAAAGCACAAAATTAAAAAAATCTCTAGGACTAAAATAAATCGC
Organism: Tachina grossa; assembly: GCA_949987645.1. Lineage (NCBI taxonomy): Eukaryota > Metazoa > Arthropoda > Insecta > Diptera > Tachinidae > Tachina > Tachina grossa. The sequence continues at coordinate 36,272,253 of OX465276.1, read as the reverse complement.
GAAAAACCGGAAAAATCGCCAAAATTAAAAAAATCCTTAAACAAAAAAATCGCCAATATGAAAAAATCTCCAAAATTAAAAAATCGCCTAAATAAAAAAACCCCAAAAAGAGAAAAAAATCGCCAAAATGAAAAAAACCTCAAAAAAATAGAAAAAATGAAAAAAAAAATCGAAAATTAAAAAAACCCAAAAAGAGAAAAAAACGCCAAAACGAGAAAAAGCGATAAAACTGAAAAAAAATCGTTTAGACTGAAAAAAACTTAAAAAATTAAGAAAGCTAAATCAAAAAAAAAAAATCAAAACCGAATGTGCGTGAGTCAAAGTCGCACTTTAATGAATTTATTTTAATTGCAATGCGTACACAACAACAAGAACAGCAACAACTAAACGATGAACAACAGGAATTAAAAATTAAAAAGTAAAAGTAAAGGCATTTACCATAGATGAGCACTGCAGTACCACTAAAGTTTCAGTAAAAACAATAAAAAATTTTACTGATTACTAAAATTTTTTTCTACAATTTTTATAAATTGCCTAAATGATTTGTTATATGATGAGGTGCATTGAATGTCCAGTAATCAGTAATACCCGTATTCATAATGAAATTCTACCAAGTGGCTAAATGTTTTTCATACAAAAGTTTCAAAATTTGAATGAAAAAACTTTGCCACTTGCTACGGCCCTACGATTTTACTAGTAATGCAAATTAAATTTCATTAGCAGTAAAAATTTACTGAATTTTTTTAGTAATCAGTAAATTTACTGCTTACTGCAATTTTGAATGCAGTACATATACATATACTGCAGTGCGCCCAGTTACTAACCAAATAAGTTTAATAAAACAAACAAAAACCAACAAATTCATATGTAAATATTTACAATGTTGAAAGTTTTGATACTTTTAATTAATTAATTTAAAAAAAGATACTAAAAGCATAAGTATAGGGTGTTTTTTTAAGAGGTATAGAACTTTGAATTAAAATAAAACACAAGCAAATCGTTTTAATGTCCATCAATTTGGCTTTATTGGAAGGATAATTTTATGCCATTAATGTTTAAATATGATTTCGGGCATGTGGCCGCCGCCGCTGGCTCGAATAAAGCCAATTCTACAGGTCCAATTTTCAACCACTTTTTCGAGCATATGGGGCCGTATGTTGGCAATAACGCCACGAATGTTGGCTTCCAAGTCCCCTAACGTTTCTGATTTGTTGGCGTAGACGAGCGACTTCACATATCCCCAAAGAAAATAATCCAATGGTGTCAAATCACACGATCTTGGTGGCCAATTGACAGGTCCATTCCGCGAAATTATGCGCTCATCGAATGTTTCCTTCAATAAATCGATTGTGACGTGCGCTGTGTGGCATGTAGCGCCGTCTTGTTGGAACCACAACTCATCCACATTCATGCCATCCAATTCGCTAACAAAATAGTCGGTTAGTCGGCTCCAATTGCTGTGCACGGTGGCGAATCGATTCATTCGGGTCCTCTTCAACACTTTGCTCTACAGCGGCAATTGTTTCTTCGGTGCGCACTGTTCGACGTCTCTGCGGATGCGTATTATCACATAGAGTAAACGTAGTGCGAAAACGATCCATGGTTAACCGAATTAATTGCTCTGATGGACGATTATGTCGACCATAAAATGGACGGAGCTTGCGGTAAACTTCGCGAACTGAACCATTATTTTCGAAATAAATTTGCACGATTTGCAAGCGTTGTTCTTTTGTCAACCTGTTCATGATGAAATGGCAAACCAAACTAAATATTAATCACTTGACAGCTGACAAAATGGCCGCCAGTTAAAAAAGTGATGCCAACTTAAAGTTCTATACCTCAATAAAAAACACCCTTTACTTCCAACTTAAAAAAAAAATTCATTACTAGATGTTTACACATCTCCTCTGTGATCGGACTCACATTGCTTTTTTTTACTAAAATCGATTATTTCCTAATAGATTTTCGTTATAAAAACGTGGTCCAAAAAATGTGTCGGTTAAGCCTTTTTGGTGGTTATGGCTCGATATAAAAATATTGCTTGTTTGTTGGGTTGCAACTTATTCCGCAAACATGATTTCTGTTTATTCGTGTAATAAACACGTGCAGTGCAACAAGCCGATAGATTTATGTGAGCATGTACATTAGGTATGGCATAGTGGATGACTTTTCGATTTCGACAATCAAGGACCCCTCATTTTGTGAGGTTTAGAAAAAAAAAACATTTGAACCAGAAGGGGGAAAGGTCGCCGCATCATGCTCAAAGTTAAGGCTAAGAGCAATAAATTTGCAAAAAAAAAAACATATAACCTTCCCGGGGTCACCGCTAGAAGGGTGAAATGTATGACCAGATTCCATTAATTTTCTTTGCATAATATCTTTTTTAACACACCGACCGCCTAACTCCTCTTATTAAGGGGGCTGCCATACAAAGGGGAAATTTTTATAAAATTTACTCGCAGGGCTCTAACTGCCCCTAGGGCGTACCTATCGAGGTCAAATGTTACACAGGCCTCTAATATTTTTTCAAAGCAAAGATTTTCTTTAAACATACTTATCGTCTATCTTCAACCATAAAGGAGGTCACCATACAAAAAAAAATTTTGGAATAATTTTTTTAAGAAACCCGCTTGTTCCGCTTTTGTGATGCCACCCAGGGCAGTAAAATGTAAGACCGACCAGCAGCAATTTTCCATCCACCGAACATACCTAGGCCCTGTTTCGAGTCCTTATGGGGCCTCCCATACAAGGTGGTATTTATAAAATTTACTCGCAGGGCTGCAACTGACTCTAGGCCGTACCTATAGAAGTCATACGTATGACTGACCTCCAATATTTTAACATGTAGAGAATTTCTTTAAGAACTGTGTGTACTCTTAAGAAATGTGCTTCCACATGATGAAGTGCCCGATGTTCGTGGAAAACTTCAAACTGTTCTTAAAGGCATTATCATTAGACAAGCTGTGTATTAAGGACCTGCTAACGTTATTGCATTTGGAAGATGATGATGCCATTCAAATATATAATGGTTCATAAGTCCGGTTAAATATATAAGCCCAATTCACAAGAGTATTCTATCAGTTAAAGTAATTTTGAATATGTAATTTTAACAACTTGGTGTAACTTGGAAACCTTAAGAGGCAAACTCTTGAAATTTTTAAAAACGCCAAAACTGAAAAATCAAAAAAAAAACGTCAAAACGAAAAAATCGCCAAAAACCGAGAAAAATCGCCAAAACGAAAAATAAGCACCAAAATTAAAAAACCTCTAAAACTAAAACAAACCGCCAAAAAGAGGAAAAATCGCCAAAAAAAAAAACGAAGAAAAAACGCCAAACTAAAATAAAAATAAAAAAATCGCGAATAACGAAAAAGCCAAAACTAAGAAAAAACGCCAAAACTAAAAATCGCCAAAAACAGGAAAAATCTCAAAAAAACGAAGAAAAAAGGCCAAACTAAAATAACGCCAAAAACTGGCAAAAAGCTCGAAAAAAAGTTAACACTAAGAAAAAGCGCTAAAACTAAAAAAACCGCTAAAACTGAAATAAATCACCAAAAAAGGAAAAATCGAAAAAACGAAGAGAAAACGCCAAATTAAAAAACGCCAAAAACCAACACAAAGCTCGAAAAACGAAAAAAGCTAAAACTAAGAAAGAGCGCCAAAACTAAAAACAAACGGTAAAACCTAAATAAATCGCCAAAATCCAAGAAAAAACGCAAAATAAAATAACGCCAAAAACCGGAAAAATGCGAAAAACGAAAAAGCCAAAACTAAGAAAAAGCGCCAAAACTAAAAAAAATTGCTAAAACTGAAATAAATCGCCAAAAACAGGAAAAATCTCCAAAAACGAGAAAAAACGCCAAACTAAAATAACGCCAAAAACCGACACAAAGCTCAAAAAACGAAAAAGCTAAAACTAAGAACAAGTCTCAAAACAAAAAAATAGCTAAAACTAAAATAAATCGCCAAAAACAGGAAAAATCGGTAAGACGAAGAAAAAGTCCAAAAACCGACACAAATCTCGAAAAACGAAAAAGCTTAAACTAAGGAAAAGCGCCAAAACTAAAAAAAATGGCTAAAACCAAAATAAAGCGCCAAAAACAGGAAAAATCGTCAAAAACCATGAAAAACGCCAAAAAAAAAAAACGAAAAAAGTCAAACATTTGAAAAAGCGCTAAAAATAAAGAAAATCGCCAAAAATAAACTGAAATAGTTTGCTGTGCACTTTACTGATTTAATTTAATTTAAAGACAGTAAGCGCTTAATGAAGGCCCTAACGTTTAAAATAAAGTCCGTTTAGTATTTCTAAGACTTCATTTTCCCTTACCTTAATTGTACAGAATATTTAAGCTTCTATTAAGTTTATTATTTCTGTACTTTTTGTTGTATGTATATTAGTCCATTGTTATAATAGATTAAATTAATATTAATATATAATATAATTAATATTAATTGTACAGAATATTTAAGCTTCTATATATTCACCCTTATTCTATTTGGCGTCGGCAACATAACACGACGTCGTTTTTAATGTTTTTTATCAAACGGTATTCCCGTAGATAGTATTGCCATTTATCGATGACTGTCAGCATATGTTTGGTATTCTGAAAGAAACATTGATGTTGATGTTGCCGTTCATTTTGTCGTCAGTGTTTTTGATGTCGTGTTCTGTTGTGTGCATGCCTCAACGAATTTGAAAAATAATTTAAATTGTAAAAAAGTGAAATATAAGTATATATAAAAATGTACATATTTTTTGAAAAAAGTTCTTAAAAAAAGTGAAAAATATAATATGGACAAAATTAAAATTACCAACCCCAACCAATTTGAAAAGCTTGTGGAAGAGTTGGAAAAGTCCTTCTTTTGCTAAAGGATTCCTCAGGGGTAGTTTCCTAATAATTTCAAGGTGCAGTGAGAAAGTGAGACTGCACTAAATTCCCTCGGTCCACCAATTAGAACTAGTGGTGGATGGCAAAATGTAAGGTAAATAGTGTGTTGGGAAAGTATACTGAGGTTTAAATTAAAAAAAAAGGTTGCAAACAACAGCAGCAAAGCAACTGAAGGCGGGGTATATAAACAATTAGCACTGAGTACCTTTGGAGGAAGCTCCAAGCTCCAATAAACGTTGATCTGATCCCTTTTGTTTCAAAAGTTAGGCTCTATTGTATCCAATACATTCCTAAATGATGTTTTGTTCAGCCGAAAATATTTGTAAAATATTAAAAGGATGAACATTACCCATTATTTTCCAAAAACATGAGAGAACTTATCACTTACTTTTCCTTGGGTAACTAACTGGCAAATGCATGACTTTTGTCTGAGAAATCTTATTTTCACTATTAATTTTTTTTCATCGTCTCAATAGGAAAGAAAAACATTTTATTTTAATTTATTTACAAAGCTTTTACTTATTCAAAAATACTTTTACCAAAAATAGTAAACAAAATGAATCAGCTGACTCAAATATTGGATATGTGTATTGTATTTATCTATAAACAGGCAACGTCGTCATAACACTGTTAAGGAATACAAAGTTAGCATTGATGTTGTGTTATATTGATGTTGTTTCAAAATTGATGACGATGTTGCCGACGCCAAATAGAATAAGGGTGATTATATTAGTCCATTGTTATAATAGATTAAATTAATATTGGTATGAGGACTAAAGGAAAGAAAAACAAACCTTCTAGGAACTTCAACACCGTGTTCAATATTCAAACTCGTATAAATAAGTTATTAGAATATGATTTTACAGTTAAATATAAGCATACATATGCACATACATAGTTTTATAATTTGCAGGCAAAATCTATTAATAGACATTATGCTCATAGAAAAAGTTCAAACCGTCTATCAAGTGTTATAATCTAAACTCTAATCAATGACATTCAATTATTGCAAATATATAAGTTTCATAAAGAATTATTAATGAAAGCTGTCAGTAGCAAAACCTTTATAAACTCAACGTTTATATACACACACGTCATAATCTCTTAGATAAATATGTATTATTCGTTTGAAATAACAGCCAATGTGTTACGTGCCTGCCTCATGCCACTGCTACATGTTTGCCAAAGTATTTAAGAATAACCAAAACCGTTTTCAAACTAAATTTTCAACTCCAAGTCACATACTTTCAGTGTCATCAACAAATACATACATACATGCATAATGCAAATTTAACGTTTGTCTAAACAACTTTATGAACAAAAAACAATCAAACGAACTAAGTGAACATCTGTGGAAATGACAAGAAAATGATTAACTCATTTGGGATAAATATTCGTACGCTGCTCTTATGAGTGGCTGAGTGTATTGCTTTTCTAAACGACCCACCGCAGTCTGGCGGTCTAAAATATGAGAATTGAAAATCTGTTGCAGTCGAATCACTAAAGCTTAGCAATCGATTGGCCAAACAACTTTGTGTACGTATGTACGAGTATCTACAATTAATGACCCTCATCTATAGTTTGTGGCAGCTACAAAAACAGCAGCAAACTTTATATTTAAGCCAGAACATCGCTCGTCTATTCCTGTAAATACTTAATTCTGCATGAAGATGTTCTTCACTTTGCTACTGCAAACTTAAAAATTTTCATACAAATGTAAGTACATATCGCTCATTTACTTCAATAGTGGCATAACTCAAAAAATGAGTTTTTTGAGTTAATAATGCAGAAAGATGCGGCATTTTGTATTTTATCTTGTGTAAAAATTTCATATAAATAGCTTGTACTATCACCTCCTGAGAGAAGAATCTTTTTTCATTTCTCCATTGAGTTGTATGCAAATTGAAAACTTAAAACGCGTTTTCTGCAAAACTGGTTTTTTTGAGTTGTGCCACTATTGAAGTAAATGAGCGATATGTATGAATGAGTGTGCTGAAAATATTCACATGCTTATTTTCTGATACTTATTACCACAAATTATCAGAGTATTTTAGTTAACAGCTACATTTTGTACAAATATGCATACACACACACACACACACGTGTATGTATGTATGTATGTGTAGTGTGTTGAGTGTTTATGTGTATTCTAAATAGCCATTTTCCAATGCTTTATACTCGTTTGTTACAGAGGGAAATAGATTGATTACTCCCAACAAATTTCGCTGCGTTTCTTTTTGTCTTTAGATGTATGTATGAAAACCAATTTCGTACCAATTAGCTTTTAAAAATGTACTTTTTCGAACCCAATAGTACTAAAATCGGTATTTTTTGTATTTTTAACTTTTTTTTATTATATTTTTGGAACATGTCGCTCATTTACTCAAATAACGTCATAACTCAAAAAAACTATTTTGCCAGATCACAAATTTCAAGTTTTCAATTTACACACGTCTTAATGAAAAATGAAAATTTTGTGTTTGTTTCAAAAAAAAAGAACTAATTATATGAGGATTAATCTGAATCATTAACTGAAATTTTATTAAAATAGAGACAGTGGAACAGGCAGTAAATACATATCGTTGGTCTAAAGTAAAAAGGCGCTAACGCAAATAATTGCTATTTTACAGGAGAAGGTAAAAACACAATAGAAACTGTAATATTCTTTCTGTAATACTTTTGTACAACTGATTGTAAACACGTTACTTTCAAACTGTTTTAAACATATTGGAATCACTGAAAAACTCTCAATAAGTCCTTTGTTTGTATTAGACTTTCAAGTCTTCGTTTTGATTATGAAAATTCTTTTTCCATATTCGCTGATGAGTGAAAAATTGACAATATTCTCCTGATAACTTTTGAAAGCTCATTAGCTCATCCAATTAATTTTTTAAAGCTTGAAACTCGTTATTTATAGTATTATAATTTCCATTTTCTTTTACAAGTATTTTTTTAATAAGAGAGATACTATACTACTAACATATTCAGTAGTGAATTTTGTTAGCCATGTTAAAATTTTGTAACTTTATTTAGTTTCGTAAAAGTTTCTATAACATTTCTTTTAAAATCCGGTTGTTTAATATTTCTTTTAAAATCCGTAACTATACAACTTTTAATTTTATTTCTAGATACAGGGTGTTTTTTATTGAGGTATAGAACTTTAAGTTGGCATCACTTTTTTAACTGGCGGCCATTTTGTCAAGTGATTAATATTTAGTTTGGTTTGCCATTTCATCATGAACAGGTTGACAAAAGAACAACGCTTGCAAATCGTGCAAATTTATTTCGAAAATAATGGTTCAGTTCGCGAAGTTTACCGCAAGCTCCGTCCATTTTATGGTCGACATAATCGTCCATCGCATAATTTCGCGGAATGGACCTGTCAATTGGCCACCAAGATCGTGTGATTTGACACCATTGGATTATTTTCTTTGGGGATATGTGAAGTCGCTCGTCTACGCCAACAAACCAGAAACGTTAGGGGACTTGGAAGCCAACATTCGTGGCGTTATTGCCAACATACGGCCCCATATGCTCGAAAAGTGGTTGAAAATTGGACCTGTAGAATTGGCTTTATTCGAGCCAGCCGCGGCGGCCACATGCCCGAAATCATATTTAAACATTAATGGCATAAAATTATCCTTCCAATAAAGCCAAATTGATGGACATTAAAACGATTTTCTTGTGTTTTATTTCAATTCGAAGTTCTATACCTCTAAAAAAAACACCCTATATATGTATAAAGTTTTTAATTTCAAAGTAAATTTTAATCGTTTACATACGTATGTATGTAGCATACCTAGCTTTATTTAATTTCATGACTGAAACGATTGATATGATAATAATATAGCAATTTGTTTATTTCTAACAAATTTTATATTAATTTAATACATAAAATAAATGAAGACGGCGCTATCACATTGAAAACGAAACACCGGTGAAGTTAGATGTAGTTCTTTATAATAAACCAATCAAGTGTAACCCCCCGTTGTCACATGCCAGTAGTTACTTGCAAGTAGTGTATACGTATTACTGACGAAAATCAGGAGAAATATAAAAAACACAACAATATTTTGAGTGGCTACACAGCACAGTGCAAGTTAAAATGTCGTCAACAAGTAAAGTTCTAGATAACAGCTTTGCTTCAACTTTTAGTGCAGTGTTGCCAAGAAGTCAATATTGAACTTTAATTGCATTGTTAATATATTTCATTTAATAAAACATAAAATTTATGTTCAAACTTAGCTCTAAAATGAGTCTATGCCATTTCTCAATATCCTTTTTATATAAAAAAAAAATTAGCTATAATACTAACCAAATTAATGAAATAACTCTCTACTCGGCAACACTGTTTTTCGTTTTGTCAGTTTACTTGCGACAAGTGTGAAAATTTACTTGCTTCAAAATTTCATTGCAAGCTGACTCGCAAGTGGCAAAAGTGTGACTGTGTTAGTAAAAAAATGTGAGTGTATTGAGTTTTTTTTACTTGCACTTGCATGTGGCAACGGAGGGTAATGCACATCTAACAAGTTATTCGCTCTCAACAACAAAACAAATGCGCCACTTTTCTCTCAAATTGATTATACTTTAAATGATCGCGATTAATTATTTTTGTGAAAATAAAACAAGGGATAGTCTCTCGCAAATTTTTCAAGTAGTACCAAATGAGTCACGGGGGTACCAACGTACTTTAACCCTAGAATGGTAAACATCGCCTGTGAGGCGAAGCAATATTATTTTTTAACGATATTTTCTGATCGCTTGCACCTAGCTAAGCATGCGCTCGTGCCAACTCAGTTGAGTGTTGTGCGAGGTTGCTCGCACACGTGCTCTGTTTTGCTTCGCTGCATTGCCGAATAATACATATGTTAGTCGCCTGTGAGGCGAATTTTAGCAATAAAGGTAATTTTTTGCACATAAAAGTTTGTTCGTTTTTTCCTTAACAATTAGAGTGTACATATGTATAATCCTTTCAGTTTTTTGTGATGATTGATTCTGAAGCGCAGATACTAAATTGGCAAGGACCTAAGTACGACTGGTGTGCTATTCGTTTGGAAGAAAGGACGCGTATGCCCAAAAGAATTCGAGCAGCAATACATGACGATATTGGTCATAACACTGACGATTATGCAGACGAACCAGGCATAAAAACGGGCAAAAGATCAAAATGGGATTTCTTCTTCCGATATAAAAATGTATGAGCGTATATTTCTCCGGCAAATTAAAGGAAACATACTATTTAGAGCACAGATCAGCAAACTGTTGGCAATGTGACGCAAAAAAATAGTTTGAAAAACTACAAAATTTATTTTGGTGTGGAAAGTTTTTCTCCACTTAAAAACTTTATATTATTTTGTTATATGTTAACTTAATCTCAGGACAATAAGATAAAATAGGTTTTTTTTTATCTCGAATGGAACTTTTTTATTTTTTTATTTTATTTTTAAACAATCTCTTAGAATTAAAGATTAAAATATGTGATAAAAAAAAGTCTGGCATATGTTTAAGACATTTGTAAAATGAACTGGTTTCTGTTTATTTTTGTTACTTAACATTGAATAAATATATTTTATTTTTGGCTTATTAAAATTTTTTTGTTTTTAAAGTCATGTAAGGGCTTTTTATAAAAGTCGCCTCAACAGCGAAGTTTATCATTAATGAGCTAAAAAGTATGTTTACCATTCTAGGGTTAAGGGTTTGAATAGTACCAAAAAAAGTACAATTGTACCAACTTTATCATCCCTGGTATGTATTGAAAAATGTTAGCTAAACTGTTTATTACCTAAATAATTTTTTTTGTGAGATAATCATTTACACACATACATACATTCATATGTATATACAGTACAACTTCGATAGTCCGCACATGCGCCAGGCTGGTCACTCCAGTAATTCGGACGCTTCTACATTTCGGACAATTTAAAATTTTTACCTCCACAATCCGGGAAAAAATTTTTTATGCAAGAACAAAAACTAAAATCCGAGCAAAACATGCGAATTAACGGGAATTTTTGTTTTGTTTTGTTATTCGTAATTTGATTTACATTTTTCACTGTTATTGCTTCAGTTTCGGTTCATTATTTCGCAAGCGTGTTTGTTTAATTCCATTCGAAGTGCCATATTTTTAAATAATAAACGCAAACATAAAATACTAACCTTACATTAGAAGTGTGATATTTTAAAATGTCTTGATGAGGAAAAAACTATTAGGCATCATGCCGAAAATTTCCATGTTCCTAAATCAACGATTTATGACATTAAAAAAGTAGAAATGGATGCAAAAACAAAGATCTCTAATGCAGATGCAAAGAAAGCATTTCCAATTTGCATTCAGTGGGCTGAGGAGAATAAGAGAGACTAGAGCAAAAGGCACAAATCCATCACCTCAACAAAGTTAGTCAGCACAAAATAACTTCGTCTTTTTATATATCATAGTATGTATGTATGTATATATATACATATGTATGTATGTATGTATGTATTTAAATCACTTAGATTATTTTAATATTTTCAACTGCTATAGACCGGACAACTCGTTAATCCGAACGAGCCTAAAACTATATGTTTCCGGATTGTCGAAGATGTACTGTATATAAATATGCACGTACATACATACATATCCATCTACATATGTATTCTTGCTACAAACAATGTTTTTTTTACCTACCACATTGGGCCTGCACATGCATGTCTCGTATTGTCCAGAAAATTATTTATTGCTTTACCCTTGACAGGTATGAATGTGCTTCAATGTGTGTGTGTGTGTGTGTATTCCTAAACTAATACGAGTGTTAATAAGCATTTATGTACATATGTATGTATGTATAAATGTGTGTATGGATTTGCACTTGTGTATCTGTGCGTATGCGACCAGAAAGATAAGTAGTTGGCTTGTGTGATCGTACGTAGTAATTAGGCTTTTAAAATATTTGAGTTAAAATTCTAATTTATATTTACGAGAGTAATTATTTTTAAGCTATTTATGTATGTATTTTAACCTGTGCTAAAAACCGTTTTATCTAATGCAAAATTTCTGAAAATATGATGCTCGCTCAAGGTAGTAATATTTATTTTTGCGTTAAAAGTTAAAGCGTGCTTAATCATGCTTAAATATATGTACATATGTACATACAGTAGACCGCAAAACTGAGGACACACCACCATATAATTAAAGTTTCTTCGATTTTTCTTTCTATTTCAAAAACTAAGCAACAAAAAACAACTAATCACACAAGAGCAAAGCATAATTAATAAACTAACCCGAAAAATAAAAAAAAATTATTACAGAAACATCGTAAGCTCGACCCGCAAAAGTAACGACACACCTTATATATTATCGGAATTTACTTCAACAAATTACAAAATGTATGCAAAATATTACTTTTTAAATACTTGGGTGGTGGTATTTGATTGTGGTATTGATACACACGATATCGACATTTCATTTAATACCATCAAAATTTTATTTTAAATGTTAAATGCTTATTCAATGCATTGCACAGTAGATAATTTGAGCCGAAATCTTAACCAAGGATAATTTTTTTTTGCACTAATAATAATAATGTTTTTGTCAGTGCCGTTAATTAAATGTGCCATGTGGCAGAGTTGTAGCGATGCTAGCCTAAAAAACAAACATTAGCTGATTTACGGGCAGTCGAAGTTGGCATTTGCAAGCAACGTGTTCAGTCCAACATAAAAATTTTACGTTTTTTCTTGTTCTTTTTATCAAAAAGAAGAAGAAGACTCTTAGACGACCAAACTGAATTTATTTGAGAACCGTGAGGGCAGATTTTTTTTGATTGGGGTTTTTCCGGTTTTTTTTAATTTTCTTTCAGACAGCCTCAGCTTTAAAAATAGTGAATTTTTTAATGTTTGAACTAGCGATAAGAATGAAAAGAAACAAATTGGTGCTGCTTAGAATTTTATTATCAATAAAGTTAATTAACTTAATGTTCCAAAACAAGATTTGGCTTCGTCGAAGTAAAATGTACAAACCTTATGTACAAATTTATTGTTAAGGTGGCACAAGGCCCACGAAAAATTTACGGCTTTTTCAAGCAAGATTTTATTTACATGGCTTATACGCCTGTTTATTAGCCCCTTGCGAATTTTCTTTATGCAGAGTTTCAAAAAAAAAAAAAAAACACTATCAGTTCGTTTTACAGATATTTGTATTTTTATTTTATTTTTTCATATGGTGGCAACCCTAAAAATTTCCACTGTTAAGAAAATCAAAAAACCAAGACGTGTCCTGTGATTTAAAATTCTTAAATTCCAAATTTCAGCCATATCGGTCCAAAACTTTGGCTCAAATTAATTTTCGCCTAAAAAGCGGCACAAATTTTCCAATGTGCCAACATGGCAACTTGAAACTTAACACACAAGTTTTATAGGTTGCCACATGTCATCAAATTATTTTTCAAACTACTGCCGCCATCTATGAGTCAAATCAGCTAGTGTTGGAGTCATAATGTTTAATCAATAAACTGGGTGGTTGGAGAATAAAGACAGCTCGGGTAGCTGTGCCTAACCATACGTCTAGACTGCCAATAAATTCATTACAATATATGTGGCAATAAGGAAAAAGTGCTTGAGTAATATTATACTGTTTTGCAGGAGAGCACTTTTAAGCTTTCAAGTCGATTTTCAGAAATTTATTTCTTTTCCAGTTAAATTGAAAAATTCTCTATTAACCTTTATTTTTTTAAGCAAACATCGTTACACACGCTTATCGCGACTTAAGGTACGGTCACACTGGGCAAACATTTGCCCAAAAAAAGCGTAACCACTCAATGTTTGTGAAAAACATTGTGATTCAGACAAGTGTTTCTTAAGTTAAACAGTTTCATAAACAACTAATAGACAACGTCATTGATTCCAACATTATTGGAAACTATTTAACTTAGCAAACAAGTATCTGTATTGAAAGCTTTTTCTTTAATATTTTGTGGTTACGTTTTTTGAGCAAATATTTGCCCAAGTGTGACCATCCCCTTAAGCACTTTTTCTACAGACATATTGCAGCAAATGACAAAATATTGATATTGCAAATGGAGACAGCTCATTCCCGATGCTTGCAATAATTGCAAACAGTTTTTCGTTGACAATTATTGCGAACATGAAACGACAATCTCGGTGTTAATTTATGTTAGACTTTTATGTATTTTCTTAAAAACGTGTGTAGTAAAATAATTTGTATAGTAATAAGTTAATAGAAATAAAAAATTGTTCGATTAATCAGATATTTACAAGCGAATTATATTTTTGCTACACAGAGAAAACAGTGCCTACTAAATACCTCATAAAATAGAACAAAATTAATAAGAAATCTCTATGTTTTTTTTTTCAATACGGAAATCTTATTAATTTCATAGAGAAAGCCTTTTTGAAAAAATCAAGAAGAAATCTTGTAGTTTTTATGAGGTTATCTTATTGATTTTTTAAATAAGGTTGGTTTTCTTCTTGATTTTATGAGACGACCTCATAAAATAAGAAAAAATATGTCTTTCTTTATTCTTTGTGCTTTGCTTATGTATTTTCATTTAAATTCTATACTATATACTTTTATGTATGTATGTAGTATATGTAGATGTTATTTATTTATACTATACATACTTACATAGATACATACATATTATATTGTATTCTTAATTAACTAACTCACCATACATACAAAAACGAAAAAGATCATGAAAAAAAATTGTCTGTGTCTATTTATAGATATGAAATAACAAGACACCTCATAAAATCAAGAAGATTTCCTTATTAAAAAAATCAATAAGATACTTTACACATAATCATATAGGAACCTAATAAAATCAAGAAGAAAACCTTATTGAAAAAATCAATAAGGCAACCTAATAAAATCAATAAGAAATCCCTATAGTTTACAATTTATAAGAAAACCTAATAGAATCAAGAAGTTTTTCTCTCTGGATTGTTTTTTTGGTGACAAAAATAACGGAAATTGAGTAAAAAAAGTTGTGAATAATAAGATTTCTTCTTGATTTTATGTGGTTTTCTTCTTGATAAAATTAATAAGATTTACCACATAAAAACAATAAGGAATATCTATGAAAAAATCTTCGCTTCTTTCTGCTGGGATACCCCTTAGCCTAAAAACGTTTCATAGAGAAAATCTTATTGATTCTATGAGGCAGTTTTTTCTCTGTGTATGCACCTTCCCTGTTGACTTTTTCCATATTATGAGCTACGATTTCCCATAACCTGAACATAAGTGAATCTATCAGCAATATTGTTCCTATATTCGGCCAGCGTTGTTGCTATATTGCCAACATATTTATTGCTAGTCTAAGTCGGGGTTAGCTGGTTGCCAATTCAACCTAATTTAACCTAAAGTCTATTGAAAAACTTGTATTGTACGTAGATTTTTTCGTTTGAACGCAATGATTTTATATACGAGGGTGATTCACTAAAGCAGTATCTTTTTGAATTTCCCGTCTCTTGATTGTAATGGCAACACTGCTCCTATCAAGAGGCAATTATCAGCTGACTTCTGTTGAAATTTGAACAAGCTGTGTCATTTAGTTTGTGTTTGGCAGCCGATGATAATAGACTATCTCGCCTTTTGAGAAGAAAATGAAAAAAACTGAATTTCGAGTGCGATAAAAAACTTTAATCAAACCAAGGAAAAGCTCGTTAAATACTATACTAGTACTCTGCACCATCGATTTCAATAGTAAAAAAGTGATTTACTGACTTTCTTTGTGGTCGCACAAGTACAAATGACGCTGAACGTTCTGGTCGGTCAATTGAGGTCAGTAGACCCGAAAATTTCGACAAAATCCACGATATGGTGTTGGCCGATCGAAGAGCAAAAGTGCGTGAGATTGTTGATGCCACAGTAATTTTATATGGTAGTTCGATTTTAAATGATCAGCAGGGTTCAAGACAAGATGGCTGCCGCGTTTGCTCTGAATTGACCATAAACGTAAACGAGTGACAACTTCAAAGGAATGTTTGGAGCTTTTTAGCCGCAATTCGAATGAGTTTTGTAACCGCGGATGAAACATGGATCCATTACCGTACTCCGAAGACCAAGCAGCAGTCTAAACCTGCTCCAAAGAAGGCCAAGGTGAGTTTATCGGCCAATAAGGTGATGGCAACAGTTTTTTTTTGGGATGCACGCCGGATAATCCACATCGATTACCTTCAAAAGGGAAAAACAATAAACGGCGAATATCATGCAAACTTATTAGACCAATTTAATGAGGATTTAAAAAGAAAACAACCCCATATAGCCAAGAAAAAGTTCTTTTTCATTAAGATAATGCACGAGTGCACACGTGTGCAGTCTTAATGGCAAAACTCTATGAATTGGGCTACAAATTGTTACTCCATCCGCCATATTCTCCAGATGTAGCCCCTAGTGACTACGTGCTATTCCCAAACGTAAAGAAATGGCTCGGTGGAAAGAGGTTTAACTCCAACGGCCAAACAAATGCCTATTTTAAGGACCTCGAAAAATCCTATTTTTTGGAAGGGATACAAAAACTGAAGTAGATTATGTTTTACAAAAAAAAAAAATTCATTCAAAAAGTCGCGGACTTCTTGATCCGCCCTCGTATTATAACGATGTTAACAGAGGCAATGTAACCTTTATTACAAATGGATATTTGTACAAATTTGTTAGATTTATTTGGGAGAGTAAAAAATACTTTTAGTTTTATTTGCAAAAAGAAAAATATCTGCACTTATAATCGTAATTAAAAAAAGCATTTAAAATAAAGCAATTTAAGCAGTTACGCAGTTGTTCACGAAAGTTTTAAATACGAAGTATGTGTGTACTTATGTACATATATCATTCATTCCTCGGTCTATAAAGCCAACAAAATAAGGTAAAATTGAAAGTCAAATTTTTGAAATATATAAAAATATTATACATACTCGTATATGATGTAAAATCATCATCCTTGACCTCTTTACCAAAAATAATATATGTATGTAATAATTACATAAATGAAAATGAAAATGAAAACCATTTCCAGCTCACTATTTGGCAACAACATGACATGTGTACTCGTATCTACAATTGTTGATTATTTGGCATTTGATAATGTTTTATAATGAAAAAGAAGCTGTTGAATTATAACATCAAAAGGCATGAATAAGCAGACAAACAAAAATAAATATGTATAAAAAAAAATAAACTTAAGAAGATTACAAAATATATAAAAGTATGAAGAGCAAAAAACTTCAAAAATCACATACACAACTTTTTCCGACTGTTTGCAGCGCTGAAAGCAGAAATATTAAGAAATTGTAAAAAATTTTAATAAATCGTATTTAAACTAAAACTACTCGTACTTCTTTCTTTTACAACAATTTTTCCCAACTGCTAAAAACCATAACGGATGCTATTAATCAGAAAAATAGTATTTGCTGTTGCTTTAATTTTTATTGTAGTCTAGAAAGATGATGATATGAATGTATGTACTATTAAATGAAGATACAAGCGCGTACAGACAGACATATGTACATACATATGTATGTATGTAAAGGGTGTCCCAACAAGAACGCAAGATTTAAATTTTAAATAAAACACAGATATTTAAAAAAAATCGTAAAACTTTATGATATCGAAAAGTAGACAAAATGAGGTTATGTGTGGAACAACAAATGAAATTTTCAATGGCCGTTTTGCATAAATGCTGCGGTATTTTATTAATGCAGCATCCAATTTCCTCTTTTAAGGCTTGAGTCGTCGTCGGTTTATTCGCGTAAACCATCGACTTCAAAAAACCCCAAAGAAAAAAGTATAATGGTGTTAATCGGACGATCTAGGCGGCCAATTCTGGTCTCCAAAACGCGAAATAACACGACCGGGAAATGACTGATGTAGCATTTTTACTAACCTCGTACCTTCTACTAGCAAACAATAACAATTGTTAAAATATTAAACAATGACACTTCGAATGGCGCCAAATTTAAATCTTGCGTTCTTGTTGGGACACCCTTTACAAGTACATATGTATGTATATAAGTATACATTCAGACAGTCAGTATGTGGAAATATACTCGTACTATAAACTTTGGTAAGTAAGTCTAATGAGCATAATCTTGTTCAACGGAAGACTGAACATTATTACAATAGACGACTGACTGACTGCCTGACTGCATTTTCCAACAGTGGTAACCACTTGCAGTAAGCTGTTTGAAAATTGCATTTACTCTCTAGAACTTATAATGGAAAATGAAAATGATACAAGTGCATTTAATGAAAAACTTGATTATAATCGTTGTCAATTTATAATCGGAATATGAATATGTAGTTAAAAAAAAACATTTTAGCAACTTTGATGTCAAATTTAATAATGATCATTTGTTAGTTGTTGCAGCTGAAGCTTATTCACCCACAGAGAGAAATATCTACATATGTGACAGCGCATAGAGATGGGACCTAAGGGTAAAAAAAATCAATTTTCACTTCTTTTTTTTTTTTTTTTTTGATGTGGACAACATCTGAGCATCGAATGAGACCGATCCCATGCCCCAAAAGTGTTCCCTCCCAGAGATATGCGCGTCTTATGATGATGATGGTACACCAAAGATACACGTATTTAAATCTTTAAAATGGTTCTCCTGAACAAAATAGGTTTTTACCCTTAGGTCCCTTTCTATTTTGTGCGTCACATACATATATGTATGAAATAATAATGACACTAAGTGTTAACTTTTTTAAGTACCTATTTAAGTTATTCATAGTTGATTACTTTCAGCAGTCAAAGTTTACACTTAATTATGGGTAAAGCTGTAACTAAATGCCAACTAACTAATACATTCAAAGAACAGCTGACTGATTTCATTTACAATTTATTTGAAAAGTAAAATCAATTTGTGGCTCTTTAAAATGCACAAAACAAAAAATACTCTTTATTTTCTAACATTTTTCTATATAATAAGCTTTCCTTTTTATCTTTACTTCTAGCATTTATTTCTATTGCGTCCAAAACAATATCCATGTAAAGCAATAAAATAAATTAGAGATGTGTTTTTGGTCAACAAAATTCTATTGAATATTTTTATTTTTACAGGCCCATATTTTAGTTTATTTATAAAGGATGTCCCAACAAGAACGCAAGATTTAAATTTGGCGCCATTCGAAGTGTCATTGTTTGACATTTGAACAATTGTTATTGTTTGCTAGTAGAAGGTACGAGGTTAGTAAAAATGGAGCGCTACACGAATGAACAACGCATTCTCATTGTGAAATTGTTTTACCAAAATGGTGAAAGTTTTGCGGCTACAGTTCGCAAATTTGCGATCAATTTGGGTTCACAATAATACTCCAAAAGAGTCAACTGTAAAGAGATTTATGGATAAATTTGCCGAAATTGGGTCTGTTAGTGATGTAAAGACAACAACGCGCCTTCGACCAGGTCGATCGACCGAAAATGTCGCAGCTGTACGTGATGATGTCGCTCAAACGCAGGTCAAGCGCAAACAGTCAATGGTGTTCGGTATCGTGAAATGATAACCAGTTTTTTCGTGCCTAGAATTGAAGAAATGTATGTGGAGGGCATGTGGTTTCAACAAGACGGCGCCACATGTCATACAGCCAGAGAAACAATTCAATTGCTACATCAGTCATTTCCCGGTCGTGTTATTTCGCGTTTTGGAGACCAGAATTGGCCGCTTAGATCGTGCGATTTAACAACATTAGACTTTTTTCTTTGGGGTTTTTTGAAGTCGATGGTTTACGCGAATAAGCCGACGACGACTCAAGCCTTAAAAGAGGAAATTGGACGCTGCATTAATAAAATACCGCAGCATTTATGCAAAATGGCCATTGAAAATTTCATTAAAAGATCGCGTGTGTGCCAGCAAAGCCGTGGCGGCCATCTGCCCGATTTGTTGTTCCACACATAACCTCATTTTTTCTACTTTACGATGCAATAAAGTTTCACGATTTTTTTTTAATATCTGTGTTTTATTTAAAATTTAAATCTTGCGTTCTTGTTATAAAGACTATAACCAAAAAATTACTTTTATAGATTTTGTAAATTTTTTTAAAGGAAATAAAACTGTTTTTTAATAAAGTCATAAGGTTTTTAATTAATTACAGAATTTATCGTTCAAAATATTATCGACATTTTATTCTCTCTACATAACAATATGCAAGGTTGCATTTCTTTTACCAGCTGAAAGCAGTTGCTGCACTAGTTATGAATTGTGAATAAGAGCTATAACTATCTATGAACTATATTTTAGTTTCTGTTTTATTAATTTCGACTTTGGTTACGATTTCTGAATATGCGCCAATGACACTACCTACAACATAATGGTAAAAAGTTGTACTGCTGAAACTTTCTTATTTACGTACATATATTTTATAAAAATTATTTGTTGTGAGAAAAAAGTTTAACTGAAAATTTTAATTAGGAATAATTTCTTAATCGGACTTACGAAGTTCAGTATTTTCAATACTAAATGAATGAAATATTTTTATTAATTAATGTGATTTTCTAAAGAAGACAAGAAAAATTAAACTACACTTTTTATAGCTGGGGGAAATGCGCATTTTTTTGTGCAGCCACGCACTTCAGGGTATAAGTGCAACAAAGAATATCCTTTGGTTCAATAATACCCTTTATGTTTTTAAGTCCCTCAATTGTTATTATGAATTTATGGCGTAAACCCAATAAGCACTCAAAAAATTCAAATTCAAGTACTTGAAATTTAACTGGAAACAAAGTTGAATTCAAACATTTTTTTTAAGTAAAAGTCAAGTTTGAAAATATTTTGAAATAAAAAATCAAACAACATACAACATGTTCAAACTTTTTCAAATAAGTAATTTATTTTTTAATAAAATTGAAATTGTGGTGAAAAATATCAAAAGGTGATTAAAATCGTGAAAACAATAGTGAAGGTAGATATGCAGAAAATAATTATAAGAAAACTTGTCGATTGCATTTTCCTTTCTATTTTAAAATCATTATTTTTGAAGCTTGAAATATATGTACTTGAATTTACTTGTAATACAAGGTTCAATTACAGGCTTGAATTGAACTGTAATACAATTGAAATGTACGAATTGAATTCAAGTTCCCATTTCACTGGAGAATGCTATTTAAATAAAGTGTAAATCAAGCATAATTCAACCCTGGACATTTGAATATGTTACTTGAATAACAATTGTTTTACACTTGATTTCAAGCAAAATTGCTTATTGGGAAAGCTAGACATAAGTTAGACCAGAATTACTATTGCGAAAAAATGCCTTTGTTTAATAAATAAAAATATTATTATATCAAACTATTTACGAAATACATTTTTAATTTCCACAAAAATTAACTTAGTCTGTTTTTGCTACAAATCTAATCAATATTATTGGCATAATACAAATTGAGCTGCACAACAACAGAATGACTATGGAAAATTTAAAGTGGCAGCTTAAGAAATAAAGTTAATTAATAAATAGCAATACCATGTACTGTTTCAATTAATATTTTGCAAAATAAATAAGAAAAAAAATAGAATAAAAATAAAATAGAAAGAAATAATAAACCACTTGAATTATTGATCTTTTTTATATTTTTCACTTGAAATCTCAACTCAAGAAAACCATAACAAAAAGTGAACAGAAATTCAAAAAAAAATGAAACAGCTGACATTGGTCAGAAACTTTTACAGTAGAACACGGGCATGATTAGCTAAGAGGAATCTAATCGAATAAAATAAGTATGTATATGTATGTATATAACAATTATTTTATAATGAGGGAAAGACAATAATAACACAATAACAAATTTAAAAATTTTAATATATACGAGTAATTAATGTCAATTAATTTTATTTAAAGCAGCTCGAATAAAAGTTAGATGTTTGGGATTTCAAAAAATTGAGTGAAAAATATGCGTTATCATTTAAGGGATATTCACATCACAAGCGGCGAAAATAGTCACCTGGGCAATTGAAATCACCTGATTTGAATTCGCCTTGATTCGAGGTTTCATAGAGTGATAACAATTACTTTACATCCGTAACAGGAATGAGGTATTGATTTTGTTTTTTAGTTTTTAGGGTTCCGTACAGTAAAATGAAAAGGAACACTATTGTTTTCGCTACGATGCACAGTGGGGTGAATAGTAGAGAAAGTGGCGATTAATTCATAGACGCCTAATTTTAAAGTGTTGTTATTTTTTATTGATGAATATTAATAAATACATAAACAACCAGCATTTAAAAAAAATTTTGAAAAATTTTTTTTTTAACTTCTTATGGGCTTTTTTGTATTTTGGAGTTATTTTTGCTGTAACTTTGGAATGAAAAAAGATAAATTAGTAAGTTAAATTGTAAATTAAAGCATACTTTATGTGCCTTTAAAAAATATATATATATATTTTTTTTTAATAAAAAAAACAAATAAATATTTAATATGTATTTTTCACATTGATTTTTGCAACTGGAATTCTCTCACAAAAACCTTCATAACTCAAAAATGGAACAAATGCGCAAATAGGTATTCTGGGAATTATTAGCTAAAATCTTATATTTTAAGAGCATAAAAGCATTTTTCCCTGCACTCATACGCAAAGTTGTTAAAACTCAATGTATATATCAAAAATTCCACATTTTTAGAGCAATTTAATTTTTTTTTAATATTTCTAAAACATTTATCTAAACAAAAAATAATTTTTTAAATGCTCATATACCTGAAGTTGACGGTTCCATTATAAAACTTTTACTTGTAGAAGTCTTAACAAAAACTATAATCACTTGAAATATCAAAATTTTGTCTTTTAATCAATGCTCGTAAAAATAACTAAAATTATTGAACTTTGAACACACACTGCAAATAAAGTAAACTACCAAGAACTTTTATTTTTTCAATTAGTGATGTAGAATTTTATCTACTTTCGTATGGTACCAAATACGGCTGTGAAAATTAAAATTCATCTTTTGAAAGCCTTCACAAGCGGCTTTCACCCCACAGTGCGACGTTCATCAGCCCGTCACTCCGTCACAGGCTGCTGAAATCCTGTAAATTGATTTCTTATCGCACTTTATCTATTCTTATTTAGTATATCCACTTAAAAACCGTTAAAATATGTAGTAAGAATATCAAAGTGCTCTTATAATTAATGACAAACTCCCAACTTTAAGAATACATGAAAAATGTTTTACACAATTTTTTTTTAACCATAACTTATATATGTAAGTGAATATTTTTCTAATATATATTATCACTATCTAATCAAGTGCATTTTGCCAGAGAATAAATTAAATTAAAAATAAAAAATACTAATTTTCCTTTCAACTTTTCTTTATGCAAACAATATTTTTCAATTGGAGATTGTCTTGAAATGGAAAAAAAATAACTCTGCCGCAGTAATTTTCTCTTGCAACATATTTGTCATAAATTAAAATAGAAAATGTCATATTTCCATTACAAATACAACAACAAATAAATCAACAATTTTATTGTAACTTCAACTGGCAATGACCAAAAAAAAATCCACATTTATTTTCATTTTTATATCTGTTATAAGACAAAAGTGGTAAGAAAAAAAAAGAAAGGTAATGAAAACTCCCCAAGAACTTTCATCCGCATTTTATTTTTATTTTTTTTTTAATTTCTTATGCGTCTTGTAACAACTTCAAAGAAACTTTTTCTTTTTTTCATAGAGAATTTCTATTTTTACATGTTTTAAGAGAAGTAAAAAAAAGCAACATTTGTCTCAAGAATATTTACGATGCATTTCATGCACGCCTGCGTTTTTAAAAGACGACATTTAACAGTTAAAGAATTGGCTGTCTGAATGACTGTTTGCCTGCCTGCCTGCCTGCTGGCATAACTAGTCACAGAGCAGCAGGAAATATTCTTGAATACACTTCTTGCTTGTACCAGTTAATTTTGAATTTTTGCACATGATTTGTTGCAAGTACCAAACGAGTTGCATACAAAAAAAAAAAAACTTTGTACACATACCACCCATCTTTTTATTCCATCAGTTCCTTGCTATGAGAATATGTTAAGCTTTTTTAACTTGTTTTTTTTTTTTTTTTGAAACCGGTAACTCACGGAATCATGATCGAAATGTTAAATATTTTCTTTAAGGATGTATGGCAGGAAAAGTGTGTTTCTATTTTATCAGCAGCTTCATACAGCTTCATACAATTGCCCTAATTCAAATGTTGTTTTTGTTTTAACACAAATGTACTTACAAAAAAATTTAAATTTCTGAATTGCTTACCTGTAAAGAAAAGATATAGAAAAAAAAGAATTAATTTATGGGAAAAGAAAGATCGTTTAATTTATTGTACAACAACAAATGTACTTACAAAAAAAATTTAAATTTCTGAATTGCTTACCTGTAAAGAAAAGATATAGAAAAAAAAAGAATTAATTTATGGGAAAAGAAAGATCGTTTAATTTATTGTACAACAACAAAATAATATTATATAAATAAATAAAAAAATATATAAAACAATCAAGTATGCAAATAAGATAATAGATATTTTTCAATTCATAAAAACATTTTCTTATTTAGCAGGGGCTCTACTCTAAAATTCGAAAAGAAAGCAAATGCTATCGATTTGTAATATCGTGCCGTAACCGCCAAAAAAAGCTTAAGCGACATAATTTTCGAACTTCATTTTTGCACTAAAATCGATTATATGCGATCGTAAATAATCAATTTTCGTAATAAAAAAAAACATGTTCCAAAATTGCTCTGATTGACGATTATGTTGACCATAAAATGTACGTAGTACGCTATACGTATTTCGAACAGAACCATGATTTTCAAAATGAATTTGCACAATTTGGAAGCGTTGTTCAGGCGTCAATCATTCCAACTAACCATAAAGGTGGAAGAACATAACACGCGTTCAATGCGCTAATGCGATACACGCTGCTGTCAAAAAAGCTGAAATATTGTGCTTTCATAAGGCAAGTTACATAGAGAAGTTGGCCACGCGCGTACCTCGTAAAAAATTTAACATTCTTCAACTTTCACGCGTTGTATTACCGCTTTTAGACACGCAAAGTTTACTTTCCAAAGTCTTAATTCAGCTGTGTGAAAGACAGAGGGAGGAATACTATCTCTTTCTGTCTTTCTCCCAGCTGAATTAAGACTTTGCAAAGTAAACTTTCCGTGTGTAAAAGGGGTATATACAAAATGACAGCTAGTGTTGCCAGATTCATAAGCTAACATACACAAAAATGATTGGAAATTAATTTTTTTTATTAAACAATGAATACAAAAATGCATTAAATATTTAAAGAAAAATAAAACGTAAATGCAAGACAAAAAAAAGCCGACAAAGGCTTTAAATTTTACAACTAAAAAAACATTAAAAGCGTGTTGTGTAACATTCCATTTGTATAGAGGTAAACGTTTAACAAGCCAGAAAAGCGTTGCCGCGTAACGCGTTGTATGTACTTCCACCTTAAGTCACTCGACAGCTGACAAAATGGCCACCAGTTAAAAAAGTCTTGCCAGCTTAAAGTTGTATACATGTATAGAAAAAACACCTTTTATAAAAAATTAAGCGGATTTTGAAAGCAAATATGCTCTTGTGCTTAAAGCAGAAATAGATCATTTTTCAATTGTTGTTGGACTTCAGTCATATTGTCTTTTTGTTCCTTCCAGAAATCAATGAAAATATTTTCGTTACTTTTTTTATCAAAAAGGTATTTTTTCTGCTCATTTTTTTTAAATTATTATTGCGTTTTTAATTGAATTGAATTATTTATCGTTATTCCAGTTGTCGACATATACGCCACTTTAAAACAATATCAAAAAATTGGAGCGTGTGTACTAGGGTGATCGATTATTCGACTTTTTCCAGAGACCGGTTTTCGAATAGTTCGAATATTTGAAATTATGAAAAACCCGGTTTCGGGTTTTACAATTCAGGAAAAACCGGTCATCCGGTTTTTTTTTTAAGTAAGAAAATTATTATACAAAAGTTTTGATTTTAAATTGCTTTATAAAAAAAGGGTTAACAGTTCATGTAAATTGCATACAATAACAATACAGAAATTAAAGGTAAAACATTAAAATTAACTTCATATACTTATATTTATATATAATATAAAGTTGAGGAATAAACTCTACATACAACCATAATTTTTTGGGTTTGTGGAAACTTGGGAAGAAATTCAAAAAATTAGATATGCCAATATTTAGGTTGCTAATAACAATAACAACAAATGGCATCCAAATGTGGTCTATTATGTTGTTGCTATTATAATTATTTTTTAATTTTTTATTTTTTGTATAAACATATGTATATATGTATTAGCAACCTAAATATTGGCATATTTAATTTTTTGAATTTCTTCCCAAGTTTCCTCAAACCCCAAAAATTATGGTTGTATGTGGAGTTTATTCCTTAATGGTATATACATACATATGAATGTATGGACAAGGTGATCTACCTCTATATGAAATATGAAGGCCAATTAAATTCGCCTCTGCATTACCTCATAAAATAATTTCTCTTAAATTTCATGTTTCAGTAAATGTTGCCATGCTCTAAAAAAGCTTAGAGCTTTTACACTAAAAATATACAAAATCAACAAAACATGCAAAATATACAAATCGAAAAGTATTCGACTCAGCCGGTTTTTAAATTGTAAAAAAACCGGACTATTCGACATTCGAAAAAACAACATTTTGAAAAAACCGACAACCGTATTTTGAAAAAACCGGATTTTAAAACCGGTTGAAAAACCCAGTCGATCACCCTAGTGTGTACCCGTTGTCGAAAACAACTGACTCCTATTGGCAAGTTTATGCTTTTTTCTAGACCTTAGGGAACCGAAATAGATTGTCAGTGGCACAAAATTGATGTGCAGATAGAGCAAACAAGCGCCATTTTTTTTGGTATTTTGTTAAAGTAACGTCGATGTCGACAAATGGAATAAGGGTATTAACTCGCATAAACATTATCAGCTGCTTCCGGTCATTTTAACTTGGCAGCACTGAATTTAGAACATCGAAAACAAGGTTGCATTTCTGAAAACCTACTTAAAACTAATTCAAAAAAGGTTTTAAGTTGGATTTAACAAAATCATTTTGTATGGTAAAACCAGGTTTTAGCAGTTGATTTTAACGATACTGTAGCTATTTTATGTGAAAATTTTTCTGGCCGTGTGATTTCTCGAAAAAAAAAAATCTTGTTATTTTAAACTCTTTTTTTAATTATTTTTCTTGAGGCCGTTTGAAAGATTATGTGTATGGGAACGATCCACAATCGATTGAAGAACTCAAAGATGGAATTCGTTAAGTTATCGAGGACAAATGTGCGAATTGCTGAAAGAAAATTTCATAGATAGAATATGGTCCTGCAAGCGTAGCCATGACGGTCATATCGTCGCTGTTTTAACTAACTGACCTAACTAAAATTTTAAAAGTTTAATAGGGGAGCAGCCTTTATGGTTGTTTTATACATTCATTCTTATGGCTGCGTCAGAAATCTTTTTACTTATACAGGCACAAAAGTAATGCTCACAGTCATGAAAATTGTAGACAATGTGTATTATGACTTATAAAGTCTAGTAGAGGACTTAACTCATTTTTCAAAAAAATCTCAGTTAGGTCGGTTAGTTAAAACAGCGACGATATGGCTCATATTGTTTTCCGTTATTAATGACCAGGAATCGAATTTGCATGCACATGTCATTTTGAAAACAATATTTAAACATTATTTTATTTTAGTGCTTTTTCTTAGGTAAAGGCATATTTTTGAGAATATTTTTCATATTTAGATGCATTTGTTTAAACGCTTAAAATCAGTTTTTGTTTGTATGAAATTTTGTTCTTGACATATCAAAATGAAACCTCTTTTTACAAAATTATTCACCAGTGATCCCTCTAGCATAAAATTTGATGTAACAACTTAAATAACCAAAAACTTCTATTTTCAACTTTCTGGGAAGCACGTTAATCATTCAAATCAAATCAATTTCATTTTAACAAAAAAATCAGAATGAAAACATAATAACACAATAATGCAACTTCCACAAAATACACAAAAACATAAATCAATTACAAAATTAAAAAAAAAATTTTGCACAAAACCTTTCAACATGTCCGCTTTGTTTTAAGCTCTTTCAAAAAAAAAAAAAAAAGAAGTACAATATATGTGGGTGGTTGGTTGGTGGGTTTGTTAAAAAAAATATTATATTGTTAAAGTTTTAAAAAAGTTTTGGCAAAAAAAAAGTAGAAAAAAACAAACAAACAAACAAATGTGGCAAACAAATTTGATTGCAATGTGTTTTAGAGAAACACTAGATAAAATTTATAAAAATAACAACAACTGCAATTGCAACTTCAACCAGCCATCAAGTTGTAGGTGAAATTGAGGTTAATCTGCAACATTTGTTATTGGCAGCAGCAATTCTACATCAATTATGGCATTAGACCGAAGCAAACCAATAATTGCATTCACTTATTCTCGCTCTCTCGTCATAGACATATTATTTTTTTGTATTATCACGATGCATCATGAACATTTTTTATTATTCTTTTTTTTATTTATAAATACGAGTAATTATAAAAAAAAATATAAGTTTATTTCCAACTTTGTGAATAGATAGATGTTTTTATGTTTTGTTTGCAAAAGAGCCATATTAAATATAGAAATTAATAGAAACTATTTTAAATAGTGAAACTTGAAAAACACAGACTTAAGTTAATTTAAAGGTTCAGTAAGCCGACTGTAATGCATTAAACACATTCACCACAGCAGGCTACACGAACACACGACTTCAAATGTCGCTGGCAGCATTTGTCGCCTCGTAGCCGGCTACTTCATTATTTTGGAGACGGCAGCAGCACCATCTGCACCTCATATTCAAATACAAATACATAGTTCAGTATTGCCACTTTCATATATTTTGCATTTATAAAAATCAATTACTCTTTTAAAATGTACTTATTTCAAGTAAAAGTACAAAAATGAATCAATTTATTCTTTACATCAATTTTTGGATATTGTTTCTGTTAAATAATATGAAATAATTGTACAAAATTATTCATTCAACATTTTGTATTATACTGCCAACAATGAATTTTCTCATTGTAGCCAAAGAAATGGAAATTCGAATAATAATTAAAATTAACTAAAAATTAATAGCCATGGGCCTGTGGCAAAAAATTAAATAAAAATATACTTAATAGTAACAAACCAAAAAAGTTTGTCTTAAGTAGAACAAAAAATAAGCAAATTAAGTAACATGTGTATAATTAGTAAAAAGAACAAAACGACAATGGTAAGACTGTTGTAAATATAGTGATGGTAAAATTGAGCTTACAATACAAAAAAGCTTTCAGCAAATTGAAATACGATGAATCAAAAACAATTCACATATTCCATTTGCAATAAAACGCTAAGTATATAAAGCAGAAATCTACATCAACTGACACCACACACAGTGGACCAAACACAAAAGAACGCTGATGATGAAGGTTTAGTGGCCTTCGAAAACGGCTGGCTGTTCCGTTCAACTATGTGTTGTTAACAATATAAATGTCCCATGTAATATACATACAATGGTATGAACATATGTATATTGAAACTTGAATTTTGTAAAATTAGTGTATTTTCATACAGACTACAACAATTAACACTAAAATTTAAAAAAATTTAAATTAAAGGGTGGTCCATCAGTTAATGCAATTTTGACTATGTAATTTTGACAATTTGCTATATCTTGGAAACCGTAAGAGGCAAACACTTGAAATTTTCAAAAACGGTAAAACTAAAAAAACCGAAAATTATAAAATCGCCAAACCAAAAAAAAACGCCAAAAATTAAAAAAAAATCGCCAAAACGAAAAAAATCGCCAAATTTAAAAATAAATCGCCAAATTCGAAAAAATTGCTAAAATGAAAGAAACGCCAAAATGAAAAAAAACGCCAAAAATCGAAAAAATCGCCAAAACGCAAAAATGTCGCCAAAACTAAAAAAAAAATTTATATAAAAAAAATCGCAAAAATTAAAAAAATCGCCAAAAATAAAAAAAATCGCCAAAATGGAAAAAAGCCAAAAACCGAAAAAAATCGCCAAAACAAGAAAATAAAGTGTCAAAACTAAAAAAAAGAGCCAAAACTTAAAAAAATCTCCAAAACCGAAAAAATGCAAAAAACGCCAAACAAAAAAAAAACCGAAAAGACAGCAAAAACAAAAACGAAAAAAAAAATGCCAAAACTATTTATTATATAGGATGAAGTTTGTATTAAATTACATATCTAGTGTTCGTACGGAACCCTTCGTGCGCGAGTCAGAGTCGCACTTTACTGAATTTATTATTTTTTTGCTTAAATTTTAGCCTCCCCTTCCCCTTCCTTCCAACTGGTAACACCGTGATTCAAAAGAAAATCTCTCTCTCTCTCTATCTCTCTCTCAATGTATTGCCAACAAACATTATTCACGCTTGTAAAATGTAACAACCGCAATAATATATTCAAGCAACATCATCATCATCAACATCATCATTATCATCATCAACACTGTCATAATCATCCTCATGCACATTCTCATCATTGCTATTCTAATGATTGCTGTTTGTTTTATTTTATTTGTTTTTAACACTCGTACATTTTCAAGTGTTTATTTGTTCATTTGCACCTCGAAAAGCTATTGTGGCCTAAACTAAAAGAAATAAGTATTTTTTTATTTTTATTGCTGGAAAAGTGGAAAATGCATATGGCGCATTTGTCCGTCCGGCGCATTTGGCTGTCTGTTTATATATCGGCATTTCATTGTCATTGTGTATTTCTTTTTTTTTCAAAACATTTGGATTTTTGCTTTAAAGATAAAAGTTTTATATTTTTCTGCTCTTTACTAATGTGATTGGTCAAGTTTTTCTTTTTCTTTTCATTCCTCTTAAACGTATTTTATTCACCTTATTTGCTTAGTAAATATTTATGTACGAGTATGTATATGTCTGACTATCTTATTGTTATTATACATAAATAAAAAGAAAACTTACAAATGTTTTAGTTATCTTAACTACAAATACGTTTTTATGCTACAACATAATTTATTGTGCATTAAAGGCCAAAGCTTTTGTAAATGCACAGTGGCATAAAAATGAAATGATGTCCACTCGCACAATAGGATAACTTTTTACTTATTTTTACTTATTTTTACCTTTTATTTTATTTATTTTAATCGAATAAACTAAACATAAATCTTTTTAGATTAAATACAGTGTTGCTAGTTTTTTTCTAGAGCTTATCTCCAATTTTTGATTGTCATCCCCGAAAATCCCCAAATTGGATTTAATATACACAAGTATAAAAAAATTTTAACCACAGTTTACCATTTCAAAAACTTCAGAATCGAAATCTTCTGATTCATCAGCTACAGAGATTTTGTTGTACCTAGTACCTGTATTAAAATAAAAAGCTTTAGCATTTCAACAGAAGGATTAAATTTGTCACAACAAATTGAATTATTTTTAAAGTGTGTGTTTATTCTAAGAAGTGCTTCCAACAAGTCATATTGTATTTTGTTACGTATTTTTGTTTTGGTAGTGTTCATTATTGGTTAATTTTAGACTTGCCAGCCGCAAATTTATTAGCTAAAAAATCATTCTGGTTACCATCAGTTATAAAAAAAATTCCCTAAATCCTCAACAAATCTCCAGATCCCAAAAAAAAAGAAAAAAAAATCATCCCCAATAACGAAAAAATTCCAATTTGGAGAAAATACCCTAACTGGCAACACTGATACTAATATACTTATATAATTCCTTTGCTGCAATAGAGTAGTAGCACATACACATGTATATTCGTCAATAAAAAGCGTCAAGCATAAAATTATTTTTGTGTAATTTAAAAAATTTTGTATAGTTTTGCAGTTTTGTCTATGTAAAACTAAATATGGATTCCGGAACTCCGTATGGAGTGCTCATACTCATGAGTGTGGATATTTATTTGGACAAAATACTCATGATACTCCCGAGTATTCATTCATCATACGCCCCCGCTTGTAGTTGTGTGGAATGGAAAATGTGCTCTGGCTGTTTGAAAATATTAATAGGATAATTAGCAGCGACAATTTAAAATAAATTTAATCTTTAAACAAATGAAATTATTCCTAAAATATGTTTTGTCAAATTTGCAAAAACAAACTACACTGTGTTACACTGTCCTTCAATGCTACCATACAGGTTCATAAAAAATAATTTCATTTAGAAGACACATAGATGCATTCAAAGTAAACGTCAAGCTGGCCAAAAGGAGAATTCAATTAACGGCTGAGGAAGCGGTGTATGTCCTGAAAGGAATGAAAGACTCTAAGATGAAGGAAGAAGCGGAGAAAATTTATCTTGCGGGGAAAACTTGCAAAACTTCTGATATCATGTCGACTAAATTCCTTTTATCATTTATTAGAAGCAAATGTAAACTTCTAGTGGGATATTAACTAAACACTGCTGGTCGGCTTCGTATGCCTTCAAAATAGGACAAATACTCAACGGTAGCTGCAGGAAATGTAAGGAACGCGGGGTAATTGAAACAATAGAACATCTACTGTCCCACTATTCGGCTCTATGCCGCGATATAACTGTCTTGGTGTAGTCATTCGATACAGGCATCACGAACGAGGCTGCCATACTTACAGGTTTTGTTGTCATCTGCTGGTGTTCGTAATAAAGGGTTGCATTTGTATACTAGTTTGTATAGCCAAAACAAATATACCATGGTATGTACCATATAATTGTAGTGTGAGCGACAGAACTAGTATAAGAGTTATTGTGTGTGCGTGCTTTTCCAAATTAAAATACAATTGAAAACAAATAACAATTGCTTATTGTATTGCTGCTGAGCAACTGTTTGATCTGTTTTTGCTCAAAAAATACATATTGTAATACAAATATATGAAAAAACCACTATTGAAACAAATACATGATGTGCAGATGTATGTGTGGACGTTCGTTATGTTATTTTGTGGCCCAGACAAAGTATAGAGAGTAATTACAAATGCATGTGTTTCATGTACATGTATCATTTACTTACATATGTACGTGCAATTTTGCTTTCATTCATCAGCCAATTACATTTGTTCTCAACACATCATAAGGCACTTATGGTAAAAGCAGTTTTATTTATCTTATTTACCTTAGAAAAACAAAAAAAAATAAATGTGCTCATTGCCCAACCATACAATAATTGCTTAAAAAATTAACATTTACAAACTAGTAACAGAATACGATAAATAACATATTTGTTCATACCAGAACCAAAAAACACGCAAAACTGGTGCAAACAGATGTATCTGTGCAATGCTATAGTTCGTAAGGATCAATCCCGGTACATGCAAGGTCTTTGGTAACCCAGATTAATCTTACCTAAAAAGTCAAGATATTTGTACTTAAAGCAATCTAAAGGCCCAACTATAATATGAATAAGCTGGCTTAAGCTAATGTCAGAATTGAACGATAAGTCTGTCAAATGCTTAAACAATTCAGATGTGACTTTTAGGTGGCCATAATGTACTTACATGCACTTAAGTATTCTTTAGCCACAGCTGCACATCTAGGTATTGTCAATAATTTTGTTGTAATTTTGTTTCTTCTCATAACTGCTAAATGAATGCAATTCAATCAAACTAACTTGAAAGAATGTCCTAATCTATTAAAAATTCACATATAAATATATATCACCTTATTACTTGTTTTATTTGTTTTGCCTACTAAAAAGTACAACAGTGAATATACATAAGTAAATACATGTGTATGTGTGTATATGTTTATTGTAAAACAAACAATGAAAATAAAAGTTTTGCTTTATTTTCCGAGTTTAAAATAAAAAAATTTTTAAAATCAATGAATATTTTTTGCTGCTGCTTGTTTGAGTTTAAAAGATGCACAAACAGTTGTTTCCTTACGGAATGTGCGTTCAGTTTGGCACTTTACTTAAGCAAATGACATTTGACGAAACTTGACGAAAAGTTTGTTAAGTACATTATAGTTTGCCACATGCGTTTTATATGTAACCGCACAGTTACTTAAGCTAGCTTATTCATATTATAGTTGGGCCTTAAAGCGTGACCAAAAGTATGGTAAATACGAAATTTCTCAAAACCAAGTACGGAATACTTTATTTATTCAAGTAAAGATTTTTCAAAAGCTAAATTATGGATTTTAGCCATTATTAAGCCTGATCAGTCTTTACCAAATCAGCTACATCGCCTTATAGAATATCATTATTTAGATGCGAATGAGGTATTTTCTTTTCGTGATTTGATTTTTTTTTATTTATTTTCATTTTATAAAGAGAAGTAACACTCAGGCAATTAATGCCTATTACTATTACTAGGTGTTACCTTCTTTAGGAAAGGGATAGTGATAGAGAAGTCTGGTGGTGAAAGAGGAGATAGAGGAAAGCTTCATTATTTTACAACTTATCTATTTGCACGTTTTTTTTTAATAATGCAGTGTTGCAGCGCCTCTGGTGTTAAATGAGGCGTATTAAATTTTTTGGAGCTGTGTTTATTAGTTATTTTACTTCGCTGATGATTCTGCTACACAATAACGATGAAGGAGGGCGCTCTGATGTTACATTAGGATTAGCATCTGCTGAAGTCGGTATAGTTCAGTAATAAGTGACTATGCCTTCTAGCGAACGGATATTTTTGCTGGGTAATCTCATTTTCTGTTCCTTTTAAGTAAAATTCAGAAATACTCGTACTTAAGTTTTTAGGAACATATTTGACTTTAACTTAAACGAAGTTTTTTCTTTCTGTGTATAACAATTCATTGATATTATATTGCAATTAAATGTTTTCTTTTTATATAACCAATTTAAAAACTCTTATTTATTTACAATTTCTTTTTTAATTCAGCTAAAACTACTTCAGCAGAAAAATTTGTTTTAAATGAAATTCTTCGTTAGATAACAACGAATTGAGAGCCATGGTTATTTTGTTTTCCTTTTCTTATCTCTTTTTTATGGTGATAAAATTTATGCTTGTAACCATAAAACTGAACATGGTATCGTCCAGATCAAGCAAATCATCACAAACACCAAAACCTCACTTAGTAGCCTTTTGTCTACATAATTATTATTTATTATGGTCTTTGGCAAAAGAAAATTCATTTGAAAACCACAAAATGCGTTCGAAATAACTTTCACGTCCGTCTAAATGTTCAGTTTTAATATTAAGTGTTTTAACCTTTTTCTGCCCCCCCCTCCCCCTCCTGATTATTTACGGAGAAAACTAAAATGTTTTTAATTTGTATTATGCATGAAAAAGAAATAAGATAATTTCAGGCGATTCAACTCATTTATAACTTGGTTAAATGTTCAACATTCGATGTTGGACAATAATAAATATTTGACTACACAACTATGTCATCTCTTCAAAATGTAAAAAACGAAAAAAATGTGTTCATTAAATCATACCACCATACATATACATACATACATACACACAAATTGCATTTTGCTTGCAACTTTCCCAAAATTAAAGCAATAGTTTTCATGTTCTTCACGTTTACACAAATTATTTGAAAGTTTATGACATTCATTATTGCAGTTTTATGCTATAATTAAGCAGCTTGATAGTGAATAGGCGAAGGGAAATTTGATAGATATCAACAAAAATTATGTTTTGTTAGAAAATTATAAAACATGATTATGGTTATGGCCTCTATGTTGCCTATAATACCGGGTATTAACGCAACTAAGGTCCAAATTCACGGTCTATAGTTAAACTTAAGCCTGTGGTTTAACTAACGATTTTTTAAAATCAATTTTATTAGTTAAACCCCACTTTCATTAATTAACTAAAGACTATGAATTTCAGCCTAAGTGTTATAAATAGGGTGATCGACTCGGTTTTCCAACCGGTTTTAAAACCCGTTTTTTTACAATACGGTTGTCGGTTTTTTCAAAATTTTGATTTTTCGAATGTCGAATAGTCCGGTTTTTTTACAATTTAAAAACCGGCTGAGTCGAATACTTTTCGATTTGTACATTTTGCGTGTTTTTTTGATTTTCGTAAGTATTTTTTTTAGTGTAAGCTTTTTTTGAGCATGTCTAAATTTACTGAAACATGAAATTTAAGAGAAATTATTTTATGAGGTAATAGCAGAGGCGAATTTAATTGGCCTTGCGGTGTGCAATGGATGTTGCAAAAAGTTATTTTTAGTTTTGTTGACATTTTGCTTCATATTTTATATACAGGTAGATATCCATCTTGTCCATACATTAATATGTATGTAATGGGTGTTTTTTATTGAGGTATAGAACTTTAAGTTGGCATCACTTTTTTAACTGGCGGCCATTTTGTCAGCTGTCAAGTGATTAATATTTAGTTTGGTTTGCCATTTCATCATGAACAGGTTGACAAAAGAACAACGCTTGCAAATCGTGCAAATTTATTTCGAAAATAATGGTTCAGTTCGCGAAGTTTACCGCAAGCTCCGTCCATTTTATGGTCGACATAATCGTCCATCAGAGCAATTAATTCGGTTAACCATAGATCGTTTTCGCACTACGTTTACTCTATGTGATAATACGCATCCGCAGAGACGTCGAACAGTGCGCACCGAAGAAACAATTGCCGCTGTAGAGCAAAGTGTTGAAGAGGACCCAATGCACAGCAATTGGAGCTTTGTCCATCAACTTTATGGAAGATTTTGCGCAAAGATCTTGGCTTGCGACTTTACAAGATCCAGCTTGTGCAAGAATTAAAGCCGCGAGACCATGCAATGCGTCGTGATTTTGGTGTATGGGCCGAAAATGAGATTGATCTCGATGCTGATTTTCATCGCAAAATTTTGTTCAGTGATGAGGCTCATTTTTGGTTGAATGGCTACGTCAACAAGCAAAATTGCCGCATTTGGAGTGAAGAGAATCCACATGAGACCCTTGAGACGCCATTACATCCACAAAAACTGACTGTTTGGTGTGCTCTATGGGCTGGTGGAGTCATTGGGCCATACTTCTTCCGAAATAATGCTGGAGAGTCAGTTACCGTTAATGGAGACCGGTATAGAGCCATGATAACCGACTATTTTGTTCCCGAATTGGATGGCATGAATGTGGATGAGTTGTGGTTCCAACAAGACGGCGCTACATGCCACACAGCGCACGTCACAATCGATTTATTGAAGGAAACATTCGATGAGCGCATAATTTTGCGGAATGGACCTGTCAATTGGCCACCAAGATCGTGTGATTTGACACCATTGGATTATTTTCTTTGGGGATATGTGAAGTCGCTCGTCTACGCCAACAAACCAGAAACGTTAGGGGACTTGGAAGCCAACATTCGTGGCGTTATTGCCAACATACGGCCCCATATGCTCGAAAAAGTGGTTGAAAATTGGACCTGTAGAATTGGCTTTATTCGAGCCAGCCGCGGCGGCCACATGCCCGAAATCATATTTAAACATTAATGGCATAAAATTATCCTTCCAATAAAGCCAAATTGATGGACATTAAAACGATTTTCTTGTGTTTTATTTCAATTCGAAGTTCTATACCTCTAAAAAAACACCCGTTATATACCACCATTAAGGAATAAACTCTACATACACCCATCATTTTTGGGGTTTGAGGAAACTTGGGAAGAAATTCAAAAAATTAATTATCCCAATATTTAGGGTGCTGGTGGTTCAGCGTTGTCTATATATCCCATTGTTGCTGTAACAAATCACCAGCAGACCCCAACCACACATTTTGAATAGTCACAAACCTCTTATCTTATGCACAGACTTTCAAGAACTATTTGAGAATTCACAAATAATAATATTTTTGAAAATCACAAAAGAAAAATAAGCGTAGTAGGCTTTGAAACTAATACAAAAAAACCCAGGTTTGTGACTATTCAAAATGTGTGGTTGGGGTCTGCTGGTGATTTGTTACAGCAACAATGGGATATATAGACAACGCTGAACCACCAGCAAACAAATTTCAAATTAAAATAAACTTCTGACAATATGTCGAATAATAAATTTCTTGAATATTTAGGGTGCTAATAAATATGTTTATACAACAAATAAAAAATTTAATAATAATTATAATAACAACATAATAGACCATATTTGGATGCCATTTGTTGACGGCTTGGTACCGGAAATCACAGAATTTTCAAACAAGTTGACGACATCAAACATTTTGCAAGTATTTTTCTTATTGTATTTAAAATATATTTGCTACTGTAGGTGTTATTATAATTATTTTTTTATTTTTTGTATAAACATATTTATTAGCACCCTAAATATTGGCATAATTAATTTTTTGAATTTCTTCCCAAGTTTCCTCAAACCCCAAAAATGATGGTTGTATGTAGAGTTTATTCCTCAACTGTATATTATATATAAATTTTATGTACTATACATAAGTCTATGAAGCTAATTTTTATATTTTACCTTTAATTTTTGTATTGTTTTATAGTATTTACATGAACTGTTAACTCTTTTTTTTAATAAAGCAATTTAAATCAAAACTTTTGTATAATAATTTTCTTACTTAAAAAAACCGGTCGACCGGTTTTTCTGAATTGTTAAAACCGAAACCGGGGTTTTCATAATTTCAAATATTCGAAATATTAGAAAACCGGTTTCTGAAAAAAGTCGAATAATCGATCACCCTAGTTATAAAGCCCTGGCAAAGTAGTTTATCTTTCCTCAATGGGATTTTAAGACTTTGTAGCTATTTTTCTCGAATTTAAAATTATTTTTCTGGATTTCTAGTACTCAATATAATGTTCACACTTACGTGTTTAAAGCCTCATTCGTGTTTTTTAAGAGCTTAAACACAACGATTTTGAGATGTTTTACCATACATTGACTTGTTTCGTTAAACATCTCGAATGAAGTGTTTAAGATTTAAACACTTCCTTAAACACATAAATGGAGTATGTTCAGTCCGTTTTTTGATAACTCTGTCAACTTTTGTGTTGTTATTAAATGGCGGCACGTGAAAAATTATTTGGTAAACAAGTAATTAATTAAAAGACTCAACTATTTACAAAAACATTTGTTGTTTGAAAATAATAAACCAATAAAAAAGCATAATTGTTCTTAATTTTTGCAAATACAATAATTTATTGACAAAACGTCAACCTTTAACATCTCAAGTGTAATGTGAACGGTTGTGTTAAGCTTTTTAAAACCCTTGCCTTAAACACGTTTAAGACCATAAGTGTGAACATGGTATAATACGCTTCGTTTTAAAAACATTGAGATATAACTATAATATGTTTGCTACAACCATAATAACCACAACCACAATCATAGTGTGGTTCTCACAATCATGGCTTATTAGAACTATCCTGTACTTATTTGGAAAATTCTTGATTAAAGAATAAAAACTTAATTTTTTTTAAGATCGCATTTAAGATTGTAATCTTGAATAAAATCTCATTTTAAGATCGAATTCAAAATTTTTTTCTAAATAAAAATCTCAAATTAAGATCATCTTAAAAATTTAAGAATATAATTTTAAAATTAAGACCACGTTCTTGATCTTAAGAATTCATTCTATAAATTAAGAATTTATGCATAAATTTGATAACGTCAATCTTATTGCCCAAATTTCAAGATTGAAATATTAAGTTTTTAAAATCCAAATTCAAGGATTTTGTTTTTAAATTTAGATCGTCATTAGGGTTCCGTACACCAAAGGTGAAAAGGAACCCTATGGTTTTCGCTACGCTGTCCGTCTGTCCGTCACAGGCTATTTTCTCAGAACCCGCAAAAGCTACGGACCTGATATTTGGACAGAGTAATAAGAACCTTTGCCGCTACAATAACAAATACATGAGAGTTAAAAATGAAAGGGTCTTCCAAAACGAGCAACAAAAAATTTTAAAATCCCATGCAATATACATACAATTGTATATAAATTATGTATATTGACACTTGAAATTTGTAAAATTATTGTATTTTTATACAGACTACAACAATTAACACTAAAATTTAAAATAAATTTAAATTAAATAAAAATAAATAAAAATTAAATCATTTAATGCAATTTTGACTATGTAATTTGGACAACTTGCTGTATCTTGAAAACCGTAAGAGGAAAACTCTTGAAATTTTCAAAAACGGTATAACTAAAAAATCGCAAAATTATAAAATCGCCAAACTGAAAAAAAAATCGCCAAAAATTTAAAAAAAAATCGCCCAAACGAAAAAATCGCCAAAATTAAAAAAAAATTCTAGCACTAAAATAAATTGCCAAATTCAAAAAAATCGCCCAAATGAAAAAAACTCGATAATCCGTAAAAATCGCCAAAATGCGAAAAAGGCGCCAAAACAAAAAAAAATATGGTTTATATGAAAAAAAAAATCGCCAAAATTAAAAATTGCCAAAAACCGAAACAAATCGCCAAAGCGAGAAAAAAAGGTGTCAAAACTAAAATAAGCCCCAAAACTCAAAAGAAATCGCCAAAATCGAAAAAACGCCAAAACTAAAAAAACGCTCAAAATTTAAAAAAAAAATTAAAAAATGGCAAAACTATATTTTATATAGGCTAAAGTTCGTATTGAATTACACATCTAGTGTCCGTACGGAACCTTTCGTGTGTGGGTCAAAGTCGCGCTTCACTGAATTTATTTTTCTCTTAGTGTATGTATGTATATAAGATTCGACACAGCCGAATATAGAACTCTTACTTGTTAATAAATAGTTACCTTTACATGTGTTCATACAACACCATGAATCAAAGAATACAAGATTACGCATTCAGCTTTTGAAAAAATTCTTTTTCTGCGCATGTACGTCACATTAGCCGATAAACATAAACACAATCACACAAACACGTGCATTTGGTATATATATATATATATATATATTTTGTTTACATTTCAATTTCTACGTCATTTTGACGTCACACCAGCCAAATACCACACTCTAAAACACTTTTGTGGAAAATTATGTCGATAATAGCAGGCAACACTTTACAGACTACTTTCGACCTAAAATTACACAGCTATATTTTTTCAACGTTTTGTTGATTTTTGAGCACTATCCCCCTTATGCAAAAAAATATTTTACTTTAGCTTTAAAGTTCATAGTAGTTGATAAGCACTTTAAGGCTAACATAGCTTTATTAAAAAATCATATGCAAAAGACAACTTTAAATATTTTGTGATTTATTAATAAATACTGGTAACACCACCGTGTTCAACAACCACTTCACAGCTCATGATGTACAAAATTGAATACAATTTCTTTCGGGTATTCAAATATTTTTTTTATTTTATTAAATAAATTTTTATTATCTTGAAGTAAAGCAACCTAATTTAAAAAATATGAGCTTCTGACTTAATAGGAAAACAGATAAACACAACCATGAAGTAAAAGTAAAAAAATGTGAAAAATTATCACAATTTGTTTTATTCGAATGAAACGAGTATTTGAATATCCAGCTTTTTTCGATTTGTTTTGATTGTATGTACATCACTAAAACATTTTTGTATAATTGTATTTATTTTAATATTTTTTTTATGGATTTTGCTATGTATTTCGAATCAGTTGGATAATTTGGTGATGTTTCCCATTACATGACAGAAATAATAAATTTAAGATAAGAGCAGGCACTTCTAGCTTCATTTTCAGATGTAACATGAATCAGTATGTGGTATATTAGTAAAAATATTTGAGGTACAAAATACACATTTTGGAAATATCAACTTAAAGTAGTCTTAAAAAACGTGGGTGCCTACTTTAGAATTTTTATACAATATTTTTTTTAGAATACAACTTTACTTAACATTGCTTGGCAAAGCTTTATTAAGTTTTTTTGCATAAGACCCTATATGTTTAATTTTGAACAAAATATGTTCAACAATTTTACGCAATGTGTTTAGTTTCCCCCTTATGTTTAATTTTAAAATATGTTTTTTAAATAAAAATGCTTTTAATACATGTGTTTAATTAAATTTATTCATAAAAGGTTTACTGAATTAACATAAAAAATTCACGTTTTGCTTTAAATTTTACATATAATTTTTAGAATTCGAATTAAAATTAAAAATAAATTTCTAAAATTTGAGTAATTTTGTTTCTTACATAAGTATGTATACATATCGCACTTGTTTAACAATACTGTCTTAACTCAGAGCTTTAATTTAATAATTTTTTTACTCATTATTTAAAATATTAACTTATCACTATTTATATAAAACACACAATTATTATTTAGAAACAGCTTTATTTTAATTTTAATTAATTTTATATATGGCGTGCTTCTGTTAGAACATGTGTACTTTTGAGCTTCTTCTTTCTTCTTTCTTCTTGTTAAACATATTTCTGCTGCTTTACGCACATATGTTTAGTTTTCAACATTTTGACGTTATTTAGACATATCTAGCTGTTTTTTAAGCAAACTTTGTTTAAAAATAAACACATCTAAAAGCAGATTTACATTTTTGTATAAAATGAGACAAATATTGTTTTTTTGATACAAATAACTGCACAATCGATATAAATTTAGACAATAAGAATATTTCAACAACAATTTAGACAAAATATGATCCTAAATTTGAGCTAATGTTTTAGAGTGCAGCACACTCAGGTTAACAAACATGCGCAATCCGTAATCTTGTATTCTTTGATTCATGATACAACACCATGATTGAATTATTATCAAAACCTTTGCGCTAATTTACCATTCACTGGCAAATATTATGCTAAAACGATTTTTCATATTAAGTGACTACAAAATGTAGAAGTTATTTTATCATTTTCATAACGCCTGAAGCAATTTTGTTTTTGTTTTTTTTTTCACTTTTATACTGCACTAAAAACAATTTTTACTTTATTGTTCAACAACAAATACATTTCAATAAAAACTTTAAACAAATGAAAGTATTTGCACTCATTTTTGTAAATATTTGCGCAGAACATAAAAAAATGCATATCCGCCAGTTTTATATTTAAATATAATCAACAGGAAAATATTACGAAATATTTATGATCATAATGATGGAAAC
Organism: Tachina grossa; assembly: GCA_949987645.1. Taxonomy (NCBI): domain Eukaryota; kingdom Metazoa; phylum Arthropoda; class Insecta; order Diptera; family Tachinidae; genus Tachina; species Tachina grossa. The sequence goes on along the minus strand of OX465276.1, from coordinate 36,229,425 downwards.
ACAAACAGAAAAAAAGAGATTACCGAAGTGAAATAAAACAATGTAAAACTAAACCACACATTCGCAAATTTGTACATGAATAAATAATTAAAAATAAAAAAAAAAATAAAAAATTCGAAACAATTAAATATATTAAACAAAAAAGTTTCAGCTTCATTATAAAATTCAGTGGAATAGTAACAGGAATAACAAAAAAAAAAAAAAAAAAAAAAAAAAAAACATTTTAAACAATCAAAATCACAAGTTAACCAAAATTGTTGTAATTCATTTTTCTATTTGTTTTTTTTTTTGCAGTTAATTTATTTAAATTATTACGAGTGCAGCAGCATTTAATGTTTATATCTTTTTTTTTGCTGTTATTTTTAACACCAACAATTTCCACTTTCATGTAAAAGTTTATTTTACAAAATTTATTGTTTTTAGTAAAATAAAAACCATAATTTTGTATCTATGAGCGAATCAGTGGACGTACAAGTGTTTGTTTGAATTTGAGAGCACTTGAAAGTGTGGATACGAGTACTTGCGTGTTGCAAATGAATGAATGAATTTATGTATGTGCAGGGCAGCAATAACCGCCATTAGGAATGAGCAAGCAGTACAAGCATACATATTTTTTACATAAATAATAATGATACTAGAATAAGGGGGAATTGTAGTTTCCACACATTGTTCTATTTGTAACCGAAATGTAGAATTGATATGTAGATGGACCGCAATGAAGTAGATTGACTTAAATCGATTGTTATTTGTCAGGGAATTAGAGACAAGCATATGCAAAAAAAGGTTTTTTTTTTTAATAAAACATTAAAATCTTATAAAATAGATTCAATAAAATTAATACTAAAATTATTTTTAGACATAAGGGGCTGTCCATATATTACGTAACGCTCTAGGGGGAGGGGGGGGGAGGGGGGGAGGGTTCGAGTCTTGTTATGGTGGGGGTGGGCAGGGGTCTTTGAAAATGTTACGTAACAGAAAAAATACTAATTTTGTACAAAAATACGTATGTTTTTCTCATTTATTTATTTAATTGATAATATGTGTTGCCTGCATATATTATGTACGAGTATGTATCAGTGATGGGAAATGTGGCACAATTGTGCCATTTTTGGCACTATTGGATGCTGGCTGGCACTGTGGCACTCTCGCTCCTTTTACGGCACTTTTTGTTCATTAAAATGAGAAAACTTTTGTATATTAAGTACTCTTCTTGTACTGCTAACGTTTCTATTGAAAACGTAGTAGGATTTGAGCACAGATTTGAGACTTACAACTGTTCGGTTCTGATGAGGAAAAGAAACACTTTGCCTAGAGACATTGACGATCTATTAAATGGAATAAATTTGTTGCGAAAGCTCATGTCGTAGGGATGATTTTATTTTCAGAAATATTTCACCTCTGAAGTTCAAGAAATTCTTATGTATTCTTCAAACCATTGGTTGTCTCGTCGAGCTGATGTAAATATAGTCCTTGAATAACGGGAACTCTCCAAATATTCCTTTATATCAAATTTTCAGTCATAATGCAGTGATAGAACTTAAATCAGGTTAAATAGTTTGACGGGTGATACGAGTATAAGCAAAATGTGTATGTATTTTTATCTTTTGTCCTTAAAATAATAAATGCGATTAATGTCGAAATGCAATCTGAAGAGGCTTTTTGTTTTCTTCTCATCATTTATGTCGATATGTTTGGAACAAAAAAATCAAGATTGTTGATAAATAAAATATATCGAAATTTTCACCATCTTCCAATAGAAGAAATTTATTGCGTCCCAGGAATGGAACTATTAATAACCAAAAACTCAGCTTCCCAGCTTTAAGTTGTAGAATTCAAAATTAGAATAAAGTCTTTTTACATTTCTTTTGTGTCATATTTTAAAACTAAGTATAACTTCAAGGAATATTATTTGAATTGGTTTGCAAAGTTTGCAGCAGAACATGTTCTAAGTGGAGACACAAATAATGTTGTTTTTTTTTTGTTACACAAATGTATCCAAATGAAACAAAATACGCTAAAAAACAATTAAAAGGGAATACAGACTTAAAAAAGTTCACAAGCTTTAGTATGGGTGAGTTTTAGAAAGATATCAGGGACTAAAAAATTGTTCCAATCAAAAATTTTTAATTAATATTATAGAATCGATCAAGGTAATCCTGCAATTCTCCACTCTTTATTAAGTGTGGAAAGAATCATATTTGCCAACATCAATGCCACGTCAATACAATACTAAAATATTGAGAAACTATTGAGAAACTTACGCTATTTTCAAAATCTGTAGGAACAGAAAAAGACTGTCAAAAGCAAATAATTGTTCTCGATTTCGAGTAGAAAAGCCAAAATTTTTTGGTATTGTATTGACGTGACGTCGATGTTGTCAACAGTTCGAAATTTGATAAAAATTAAAATGTTAAGTAGACTGCAATGAGACATTTTAGCATCTTTTAATGCACGGTAAAGAGTTTTTGAAGTCTATCAATATGTCTTGCTAATATATATATATATATAATGCTAAATCAAAAGAAAGAAAAAATAAATAGCTAACAATTATTGATATTTTTAACATTTACAAATTTATAAACCTTGCTATGGAAATTCATGGAAATTTCCAATTTTTAACACAATAAAGTTTCATTCAAGAACCATAGTATGGATAGACAACAAGTACCAACATTTAAATTATTTTTATAAAAAGTAGTTTGGCACTATTCAAGTGATTTTGGCACTATTTTGAAACATATTCGGCACGAAATGAAGATTTCAAATTCCCATCACTGGTATGTATACTACATACATCTGCCGTATGTCAACTTTTGATATTCGCGAATTCGAATATTTAAAACTTACCTTAAAGTTTATGAAAACTATCCAAAAATTTAACACTTGTTAAATAACATTTGAAAATTATACAAAGTTTTTATAATAAATTTTTTAAATTTATAATAAATCATCTTTCTTTATCCATTTACATTCTGAAATATTCTTAATATATGTATGTATGTACATAAAAACTTCTTTTTATATTAAACTGCAACATATATTAACATTAAATCCATAAAATACATAAAAGAAAATGGTATTTGCAAAAGTTTAGGAAAAGATTTCTTGCAATTCTCATAGACAAAAAAGTGTCCTTTCAAAAAATATATTCTTCCATATATGTATGTACATGACAATATCAAATTATTAAGTTTTAACATTTTTGTTGGTCAACTTGAGGCTACAATGTTTAAGTTTTGAGAGATGTGTTAATGGATACATAGACGTATTTTCATAAGGATATTATTTTAAATTTTTATGCAACAGAACTCAAAAAAAAAATATGAAAACAACAGTGAAATGCGATTGTGTGCCCCTCTAATTTAAGGTATTTTTACGGTATATTTTTTTTAATAGGCAAATATCTATTGAAAATGTAATGTTGTAGAAGGGACAAAAATTAAGAAAAGAAAAATTGAATATCTTTCGTAATTGACATCATTTTGACTCATTTGATATCCCAACAATCTGTACGTTTAAGGCGGGTTAAAAATGTTCTCCTTTAGACAATGAAATATAATTCACCATGGCAACCTTTATTGATCCTAGATATAATTTTTTTTTGTTTCACGCACGTTTTAGATTGCTTTGAAGATGGCCAAACGGAGTCATCTTTAAGCTCTGAAATACACGACGACTTCACTTATAGAAACTAGTGAAAGCGACCTCAAGGCTAATGCCAATTCTCGTCTTCATGTTTGAAATACTGCTCAGTCATCAATACGGACAATTATAGCAGATTATTTGGCAAAAAACGCATAGCAAAAAAATAAAAAAATAATTTTTTTTAATTATTACAAACTAATATTTGTGCCATTCATTTAAATTTCGTTTAGGATTTGTGAATTTTTTTAAACGAATACGAATATCTAGAAACGGCCGAATGTTTTGGAATGCCAATACACATCACTAATATATATGTACATACAGTTTATGAATAAGCTCTCTATAAAAGCATAATTTTTGGAGTTTGAAGACTCTTAGGAAGAAATTTAAAAAATAGTTTCGCCAATATATGGAGTACGTTCATATGTAAGCTTATTTAAATTTTGTCTACGCACTGTGCTAGTCTAACAAATGAATTTAAAACAATGAATTATATTAAATTTTTTTTTTTTAAATAAAAAATTTTAACTATTTAATTTATTTTTTATCTCATTGTTACGTTATTCCATTGTTTTATTTCATTGTTACGTTATTCACAGTTTTGTTACGATCTGTTACTAGGGGGAGGGGGGGGGTTAAAAATAGGGGAAAATAGCGTTACGTAATATATGGACAGCCCCTAAGCCCAGTAAATAACAAAAATTAAAAATTTTAAAAATCTCTAATATATGTATATAGAAAAGATGTGATATCTTCTAAACGGCTGGACCGTTGGACCGCTGGACAGAAAAAACGAAATTAAAATTGGTGCAGCCGTTTGGTCTGTACGTGCACACACACTACAAACTTATAACACTCCTTTTTTTGGTCGGAGATTAAAAATAATTGGAAGTCATTTTTAATGAATCACATTTTTATTTCATTCATTAAAAATATGCGGATAATTAGTAGAATGAAAAAAAAATTAAACATTTTTAAAACCCCCGAATGCATCTAGAAAATATATATATGAAGTCTTGTAAACGGCTGGACCGATTTTCTTAAAATACAGCTAAGAACCCTCTCGATCAAGTCAGCTTACAAACAGAAAAAACTAAATCAAAATCGGACCGTTTGGTCTGTACGTGGACACGGACAGACAAACAGATACACAGACACACACTACAAACTTATAACAACCCTTTTTTTGGTCGGGGGTTAGAAAGAAAAAAAAATATATTGGACCTTATTACAAGTGTCGTATTTCGACTACGACGATTTTGTACTAGACTAAATAACATTGTAACATTTTTTTTATTTAATCTAGTACAAAATATTCGTAGTCGTAGTCAAAATACGACACTCGTAATAAGTAAGGCCCATTAGTCATACAAAAATTTGTAATTACCCTAAAATTTTAGAAAACACTCACAATGCTTTTTAAATAACGATATTTTTTTAGTTTATAAACCAATTTTCAAATAAAAGGCAAATTTTGTAAATAGAAACATTTTTTACGTTTTGAAATTTGTATGGAAAAAATATTTTTTGAAACGAATTTTCGTTATTTTTCATACAAATTTGAAATGTTTAGAAACGAAATTTTTTACAAAATCTGCCTATAAGTCATAAAGGTCATATTGTCATAATATTTTAAAATTTTAGTGTGAAAGCAAAAACAATTATATTTAAATAATTTAAAACATTATGAGAATATAACGATAGTCATAAAATATCGTTTGAATTCCTCAAATATAAGACAAAAATAAAACGTTTGAGAGTAAGAGAAGGTTTGCTGGACTCAAGTCGTAGTATAAATTTAATTTATCATTCAATACAATACACAGAATAAATTTTAGCCAAAATGCTTCCAATTAAATCAATTAATGCTGCTTCAAACAATTTTATAATTGTCCCAATTATATTTTGTTGATTGAAAACAAAAAAAGTTTAATTTTTAGTTAATTTTAATTATTATTCGAACTCCATTTGTTTCTATATTTTGTGATTTGAACGGGCTAAAGTTCGTATCGCTTTTTAAGCCAAATTACATGTGATAATTATTAAAAAAAAATTAAATAAAAATATACTTAATAGTAACAAACCAAAAAAGTTTGTCTTAAGTAGAACAAAAAATAAGCAAATTAAGTAACATGTGTATAATTAGTAAAAAGAACAAAACGACAATGGTAAGACTGTTGTAAATATAGTGATGGTAACATTGAGCTTACAATACAAAAAAGCTTTCAACAAATTGAAATACGATGAATCAAAACAATTCACATATTCCATTTGCAATAAAATGCTAAGTATATAAAGCAGAAATCTACATCAGCTGACACCACACACAGTGGACCAAACACAAAAGAACGCTGATGATGAAGGTTTAGTGGCCTTCGAAAACGGCTGGCTGTTCCGTTCAACTATGTGTTGTTAGTCAGAATATTTACAACAGACTTTGGTGTTATTTGTTCATTAATAATTATCACATGTAATTTGGCTTAAAAAGCGATACGAACTTTAGCCCGTTCAAATCACAAAATATATAAAAAAGTTTAATGTTTGTGGATGTTAGCAAATATGCAAGCATACAGACGAAGATTAAACTTTTGTACGCATTATTAAAAATTCAACAAATTTTTTGATTGTTTGAATTAACTTTGTTTAATGAAAAAAAAATATTTTAGTTTGTGTTTGTGTTTGTTCATGTTTTCATGGAAGTGTGTCAGCCTGTTATTCTAGAAGTACCAAGTTCGAAGCATGACAGCACTGTAAGTTAAAAAATAAAATAAAAACACATGCCTGCATATGTGCAATAATTGAATGAAAAATAATTTGCCACGATAGCCTAGTGGATGTGTGTTAGCCTGTTAGAATGGAGGTACCATGTTCAAAGCCTGTAGCGTAAGTTACGGCATTAAACAAATAAATAAAATAAGTAAGTTAAAATAAATAAATAAAAAAAAATTACTTTTTAAAATTTTTTTACTTTTACTTTTTAAAATTTTATACAATTCAATTACTTTTATTAATTCATTCAACGAACAATTTAATTGTTTAAAATCTCTAAATTCAATTATTAATTTAATTGGGCCAATTAATCATTTGTTTAAAATAAACGCGCACTTTCAATTAACTCTATTAATTGATATCAAACAACAAGAAAACCTCATTGTTACAAATTCATTAATTGATATCATCAATTTGTTTGCAGGACGAAAATCAGTACAGGATTTACTTAATAGTACAAATTTCTAACTAAAATATTAATTAAAGTTGATTTTAAATTTTTTCTGTGTAATAATACAATTTTGATCATAACCCCTCATAATTATAAAGAAATATTCTGAGAATTTTCTTCAATTAAAAACTTAAAAAAAAATTAATAAATTCAGTAAAGCGCGACTTTGACTCGCACATGAAGGTTTAAGTACGGACAGTATATATTTAATACTATACGAACCTTAGCCTATACATATGTATGTGACCTTCTCCGAGAAAAGGGACCTAGTGTGTGAAAATGAAGTTTTGAAAAAAAAAACGCATTTAAAGTTTCATAACGCATTATCACCCAAGTTCCCAAGTTCGATTTGTACGTTTTTATGGGGTAAATAAATTTTTATCGGAAATCTAACTAATTTCATCTTATTCTACACCCTTTTAGGTATCAGAATCCACTCATAAGTCCAAACCGGTTTTTTGACACACTAGGTCTCTTTTCTCGGAGAAGGTCACATATATAGAAATATTTTACCAGATGCAGAAATTATTGAAAAAAAATTTAAGGACCCCATACACGTTTTCCAGTTTTTGGAGATTTTTTTTAGTTTCGGCGATTTTTTTTCGTTTTTGCAATTTTTTAGGTTTTAGCGGGTTTTTTTAGTTTAAGCAATTTTTATATTTTTTTCGGTTGTTTTTTTTTTTTTTTTTTTTTTTGTAAAATCAATATTGCCTTTAATCTTGGGCGTTTTTGCTCTTTCCTTTCGCTTTTTGGCGTTTTTTTTTTGTTTTTGGGCAACATTTTTACTTTTTGTGATTATTTGCTTTATAGCGATTTATTTTAATTTTTGTGATATTTTTCATTTAAACCCTCTTTTCATTTTGGCGATTTTTTTGTTTCGAAATTTTTTTAATTTAGCGATTTTTTAGTTTTAGCGTTTTAGAAAATTTCAAGAGTTTGCCTCTTACGATTTTCAACATATAGGAAGTTGTCAAACTTAACAGATAAAATATCCTTTATTTTTTTTTTTAATTTTAGTGTTAATTAATGTCCCTACAAGAAGAATGACGGTAATTTGATGCATCATCTGATGGCCATTTCTGATGTGTGTATCGATAGCTTAATATAAAAAGGGTCTAACTCAATTTTTTTCGAAATCGTGTTTTTAATGTTTTCTGGGCGACTACGTATAATTGCATCCTCCCTGAAGATCTTAGTACGTTACAGTTCAAAATCAAGGACTTATGGCAACTTAAAAAACTATTTCTGCATGTAAATGCTTTATTTGTTCTTCAGTTGTTTGCTTCTCCTGTAAAATATCGAAAATTCGAGTTAGGCCTTTTTTATATTAAGCCATCGATATATGTGTCCTTAATTATGAAAGTGGTCTAAATCACATGCAGTTTTGCTTCGAAATATTAAATTAATATTGAAAAAATTCAATAAATATTTAATAAATGTTATATAAACTTATATTAATCGTGACTAGAACAACTCTAAAATAAAATGTTTCATAATATAAAAATGTATTTTGATTTGTTCAAATGTAATTTACTAAATATCTCAACCAAAGGAATATATGACTTAGACCACTTTCATAATTAAGGGCACATATGTAAATCAGAAGTTTCTATAATTTTGTTAAGTACGATATGAAAAAAATTGATGTAAACATTCGTATACGTGTGATTGTGTTTCTCTCTGATGAACTAGTAAAACATATATCTGAACTTCTCACTCCACAGTATTTTACTAATCAGTACTGATTACTGTCAGATCTGAAGAAACGAATACATGCATATGTATGCATATTTTAAATCAAACTTTATAAAATTTCTTTTGTAAATTATTGTTCTTATCTTACTTTTTCACAAACATCACAATTTTTTTTTATCACTTTTTTTATCATTTTAATTTTACAAATCGAACGAACTATAAATTATTTTTAGTAAAATTTAATATTTTAGAATTTTTGACATATGTACATTAGCGGCCATATGTATAATCAAAAATTGGCATGAAGTTAGCATAAGTGGCAAAATTTAACATGACCTTAACGTGTTTTGCTATATAATTTTACATTAAAAATCATGCTAGGATGTAATCCTGTGTTAAAACTACATTATGCGGGGATTTTTAATGTCAAATTGTATAGCGGAACTCGTCAACACTTAGTTCAATTTTGTCACTTATGCTAACTTCATGCCAATTTTTGATTATACATATGGCCGTAGATGTTCCACTCTAGCATATATGTATGTACATATGTTAGAGTAGAGTAACTATAATCGCTGTTGAATTTAATGTAAAACTGTTGCAAATGTGTTAGTAAAAAAAATGTTGCTGGTGTTAGTTTTAGTCATTCATTTCTTGTAGGGGTAGTCTGCATCTAGACGACCAAACTTAATTTAGTTGAGAACCATGATAGGGGATTTAATTTATGGTGTTTTTTTTTAAGTGAAATTTTATGTTTGTTTTATTAATAACAAAAATTAAAAATTTTAAAAACTCCCGACTTTTTTCAAAAGAGATGTTATATATATCTTCTAAACGGCTGGACCGATTTTCTTCAAACATAAGAACCCTCTCGATCAAGTCATCTTTCAAACAAAGAAAGCTAAATGAAAATCGGTTTAGCCGTTTGGCCTGCACGTGGACACGGACAGACACACAGATACACAGACACACATTACAAACTTATAACACCCCTTTTTTTAGTCGGGGGTTAAAAATGTTTTTGCTCTTTAAAAGGTTGCTATGTTTTATTCTTAAAAAAAACCACGCTCATTATTGGTGGAAGAAGGCATTGCACTATAATTATATTGAACTTAAGGTCTCTTGTTTTCTCTCGTTGGAAAAACAATTAAAACCTTTTCTACTGGAAAATCATTATTAAAGTTCATAATAGTATCAGAAAATTACAATACAAAACATTCTGCAAGCAAGACCTTGGGAGTCTTTCTCGTTTTACTGCAACTCAATAACTTTTCTTTGTTTTAAACTTTTATAAAGTGTCTTTTTAAATCGACCATGGTCATGGTGAAATTTTCTACATCATCACATTTTATTTTGTTTACTAAAATATACATTTTTGTTTGTTTTTATTTTTTGTTTTTAATTATGTTACTTTTTCAAGTGTTTGTGTGTGTGTGAAATAGCTTTTTTTTCTTTGCTACTGAAGAAGTGCACTTGTGCTGACTCTTACATTTGTTTGCAGAGCAGAAAAAAAAAGCTGTTAAATTTTTATATATTTTTATAAATTCGTTAGTTTTTTTTTTTTTTTTTTTTTTTTTTTTTTTTTTTTTTTTTTTTTTTTTTTTTTTTGTTAAAATGTGTGTGAGTGAGAGTATGTAAAGTTTTTTTTTTAACTACATTCCTTTGATGCGAATTTATTTTTTGTGATTAACAAGCAAATGTTTGTATGGCATTGTTGCATTGTTATACGTATTTTTTTGTAACATTATATGCATTTGTTTATATCGTTTCGCTATGTTTTCTATACAGAAAAATAATATTAAAATATATGTACATACATAATTATATACAATGGCATATCCCAGCTAACAACATTGCAAATAATGTTTAAATAAAAAGAGAGTTCAAACAAAAATGAATAACGAGAGAATTGTAGAGACAATATATCGCTCCTTGATAAACATATGCATTAAACACATTCACCACAGCAGGCTACACGAACACACGACTTCAAATGCCGCAACCAGCATTTGTCGCCTCGTAGCCGGCTACTTAATTATTTTGGAGACGGCAGCAGCACCACCTACACCTCATATTCAAGTATAAATACATAGTTCAGTATTGCCACTTTCATATATTTTACATTTATAAAAATTAATTACTCTTTTAAAATATACTTATTTCACGTAAAAGTACAAAAATTAATCAATTTATGCTTTACATAAATTTTTGGATATAGTTTCTGTTAAATAATATGAAATAATTGTACAAAATCATTCATTCATCATTTTGTATTGTACTGGCAATACTGAATTTTCTCATTGTAGCCAAAGAAATAGAAATTAGTTTAATTGGACTACAACGGCAAAATCAGCATAGACAACAACCTGTAGCCATGTTGCCTTGCTGTCTACAAAAGAATCATTCTCATATAAACAAGTGTATTCTATCCTTGACATTTGGTAGTCGGTAGCTTGCTGTCAGCGTTGTCAACTTTGAAATTTCAAAACGCACCAAAATGGAGAAAAAAACGCGCCATTTGCAAAAAAAAACGCACCAAGCTTAGAATTTATTTTTTTAGTTTAAAATGTTTATTATATTAATTTTGCATTAAAAGTAAATTTTTTTTGTGTTAAAAATTTAACACTAAAACAGGCTTTTACAGTTCAGGGTTAAAAAAATAAAACCTAAAAGGACTTGGCAAATTTTTTACTATAAATTCATTTGTACTACACAGATAATATTATTTTTTTTTTTAATTTCATAAATTCTCTACAAAAGTTTTTAAAGAGATCAACGATTAATAGAAAGGATTCAAAACTAATAAAAGTTCATTATTTATCATTCTAATCAAATATTTTTAATTTTTTTTTTTATCAGAAGTTTAATATATTCATATTAATAACAAAAATTAAGAATTTCAAAAACCCCCGAATATTTCTAGAAAACATGTGATGTCTTCTAAGCGGATGGACCGATTTTATTAAAACATAGCTAACAACCTTATCGATCGTCACCTTTCAAACAGAAAAAACTAAATCAATATTCGGTCCAGCCATTTGGCCTGTACGTGGATTCTTACAGACACACAGATACACATTACAAACTTATAACAGCCCTTTTTTGGTCGGGGGTTGAAAATATAACAATAAAAACAAACAGTCTTTTACACATAATTAAAAAAAAACTTAACCAAAAAAAATTTAAGAAATTCATTATTCGACATATTGTCATAAGTATATTTATGAATTTGAAATTTATTTGCTGTTTGTTCAGCTTTGTCTATATGCATTTCATTGTTGCTGTAAGAAATCATCACTAGAATGCAGCCCGAATAAGAAATTATTTCTGATTAAAATTCACTGCAGTTCAACTAAATCTAAAAAAGCTAATATTTTCATCATTATTGTTGTCATACAACAGATTTCATTTCAAATTGTGATATTTTGTAAACTTCATTACTATTAATATGGTAATTAACACTATCAGGAAGTTAGTAAGTTTCACAACAAAAATTTTTCAGTTTTAACCCATTGTTGTGTTAAATTTGCGTTGGCGCCACCAAAAATTAAAAAACGCACCAAAATTTAAAAAAAGCGCACCACGCACGAACTAAGGAATTTTCGCACAAAAAATTTCAAAAAGCACCCAAAATGGTGCGAAACGCACCAAGTTGACAACGCTGCTTGCTGTGGTGAATGTGTTTAATGCTATATTGTTGAAGCTACATCTGTCATTTATTTCATCGGTTTTGACAAATTACCATGGACAACGTTCTGCGTCTATCAGACAGATGCCACTGAACTAAATACTTTTGAAATCATTTTCTGGTATTTCCATCACTTCTAGAAAAGTATATATATTTGTTTTCCTAAAATGAAGAAACAGAATAAAGTCTGCAACTTCAGGAAAATCGCTGACACATTAATAAAGCCCATAATAACATCGACGGCAGTAACTTCAAATGCTCTCTACTTTTTGTTTTATTTTCTTTTGTACTTATTTTTCTTTGTAGTTTTGTTTACAAAATGTATGAAATTTATTGAAAGTATAGTAATATTTTTGTGAGAATTAACATGTCAGAGCATAAGAAAAAACGATCTCAAAATAAAATTGATTCTATCTCACGACTGATTTCTGGGGCTGTTTTTTGTGTCAATTTGTATGGAAAATGTGTTTAAAGCTTAAATTAGACGTGACATAACCATAACCATACAAAACAGCTGTTCGAACCAAACTTAGGGGCAACACTGTATTTGATTATAGGTGACCCGCCATAACGCCATAGCCATTGCCATAGAAACCAATTGAATTTTTGTTTGTTTATGGTTATGGCATTATGGTATTCTACTTAATCATTAAGATTGATCAGCAAAAGAGGGTATTATTAACATTTAATGCAACTAAATGTTTGTTGGGTTATTGTCACTCGATGGCAATACAAGAGTGTGTGTCTGTTATGCACTTATTCAAATAAAATAGTTTTTTTGTCATAGTTTTTTTTATTATTATTTTTATTATTGTTGCCTTTTCAACTTTTAAATTCAAAATGCATATGTACTTTTTTTAAACGTAATTTTTAGTTTTACTTCTTTTTTTTTAACAATTTATATCAGTTTTACTTCACTCTTTTTTGTGTAGTTAAATTTTTAATTTTTCTTTTATTAACGCAGTATTCGTAAAAAAACGACAGTAAAAAATTACATTTTATTGCAATAATAGTTGTTGTTATTTAAACTGCAACAACTAAATGCAACCAACGACAATAATTATTGTTATGAAAAAAAGGTCCAAAAGATTTGTATTTTCTGCTACCAATAAATTTTTATTTTATTTGCACTGCAAAAAAAATTTTTTTTACAAAATTCATAAAATACATATTAAATTATATTTATTGAAAAAAAAAAAATTTCGATAACACATGAAGCTTAAAAAACCTTTATCTATAATTGTGGGTTAAATAAAAAAATTTAATTGGAGCAAAATAGTGTGAACTGCTTAATAATTGAGCACGGTACACTTAATTTTAGAACACTAATTGAATGCTTTAAAAATTGTAATAGAAATACATAAGTTTTATTCTGGATTCAATAACTTTTATTCGACAACGATTATCGGTATAATAATTATAACGAAAATTTATCGACCTTGCTATTCAGTAACATATTTTAACGATATTCGCTGTCGATTGGGAAAAAAAATTAAATCACAAGATAAAATTCATTGAATTTTTCTTTATTATTCTTTGTGCTTTTCGCTTGTTTTATTTAACATTTTCTAAGCATTAAATGAAAAAATAATTTATTAAGTTGCCATAAGTCCTTGATTTTGAACTGTAACCTACTAAAAATCTTCAAGGAGGATGCAATTATACGTTGTCTCCCAGAAAACGTTAAAAACGCTATTTCTAAAAAAAAATTGAGATACGCCCTTTTTATATTAAGGCATCGATATGTATGTACGTAAGTATTATAAGGCACAACACGTGCATTGTGTCTGACACAATTATTTAGTATAATGAGGGAGCCAGGAAAATCTGATGGCTCTTCTCTTCTTTATGCTCTCCACTTTACCTCTTACATTCCATACTGGCTCAACAAAAATTGCTGTGTGTGAACACAGCATATGGAATGTAACGTCAGATTATTTAAATTCGCTAAAAGTATTTAAAGATTAATATAATTTTGTAGATTTAATTAATTTAATTAGCTTGCACGTTAAATAAAAGTGCCTAAGTATCTTTAAAGGATTAAATTAAAGTAGTTCAATTAAAAAAAGAATTTTTTAAAAACGAATTTTTTTTTTAAATATTTTTTTAAATATAACTTCAAAATTAAGCTCCCTTTGAAAAAGTACCGTCTAAAAGAGTAGTTTATAAGAAACGCACCTCTTAATAAGTATCTTTGAAAAATAATGAAATTATGAAAAAAATATTTAAACAAGTACCTCTTAAAAAGTTTTTTTTAATTAGTATCTTCTAAAAAAAAGTACCTACTAAAAGTATTTCTTTCAAAAACTACCTTCTAACAAAGTATCTTTAAAAAAAAGTACGTTTTAAAAAAAAGTATATTTAAAAAAGAGTAAAGAAAGTACCTTTGAAAAAGTACATTAAAAACATATATTTAAAAAAAATACCTTTTACAAAACTACCTTAAAGGAAAAGTACCTTTTAAAAAAATACCTATTAAAAAATTACCTATTAAAAACAGTACCTTTTTAAAAAGGTATCTTATAAAAAAAGTATCTTTTAAAAAAAGTAACTTTTAAAAAAGTACCTTTTAAAAAAAGTAACTTTTAAAAAAGTACCTTTTTAAAAAAATTACTTTTAATAAAGTATTATTTTAAAAAAAGTACTTTTTTAAAAAGTACCTTTTGAAAAAAGTACCTTTTAAAAAACGTGCCTTTTGAAACAAGCGCCTTTTGAAAAAAGTCCCTTTACAAAAATACATTTAAAAAAAATACCGTCAAAAATCCCTTATTTGAAAGTACCTTTGAAAAACAGTAACTTTAAAAGAATTTTTTTTTAAATGACATGCACATATGTACCTTTAAGAAGGTATCTTTTGAAAAAGTACTTTTTTAAAAAAAATAGCTTTTAAAAGCCGTATTTAAAAAAATCCCTTTTACAAAATTTGCCTTTTAGAAAAGTATCTTTTAAAAAAGTATCTTTAAAAAAAATTCTTTTCAAATATTTAAAAAAAAAATCTTTTAAAATAAAGTACCTTCAAAAAAAAATATTTAAGTGCCGTTTAAAAAAATTACCTTTTTAAGAATACCTTTTAAAATTTACCTTTTATAAAAGTATCTTCTAAATATGTACAATTTAAACTAAGTATTTTTTAAAAAATGTACAAGAAACTTTTAAAAACAGGAGGTCTACTCTGTAATTTGAAATGAAAGAAAATGATTTAAAATTTTCGAATTACAAAGTAGACCCCCAGTATTTAAAAAATGTACTTTAGAAAGAAAAAACCTTAAAGAAGTATCTTAAAAAAACTACCTTATAAAAAAGTACCTTTTAAAATGTACCTATTAAAAAAAACTTTTGAAAAGTGAAATTTTAAAAACTACCTTTTAAAATAATTGACTTTAAAGAAAGTATTTTAAAAAACCACTTTTTAAAAAATTACCTCAAAAAATATAATTTTTTATTACACAGAGAAAAAACTGCCTCATAGAATCAATAAGATTTTCTCTATGAAACGTTTTTAGGCTAAGGGGTATCCCAGCAGAAAGAAGCGAAGATTTTTTCATAGAGATTACTTATTGTTTTTATGTGGTAAATCTTATTAATTTTATCAAGAAGAAAACCACATAAAATCAAGAAGAAATCTTATTATTCCCAACTTTTTTTACTCAATTTCCGTTATTTTTGGCACCAAAAAAAAAACAATCCATAGAGAAAAACTTCTTGATTCTATTAGGTTTTCTTATAAATTGTAAACTATATGGATTTCTTATTGATTTTATTAGGTTGCCTTATTGATTTTTTTAAAAAGGGGTTCTTCTTGATTTTATTAGGCTATCTTATTGATTTTTTCAATAAGGTTTTCTTCTTGATTTTATTAGGTTCCTATATGATTATGTGTAAAGCATCTTATTGATTTTTTTAATAAGGAAATCTTCTTGATTTTATGAGGTGTCGTGTTATTTCATATCTATAAATAGACACAGAAAATTTTTTTCATGATCTTTTTCGTTTTTGTATAAGCATGTTTGCAAAATTATTTCAATGGCTATTCAGACTGCTTGTTAGCATATTGGTAAGAGTGTTTGTCTATCAGTCAAAAGTTTGTCTGCTTTTAAAGTACATGGTATAAAATTTAAATGAAAATACATAACCAAAGCACAAAGAATAAAGAGACATAATTTTTATATTTTTTTATTTTATGAGGTCGCCTCATAAAATCAAGAAGAAAACCTTATTAAAAAAATCAATAAGATAACCTCATAAAAACTACAAGATTTCTTCTTGATTTTTTCAAAAAGGTTTTCTCTATGAAATTAATAAGATTTCCTTATTGAAAAAAACCATAGAGATTTCTTATTAATTTTGTTCTATTTTATGAGGTAATTATTAGGCACTGTTTTCTCTGTGTAAAGAAATCTAACAGTCTTATTTATAAAACTTATTAAGTAAAGGCTTAATAACAAAATTTTTTTATGAAAATTTGTCTTCAAAACCCGTCATAATTTTTATAAATAAGGCTGTGAGAATCTAAGAAAAAAATTTTGTTCGCAAATTTTCTAATAATAAAGTTAAAACATTACTTGCTTATTTAATATGTCAGAATGATTTGGGGTTTAGTGTGAAAGTAGTGGCTGATCAATAATCAAAATATCGATCCCTTTTGCTGGGATAGAAAGAAAGAAAGCCGTGTGCAAGAGTGGTCAAATTCCAAATCACAAAAATCCAAGCATTAAACTTTTTATTTGCTAAAAAACTTAATTTAAGGGGCGCACAATTTTGATATAACTTCTTACGAAACTTATTTGGTAAGCTTCCTAAAAGCTTATACATAAATTAAATATATGTATGCACTTTTAAATGAATGATCTAAAAGTTTTCAACTTAGCTTACACAAGTTATAAATTCATTTTCAATTTCCAGTACTTTAAGAACAAAAATTCATTATAAAGTTTCTTTGGATTTTCCTTCAACTACTTGTACTTCAAATTAAGTTTCGTTGCTATAATTCGGCTTGTTGATGGATTTATCTGTTATTGTTTTTGTGTTGGCTATAAAATACTTAAAAAAAAATACTATAAATATGTGGATGTGCTCCAAAAGATTTCAAAAATCTCGTTTGTTCCACTTGGTTGCTCAAGTACTACGAAGACGTTTTTGAATAATAAAAAAAAAAATGTTTCAGTTATTGTATTCTTCTTATTTTAGTTTTGTTGTTGTTGCTCTTGAAGCCCTAAGATTTTGTTTATATATCCATATATACTATACCCAGTCAGCATGTGGAAGATTGTTTCACCAAACTGAGTCTTTTTCGAATACCTTAGATGATCAATAACTGATTAATCATTTCTGCGCTTAAAATAAGACTCGAAAATGATTCCCAGAAATACTTAGAAAGTGATTAAAAAAAAAAAACAAAAAGAAAACAGTAAGCTCGTGCATAAAAAAAAGGTAAAGGGTACATATTACATTTGTGAGTGAATTCATATAAAAATTTGAAACAAAAAAAGGTAATGTCAGCTAAAAAAAATTAAAAGATTGGCCGAAAAGAAACCCGAAAAACTATTATGCTTTCAAATGCAAAAAGTGGAACGCCAAGAACATTTTGGAAGTGATATTGAATCAGGGCAAACAAGCAGAAATTCAAGAAAATGAGGAGAAGCTAAGACAATTTCTAAGTAGCATACGTAACTTGACATGTCATTTTAATTTATAATATTGAATAACAATTTTTGAATTACAAATTGAATTTTATAATTTTTTATTTGTTTTTGTTATATGTTATTTGTAAATTAAATTAAAAACAAAACAATAATAAATGCTTGTATTCAATTAAAAATGCGCGTATAATATGATTCGAAAAAGACTCGTAAATGACTAGTAATATGACTGAAAAATTACTCGAAAAAGATTCGAAACTGCTTGTAAGCACTACCACAAACTATCTCGAAAATAAGTCGAAGTTGATCAGAAGCGCGAATCATTAAAGACTTCTTTAGAAGAGTCGCGGCTAAGGTACCATTTTCTCCCGAATGAACAGTCATTTTCGACTCGAAAACGAGCGCATAAATGCTTATTTTAATCGTGCGAAGGAGTCGAAAAAGACTCGCATATGATCATTAATTTCATAAAATGCTGACTGGGTACCCAGCCAGCAATTTTTGAAATTTTCAATCAAATTCGAGTCTTTTTTGACTACTCTGCGCGATTAAAAAGCTAGAATATGCGCTCATTTTCTGATCATAAATTTTACTTTTGTCGGTAGAAAAACGTGACTACACGCGACCCTTCTTGATAAATAATTTTATGAGTCTTTTTCTATATTAGTTTCGAGTCATTTTCGAACCCTTTTCTAGTAGTATTTAGGGTCTTTTTCGAATCATTTTCTGATTATATATTTGTCTTATTTTGCTTCATTTTTTACTCTTTTGCAAATTGTCTTTCAGCCATGTTTCTAATCGCTTACAAGTCATATTTGAGAAATTTATAAGTTAGTTTATGAGTCTTTTTATTGTCATTTATGACTGTTATTCGAGTCATTTATCTGTCGCATTTCTAATCGTATTTCTTCGAGTATTTTTTAGTCAGCTTTCTGAGTCCTATGTTTAATGGTCAAACAGAATTACGGCACAAACACATTTTCCATACAAATTGACACCAAAAGGAAGTTACAGAAAGCAGTCCAGAGACAGAACCTATTTTATTTTGACAGCGTTTTTTCTTATGCTACTACACTTTCAATAAATTTCATACATTTTGTAAAGAAAAATAAGCAGAAAGAAAATAGAACATAAATCAGAGAGCAATTGAAGTTACTGCCGTTGATTTTATTATGGGCTCTGTTAATTTGAAATCGATTTTTCCTGAAGCTGCAGACTTATTCTGTTTCATCATTTAATTTCATATTCGATTTAACTTTTATAAATGAAAAAAGTTTTTGACATTATACGTAGATATTGCCCCGTTATACTTAAAAACAACATATCAGGGAGTGTTTAATCATCTATCTGCGTAAAATATGATCATAAAATACATAGTTATAATCACTTTTAAAACACCTGCATGATTTGTTTTTGATTAAGCATTTTTCAGTCTACCATGTAAGCGAAATATGATAATAACAAACGGAAATAATAGTCACATTTTACACATCTGGATGATTAATTTGTGATTGCTATACAATGTGTTATTGTATTTTAAATCGAACTATTTTTACCCATTAGCGCGAATCTTTTTCGAGTCCTTTTTTGATCGTGTAAGCGATTAATCAGTTTTTGATCACGAATAGTGATCTAAAAAGACTCATCAAGGCGATTTTTCAGAAAACTATCTTCCAAATGCTAGATGGGTACCCAGTCAGCATGTGGAATATTGTTTCACCAAACTGAGTCTCATTCGACTGCCTTATATGATCCAAAACTAATTAATCAGTTCTGCGCTTAAAACATGACTCGAAAATGATGCCCAGAAACACTTAGAAAGTTATTTGTTTAAAAAATAAAAACAATCAGCAAGCTCGTGCAGTAAAATCAAGAAAATATAAAAATTTAAAACAAAAAAACTGAACAAACTGTCTCGAAAGTGAATCGAAATGCGAGTCACAAAAGACTCTTTTAGAATACTCGCGGCTAGGGTACCATTTTCTCCCGAATGAACAGTCATTTTCGACTCGAAATCGAGCGCATAAATGCTTATTTTAATCGCGCAGAGGAGTCGAAAAAGACACGAATATGATCATTAATTTCATAAAATGCTGACTAGGTATGTAACTACATATGCATGTATGTATGTACGTATGCATGTATGTGTGTATGTTTCTGTATTTCTGTTACACTTAATTTTACTGCAGTTGCTGTTTGTTTGTACGTAAATTGTATTAAGTTAGTTGAAATGTTTAAATTTTGTGTAAAGCCCGCTTACATTTGTTGTTATTTTTTATTGCCACTGACTGAATAGCCGACTGTCGACAGGCAACAGACTACTGGTCAATTTCAATACAAATAAATATAACGCATGCCAGTAGTTTGAAGTTTTATAAACTTTATACAACAGCAGCAACAAATACATATCTAAATGAAAAACGTATTTCGTTTGTGAAGTTTAACCAAGAGTTTTTAATTCTGATGCATGTATGTAGATATTCTAGCCAGGGTAGAGGAATCTTGATAACTATTTGTGTGAATTAAATTTTCTGGGAAAATACTTTGACTTCCTGCAACTAATTTTTGACAATTTTTAAAAATTTTCCTGCCCTATTATACCTTTGAAGTGGGCTCTCGATTATAGTTTAAAAATGTTACATTCAATTAATCGATAATATATTTATATTATAGAGAAAAATCTTTAAAAAAAACAAGCGACTGAAGAACCGGTGGTATAATCTGTAATTCGAAACGAAAGAAAATACTTTTTAATTTGTATGTTAATTCCATGCGAATTCGAAATCATTTTCTTTTGTTTCGAATTAGAGAGTGTTGTTTTTTTTTTTTTTGTCCGAGCTTTTCAGATGATAATAATTTTGTTTTGATTGATTGTGTGCCTGAATTGTATTTATATTTTCCTCAAGTCTTTTGATTTACCATGCAAAATGGTCCAGTACCTCGTTCTTGTAATAATTAAATTTTGTTTTATATTCCGCATTTCGATTCATATAAAAGATGAAATAAACTTGAAATATATCACCAAATTCAGTTATTTTCTTATTTAATTTGTGTTTCATAGTTGGAATACACTGCAGATAATGCGACTAGTCCATACATGCATGTAAGGACTAGTCAAATATATGAAAAAAAGGTGATCGATTTAGCGTTGTGATGTCCTATGGTTGGACCACATGGTCCGACTTTTCCTTACATCGGACTAACCCCAAAAGTAACCCATATGGAATAGTTATAGACTACTCGCATAAAATTTGTAAGTGCCTAAGAAGAACGATCATAATCGTTTAAACACGAACACTTATCGTGCAGCATTGAATGCTTGTATAAAAACGGCACGATCCATGACTGCATTACATGGGACCATGATGTAACTAGTCTGTTTCATCTTGATTGAACCACGTACTCCAATATTATTTGAAGGGTAAGACGAATCACCAATACAAATGAATAATTGTTCATCTAATTAATAAACGAGATTTTGTAGTTCTAAGTAAAGTCCACCGTTGGAATGGTCTGGGATTATCAAGCACCATTTGGAAGCCTTTACTCCCAGTTTGCACATGCTCATCAGAGTCAGAAGAAGAAATGTAACAAAATCCAGTCTTCTAATAATTCTAGGAATTATTTTTCATATCATGCACTAAAAGATTTCATGTTAAACTCCGCCCTGAAGATGATCAAACAAACCTGTCAATCATTACATATGTGTGAGTGTCATAGGCTTGACGATTGAAACGTACAGACGTACTTTAGCACACTTTTCCATCATTCCCAAGGATCACAAAACAACTGATATTTTTTGTTTGTCAAGCAGAGTTCCAGACGATCAAACAGCCAGCCCTCAAATAAGGAAAATAACTTTATGATTTTAATAAACCATTACCGACAACGCGTAAGTGCAGTTGAAAAAAAAAACACGACACAACTATGTGATTGATGAGTCTATTTGATAGTCTCCAAGGCACTTAAAGCATATCAATGTTGACAACTTTGTGAGTACACAGTGGAAAAAAAATATTTCGAAAAACATCAAAACTGACACCATTCGTTGTCAAACACATTTCCTCTCAATTTTCAGAAAATTTTTATTACAATTTTTATTTTGAGAACTTATCGTTCGTATTTTAACAATACCCGTTCTAAAGTAGAACAAAATTAAGCAAACTGACTAACATGTGCATAATTAGTAAAGAACAAACGATAATGGTAAGACTGTTGTAAATTTAGAGATGTTAAAATTGAGCTTTCATTACAAAAAAGCTTACAGCAAGTTGTATTACGGTGAATCAAAACTATTCACAAATTCCATTTGCAATAATGGCTAAGTATATAAAGCAGAAATCTAAAGGGTGTTTTTTATTGAGGTATAGAACTTTAAGTTGGCATCACTTTTTTAACTGGCGGCCATTTTGTCAGCTGTCAAGTGATTAATATTTAGTTTGGTTTGCCATTTTATCATGAACAGGTTGACAAAAGAACAACGCTTGCAAATCGTGCAAATTTATTTCGAAAATAATGGTTCAGTTCGCGAAGTTTACCGCAAGCTCCGTCCATTTTATGGTCGACATAATCGTCCATCAGAGCAATTAATTCGGTTAACCATGGATCGTTTTCGCACTACGTTTACTCTATGTGATAATACGCATCCGCAGAGACGTCGAACAGTGCGCACCGAAGAAACAATTGCCGCTGTAGAGCAAAGTGTTGAAGAGTACCCGAATGAATCGATTCGCCACCGTGCACAGCAATTGGAGCCGACTAACCGACTATTTTGTTCCCGAATTGGATGGCATGAAAGTGGATGAGTTGTGGTTCCAACAAGACGGCGCTACATGCCACACAGCGCACGTCACAATCGATTTATTGAAGGAAACATTCGATGAGCGCATAATTTCGCGGAATGGACCTGTCAATTGGCCACCAAGATCGTGTGATTTGACACCATTGGATTATTTTCTTTGGGGATATGTGAAGTCGCTCGTCTACGCCAACAAACCAGAAACGTTAGGGGACTTGGAAGCCAACATTCGTGGCGTTATTGCCAACATACGGCCCCATATGATCGAAAAAGTGGTTGAAAATTGGACCTGTAGAATTGGCTTTATTCGAGCCAGCCGCGGTGGCCACATGCCCGAAATCATATTTAAACATTAATAGCATAAAATTATCCTTCCAATAAAGCCAAATTGATGGACATTAAAACGATTTTCTTGTGTTTTATTTCAATTCGAAGTTCTATACCTCTAAAAAAAAAACACCCGATACATCAACTGGCACCGCACACAGTTGACCAAACACAAAAGAACGCTGATGATGAAGGTATAGTGGCCTTCGAAAACAGCTAGTTGTTCCGTTCTACTACATGTTTGTCAGAATATTTACAATTAACTCTGGTGTTATTTATTCATTAACAATTATCACATGTAATTTGGCTTACAAAGCGATACGAACCTTAGCCCAATCAAATCATAAAATATAGAACCGTTCTATTTTGTCGAACCTCCAAAAGGTAAATTGTTTTCTCTTCGAACGAGTTGTTGTATTTTACAACTCCGCAGTACAACTTTTAAAAACGTCATCGGCAAGTCCAGCCATAACTGTTAAAATAGCTTAACCGACACATTTTATAACATGGTTTTTGTTTTCTTGACGAAAATCGATTATTTATTTATTTATTATTTGATCAAAAAATTAAGTTTGAAAATTATGTCACTTAAGCTTTTTTTTTTTTTTGACAGTTATGGTATGAAGTAAAGGAGCAATCAGTTTATTAATACCAAGTTTAATGCTCATGGTTACAATGTTTCGCAATTTTGTAGCTGTACACGATATAAATACCGTATCAGAGAGCTTGGCTTTGATATGTTCTGAAAGTCATCATTTGATTTTTTGCATTGTTTATTTGACAACGAAATGTTTTCATTGTTAGAACACATATTGCTCTATATGACACATATCCTTCTCGAAGCAAGAACCTCTATTAAATTGTATATTTTCCGACAACCTTTCTTTATTCATTTTGAAACTTTACAGCATTTTTATTATTATGTTCTTCATCTAACAATGTTTGGTTCTAGATTTGAGTACAAAATATTTTCCAAAATATAACAACTTGTAGCTTGGTTTGCAATGTGTTTAGCCATCTCTGCAAAATTCAGAATATTAAACTCGTTTCTATTTTAAGAATGTTGTTTATGCCATTCATATGAACATCATCAGACGTTTATAAAGTGTGACTGATATGCATTAATTGTTTTGGTTGTTGTTGCTTTATTTACTGCTTTTGTATTTATTGTTGCCAAGATAAGGTTATTTACTTCATTTATGTGGGGAGAATAAAGGTGTTACATACATACTTAACAAAAATTACAGAAACAACTTGAAATAAAATGGAAAATTTGAAAGTAATATTTATGAAAATAAGTTATTATTTTGTTTTGTTTTGTTTGATGATGTGATGTGATAAGGCAAATTGACTTACAGCTGAAGCTTTTAAAATTTTTTAAGAAAAAGAAATTTAAAAAATTAATTATATAAAAAAAATTCTAAAAAATATTAAGCAAATGTTAAAAAAATAAATCTGTGTGCTGTACATCAGTGATCGGCAATTTATCTTTTTTTCGCTATTCATACTGACTCATGATATTTTAAATATAAGTGAGTAGACATCATTTAAACTCAACTACTCAAGATTTACGCATACTCACGATGATATTGATTTATAAGTATAGGTTGAAATAAATATGAATGCGACATCGACATCATGGTCATACCACACTCATAAATGACCTCAGTTTGATCCCTGCAGTCAGACTGGGGCCAAGTGTATCTATGTCAATACTAAAACTCTAGTAGTAGTTACATTGTCTACAATTTCTCTTTTATTCGTCAGTATAAAATAAAGAGAGAAAACAGATGTGGTGTATTTCTCGTGGATTTTGCAACAACTTGTCAATATACATAAATTAAGGTATAGAAATGTACCAGTAAATTTCTGGTTGGTATGTATCCATGTTCCCATAAGAACTATGAATTCACTATCTAGTCAATTGTTTTAGTGTCACTAGTAGAATTTCAATGACAAGCACATGCTAAATGTCTATAGCACAAAGTATTATATGGGGAATAATTGTAGAGTAGTACTGGTGACAAAGTCAAAAGCGACTCAGTACATTTTCACCATCGACGTTTCCTTCAGGGATTTTTAATTTCACATTGATTCAGCTCACTCAACTCATGCGTGTATGATTTGTTTAAAAGTTTAGGCCAGCGATCCCCACACAAATACATTCAAACTTATGTTTGTGTTGGTGCTTCGTTTTTGAGCGTAATATATTTTGCTCTTCTTATGGCAGGGCTGCCAAGACATATTTGTAATATAAATATTTGTAAAACTTTAATTCGAGTCAATTCTCCTTGTTCAGATATGATTATTCAAGCTCTAAAAAATAGCAAACCTTGAATTTAAACTAATTTCAAAAGAATCCATTGTTGTCTGGTAAAATGTGACTACACAACCGGCACAAATAAATAGTCTGAGATTAAAGTGGTAGCCCTGATTGTAGTAACAATTGAGTACACATTAAATAAAAACACAAATTATCTCTTGTTGCTCTCTTCATTATTGTGAGAGCACTCGCACGCGTGCGCGGTTTTCAAAATCACTGGTTTAGGCATTAAACAGTTTGCAAGTAGTATACAATAGTAGTAAATAGGGTTGTTATTCAATTCTTGCAAAAACAAACAAAAAAAGTAACAGAGAAAAACACATCCTCATAATGAGAACTTTAATGTTCATATGCGAGGTTCGCATTGCGAATCATACTTATTTTGCACCGTCCATAGGCATTGAGTTAAGGAGAGTCGAAACCAACAACGTCATACAAGTTGCTAAGTATGCGTTCGATGCATACTTCAAAGTTTCGAGTAAATATGATTCATAGACAACATTGCAATAAGTATGAGTGCGCATAAGTACAAGAAATTATAAGTCATGATTCAGCTCTAGTCACTTTTTTACTACTCATTGCTGTTCTCTGCTGTACAAACGAACATTTGTATTTACAGAGTGTTATATTTTCAAGCGACAAATCAGCTGATTTTGAATTAACACATATTTAATTGTGGTGGCAAAAATTTTAAATAAAATTTTTAAATTTATCTCAAATTAAAATTGATTTAATAAATTAAAAAAATTAAAAATGGAGGAAATAATTGATAAGGAATTAACGAAAGTAAACCTTTGCTTACGTTTATAGGTTATGCCAAATATATGTAACAACATACTAACACTTAATATCATTAACTTTATGTAAAATGAATATTTTGACACACACATAAAATATCATGTGTGTAAAAAAGTACCATTCCACATGATAAACACATATAATGGGCATACAGACTTAAACTGTATTTTATTTTGAATTCCAACTACCCAGGCCTGCAAGCAATGAATACGATATAAAAAGTCACTGCACTTGGTAACTGATTTTTTTGACATTTAAAATTTATAAAAATAAAACATTTTTACTCACACATACATATTAATTAAATAATAAAAAAAATAATAATGTAATAAATTACTTGAGAACTGGTTTAAAATTAAAAATACTTTTAAGCATTTTATGTTCTAGATCTTTTAAAAAGAGATCGACGATAATTTGGTCTTAAATTTATTTAAGGTAAAATCGAGTAAATGATTTTAATGACAATTTTATTGCAAACCGAAAAATTAATTTTTAAACACTTAATGGACTGGGTGAAGTTTTTAATGTTTTTTTTTCTTAATCAATAATGTTGAAAAATTGGTTAATGACGAATTTTATTTCGACTACTAAAAAAATATCAGGGCCTTAAAAGAAGTATTCATAAAACATGTCACTTTAGGCATGTTGATCTTTAGCATTCAATTGAAAAAAATAAATAAATAAAAATACATTATACAAAAGAGAAAACTACTTTGTACACACACACACACACACACATGTTCTGCAAATGTAAATCGTTTTATTATTTATAAAAATTTCATTATTATTAGTATATTTTTTTTTATTACACGCCATAGTGCAACGATAAATATCTGTATTACTGACATTAGATTGCAGCTATACTATTTAAGTATAATCTTTTAACTTCTACAAATCTTTCTTTTTCACTTAAACTGAAAATAGAAAATCAATTTTAAAATCTTACCTTTATTTACAGTTGTTTGATTTTCCACAATAATTATCCCTGCAAAGAAAAATAGAAGAAAAAAAATTCAAGTTTTAATATCAAAAGAAACAAATTAGAAATTACAGTTGTTTTCGATTAAGAAAAAAATAGTTCAATAAACACTTTTAAGCATAAAATGGCTTAATTTACCATTTACTATGTGCACTGATAACAATTTTTTAATCATTAACAAGAAATCATTTTACTTTCATACACTTCCATTAGTTTTCTAACATAAGTACATATTTCTTATTCTTATTTCTTTTCTTTCCATCCACAACATGACATCATACTTGGAATTAAAAAGTAAGTAAAATCATGATTGCTTCTAAGGCACTGAAAGAAAATCAGTAATCAAGTAACTTTAAATATAAAAAACTTTAAAAAAATCGCCCTCAAAAGCTACTTTCACAAAAAAATAGCTATTCGAGGAAGTACGAAACGTGCTTTTTTTAAGTAAGATATTTTATTAGGTACTTTTTTATAAGATAATTTTTAAACGGTGATTTTTTTTTTAAATCTATTTTCGAAAGGCAACTTTGAAATGGTGTTTTTGTAAGGGGTAATTTCTAAAAGTAACTTTGTTCATACTTATATATTTTGATCAAAATGTATATATGTATTAAAAGGTACTTTTTAATACGGTACTTTTTATAGAGAAGTTTTTTAATATGCTCGTTTTTGAAAGATACTTTAAAAGACTAAATATTTTATAGTTTAATATATTTTTAAAAGTTTTTAAGATACTTTTTATTGCAACTTTTTTAAGACAACTTTTTAAAAAGTAATTTTTTAAAAAATACTATATTTGTTTTAAAAGGTACTCTAAAGTACTATTAAGGCATTTTTAAGAGATTTTTTCTAAAGATACTTTTTCAAGAAGCACTTTGCCAAAAGGTACTTTTTCAAAAGATCCTTTTGAAATATATTTGTTTTAAAAGGCACTCATTTAAAAGTTTTTTAAGGTACTTTTTTGAAGTCAATTATTTAATAAACACTTAAGTTAAAATACTTCTTTTGAAACGTACCCTCTTTTAAGAGGTATTTTTAATATAATATTTTTTAAGTACTTTTTCGAAAGGTCCGTTTTAGACCTGCCTGTTCTTAAAGGTATTATTTTCAAATATTTTTATTAAATGGTACTTTTTTAAAAAGGTACTATTTCAATAGGTAAAGTGAATAAAAAAAAGCATTTGCTTTTTACTTGAAAATTTATTGTAAAACCTTAAATATGTACGTGTATTTGTATTTGTTTTTACAAATTTTTAAGTAAAAAGCAAATGCTTTTTTATTCACTTTACCCAACATGTAGTTATTCGATGGCATTTTTTCAAGAGTTACTTTTCTAAAACGCCTTTTATTAAGAAGTACTTTTTTCAAAGGTACTTTTTCTATGAAAAATTTTGAAAAAGTTCTTTTCTAAAATATAATTATTAAGAGCTTCCATTCCAAAATATATTTAGTAAAAAAAGGTACTTTCTCCAAACATCTCATTGCTAAGTTTGCACGTTCGCTTATATCGCAATATCGTGCCATAACCGCCAAAAAACCTTAAGCTACATAAATTTCGAACTCAATTTTTAGACCAAAATCGATTAGGCAGTTTTCGTAAAAAACCCAATTACAACAAATATGTCACTTAAGCTATTTTAGCGGTTATGGCTCCATATTATGTAAACTATTTATTCCAAAAGAATTTTTGGACTTTGTTCAGCAGAAAGGAATAAATTCAGGGAAATGCAATGGAACATGTCCTTAAAGTTATTTCGTAGTTAGCGATATATTTAATGTCATCTCCATTTACTAAAAATTATGAAGAACTATTTGCTGTCAATGTATGTTTCAACGCTTTGAAACATACTTATGCTGAGAGCATAATAAACAACAAATCACAAAGCTTAGCAAGTCTAATGACTGCTCATGTTTATATGTATTTAAATTAGATTTACAAAAATTAAAAAAAAACTAAAAAAAACTATCTTTGTAAAACATAAAACATGTTAAATTAAAAATAAGAATAAAATATTTTTATTTAGTTAGTTTTATATACAAAAAAGTTTGCATTTTCCAACTCTGGAACCATATTTTTGATTTTTATTATTAAAACTGATGTATTTCTGCTTTTTATTTTTTTTTTTATTTTCATGTAAGTATATTTATTTATTTGACATAAAATCTTTATTTTATTTGAGATTTTTGCTTGTTTTTTTTTTTTTTTTTTTTTGGCTAAGCATTGTCTATATGTATTTTGTTCCCGCTTATGGAAATCAGCAGTAGACTGCAACCCAAGAGATTTTGAATTAAGCTAACAAACAACTTATGTTTATAGTGCGACGTTATAAACAAAACAAGCAACTTTATTCGATTTTGAATCTATTTCATTTTCGAACACCATTTCTTGCTAAGACATAAAATATATTTGATTTATAAAGATAAAGAAAAAACTTATTATTTGACCGAATTATTTTTAGGGTTCCGTACACCAAAGGTGAAAAGGAACCCTATTGTTTTCGCTACACTGTCCGTCTGTCCGTCACACGGTATTTTCTCAGGAACCGTAAGAGCTACGGACCTGAAATTTGGACAGTGTATGTAGAACCTTGGCCGCTACAACAACAAATACATGAGAATGAAAAATTAAAGGGTGTTCCAAAACGAGCAACGAAAAATGTTAAAATCCCATGTAATATACATACAATGGTATGTACATATGTATATTGAAACTTGAATTGTGTAAAATTAGTGTATTTTCATACAGACTACAACAATTAACACTAAAATTTAAAAAAATTTAAATTAAAGGGTGGTCCATCAGTTAATGCAATTTTGACAATTTGCTATATCTTGGAAACCGTAAGAGGCAAACACTTGAAATTTTCAAAAACGGTAAAACTAAAAAAACCGAAAATTATAAAATCGCCAAACCAAAAAAAAAATCGCCAAAAATTAAAATAAAATCGCCAAAACAAAAAAATCGCCAAAATTAAAAAAAAAATTTTAACACTAAAATAAATCGCCAAATTCGAAAAAATCGCCCAAATGAAAAAAAAAACGCCAAAATGAAAAAAAACGCAAAAAATCGAAAAAAAAATCGCCAAAACGCGAAAATGTCGCCAAAACTAAAAAAAAAATTAAATAAAAAAAAATCGCAAAAATTAAAAAAATCGCCAAAAACAAAACAAAAATCGCCAAAATGAAAAAACGCCAAAAACCGAAAAAAATCGCCAAAACAAGAAAATAAAGTGTCAAAACTAAAAAAAGAGCCAAAACTTAAAAAAATCGTTAAAGCCGAAAAAACGCAAAAACCGCCAAAACAAAAAACCGAAAAGACCCCAAAAACTAAAAAAATGCAAAAACTATATATTATATAGGATGAAGTTTGTATTAAATTACATATATAGTGTTCGTACGAAACCTTTCGTGCGCCACTCAGAGTCGCACTTTACTGAATTTATTACAAACATATGTACCGAAAAAAACTAAATTTTCCAACCCTGGAAATATCCTTATATATTTTTCTGATTTCTTAAGCTCTTCAAAAAACGTAAGATATGTTTGATTTATAGAGAAAAAGAAGAAATTAGTTTCCAAGCCTGAAATCGTCTTTTTGTTTTTTTACTTTAAATACTAATTTAGTTCTTACTGGAATATCAAATAGGCTTAATTAACAACAAAAAGAAACAAATATTTATTTTATCCAATTTCTTTTATACGAAGTCTCCAGCTTTTTCGGCAGGTTCGGAAACCCGATTTCATGTACAGCAACACGTACAAACGAGCACAGGTTATTCGTCTTCTTTACACATAAGGACCCCCCTAACATATACTTTATTTGTCGCATATGAATATTGTGGAAATTACACACGGAGAATTACAAACCTACATATATATCGTTACCTTAATATAGAAAGGCCCTAACTCATTATTTTTTTGAAATCGAATTTTTTGTATGTTTCGATAGAAGAACATCCAATGTATCGTTTTCAAAAAAATAATGAGTTAGGGCTTTTCTATATTTAGGTTTGGTGATGAGTATAAAAATGCATATACTATGCATAAAAACTACGTCGCCAACAATAAGGCTGAGTTTACATCTGGCATTTCTTGTGTGTCATTTGCACAAAAAAGCGTAACCAACTAATTACTAACGAAAAACTGTTTGATTCAGACATATATTTATTGATTTAAACAGTTTGAAATTATGCTGGATTCTATAAAATTGTCTATTTGTTATGTATGAAACTATTTAACTCAATAAATACGTGTCTGAATCAAACTGTTTTTCATTAGTAATTAGTGGTTACGCTTTTTTTACGCTTGTGTGGCATTTGGTACACAGATGGAAACCCGGCCTGAGACTTTAGTTGTGTGAACGCCGAAAATAGTCTGAAGAAGAATAATATTATCAATAAGACTTGTATTTTGTGAACACACAGACTTGCATATCTTGTTGATTGCATTATTTTTGAATACATGATCATCATTTCTCTAAGTGGAAGAGCATGATGGAATTTAAATGTTTCTTTCGTTTTTTTTTCTTTGTATAAATTTTCTTATTTTTCTTGGTTTTTAAGCGTAACTAATATTTAATTGCAAGTTCATATGTAGAGATAATCAGTTCTTACTTTGGTTCGTTTTATTCTGCATAAATCCAACCATCATCATCAGTGTTACAAATAATAAATGTAAAATCATTCAAGTTTTACTTGATTTTTTTCATTAGAAATGTTTGATGATAATGTGGATGATGTAAACGACATGATAAAGTGATGTGATATGACAAGCAATATTTTTTTTGGATATTTAAAAAACAATTACTAGTATTTCAACAAAATTTAAGCTCAAAATTTTACATAATTGTAGTGGGGGGGAAAAAAGAGTAATACCAGCATTTTAAAAAGAAAATATTTTATATTTATAAAGAAATAGGGGTGAAATAAACATAAACATAAAAATTTATCATATAAAAAAATTTATATATCTATGCATATTTTTGTCACGTGCGACAGCAGGCAATAAAGTTTGTAATTCAAAACAATGTGTCTCGATTCTTCTTGAAATTTTATATAATGTAGAGCTGCTGACGGCCTACAAAAGTATATAAAGAAGTAAAGAAAGTTTCGCTTTCTTAAAAAAATAACTAGCATATTCGTTTGGTGTTGCACGCTACAAAAAGTTTATATTCCTGTAGAAATGCTTACATAAATAATTTATATGTGCCCATAATTATGAAAGTGATCAAGTTGATATGTATTCTTCTTTCTAAATGTTAAATAAATCCTAAAAAAAAACTTCAATATATATTCAGTATATATAAAATAAATTTATATTAATGGAGACTAATACAACAAAAATTAAAATTTTACATAATACAAAAATATTTTTGATTTATTCAAATGTAGTCAACCACTGATGACGACCAGTTGGTACGATCGTACTTTTTTTAATGCTATTTGATATGGAAAAGTACCGTAGTACTCCCGCAACACGTTTGATACTCTCACGGCCAGCTTAAAAATATAGTCGGAGGAATTAAATTTCTTTTTCGACAAATGGCACGAAACTTTATTAGTAAAGACATTTTAGAAAAGTGTGCCCAACCAATCACAATTAAATATAAACGAAAACCATATTTGATGCAATGGTATTTTCTGTGGCACAGAAGTTGATCTATATGTAAAGAGAAATCATGTTGAAACAACTTTTTCAGTTTAAAGAAAATTGTAAAAAGTTTACATTACATTCTGTCAAGTTCCAAGAGCAAAAGTGGACTTTGACAATGAAATGTTAGTTTGGTTTAGTAAGTATCCCTCTGAAAATGTTTTATTTGGTAATTATATTAATTAAAGTGTTTCCCAGCGAAAAGCAAAATTTTTAAAATATTAACAACCAATATAGACCACACTATATTGGAAGAACTGAAGGCATTAACAACAGAGGATATATGTATGCAGTTTCTGGACTTCCGTTGCTATAACTAAAAACGAACTGGACGAATATACATAAGTATGTTTCCTGGTAAATCGAGAGTATCTTATAGTATTTTGTCCATACCTCACTCCTCTGTAAATATCGAAAGGATTTTCTCTTACAACAATCACATGAAAACAAAAAAAAGGAACAGGCTTTATGTTCCAACAAAGATTTATTGAAGTCTAAAAACTGTTTTTGTTATTACTTTAATATTTATACCCACACAGCCAGAAAAAGACAATCAGCAGGATGTTGTTACGATGGTCTGCGGGTACAACTAACATCAGTATAACATATCTTTACCAACATTTTAATGTACTCATAACATTAAAATGATAACGCCGAATGACCGTCCTCCAACTCTTGTTTTCAATGTTGTTACAATACTCTAAATACAAATTTATAAGGTCGTCGCAAAGGAAATTGTCAAACTTAAGTCAAACTTTTCTATTTACGGCATTGAAGCAGTATAGGACTGTTGTGAACAAGGTATTTGGGAAACTTGAGTAAAATTTTTGTATTTAAGGTGTTGTAGTGGTATAGGACTACTAAGAACACGGTATTTGAAAACACAGTCATATTTTTGTAGTACTGTGGTGGTACAAAATTTTTGTAAGAGTCGTAATTTTGTGTATACAGTGTTGTGTTGGCACATACTTTTTGCGCATGGTTCTGAATATGTATGTAAAGGGTGTTTTTTATTGAGGTATAGAACTTTAAGTTGGCATCACTTTTTTAACTGGCGGCCATTTTGTCAGCTGTCAAGTGATTAATATTAAGTTTGGTTTGCCATTTCATCATGAACAGGTTGACAAAAGAACGACGCTTGCAAATCGTGCAAATTTATTTCGAAAATAATGGTTCAGTTCGCGAAATTCATCGCAAAATTTTGTTCAGTGATGAGGCTCATTTTTGGTCGAATGGCTACGTCAACAAGCAAAATTGCCGCATTTGGAGTGAAGAGAATCCACATGAGACCCTTGAGACGCCATTACATCCACAAAAACTGACTGTTTGGTGTGCTCTATGGGCTGGTGGAGTCATTGGGCCATACTTCTTCCGAAATAATGCTGGAGAGTCAGTTACCGTTAATGGAGACCGGTATAGAGCCATGATAACCGACTATTTTGTTCCTGAATTGGATGGCATGCATGTAGATGAGTTGTGGTTCCAACAAGACGGCGCTACATGCCACACAGCGCACGTCACAATCGATTTATTGAAGGAAACATTCGATGAGCGCATAATTTCGCGGAATGGACCTGTCAATTGGCCACCAAGATCGTGTGATTTGACACCATTGGATTATTTTCTTTGGGGATATGTGAAGTCGCTCGTCTACGCCAACAAACCAGAAACGTTAGGGGACTTGGAAGCCAACATTCGTGGCGTTATTGCCAACATACGGCCCCATATGCTCGAAAAAGTGGTTGAAAATTGGACCTGTAGAATTGGCTTTATTCGAGCCAGCCGCGGCGGCCACATGCCCGAAATCATATTTAAACATTAATGGCATAAAATTATCCTTCCAATAAAGCTAAATTGATGGACATTAAAACGATTTTCTTGTATTTTATTTCAATTCGAAATTCTATACCTCTGAAAAAAACACCCCTTATATGCTTTGTCTTCATTTTCTTATTTATTTGTAATAAATTTTATATAATTTTTTGTTAATAAAATTTAAATTAAAAAAGAGGTTTCTGGTACTCTCGGGTTCAAAAAGTACTCAAAAAATTTTTTTTTTCGAGTACACGCGATGACATTTTGTGACATCGAAATAGTGGCAACGATAGTCATTTCCAATATTTTTCGTTGTGTGGCATCGCTTTCCATATAAAACACATAATGTGTACGGCGTTGCACACATTTTGAAAAAGACAACACAAAATAACAACATAAGAAATCTCAGATATCGATGGTCTCAAGTAGAAAGGCCTTAACTCAAATAATTGTAACTTTACTGGAGATGGTAGAAAACGTAATAGAAACTGCAATATTCAATATGTAACTTTTTTTATAAGTGTTTTTAAAGGCTTTATTTCTTACATAATTGCAATAAATTTTTGTGAGGAGGTGCATTTGTGTGAATTGTATTGGAATTAATGAAAAACTCAATTGCGTAAAAAATATAAGTTAGGGTCCATCGTACAATTATACTAGGGACATGCACAACTACAACAAAATTACAACACCAAAAAACACATTCATTTTGTTGGTATAAACAAACGAATAATTGTCAGAAACACATGCCTTTTGTTTTTAAAAATAACAATTACAGGGTAACTAAAGTACAATTGCAGACGCGGCATTCATGAATGAATATAGTCATTCAGTGTTGCCAATAGGTGTGTAATTACACAGAGTGTGCAATTACTCTCATTTGTAGGCCATGTAATTACATTCATGTATAATCTGTTACCTCGTTTATACGCAAATCTTATTTGCAAATAAAACTATTTGCAAATACTGAACTCACCGTTTATACGTAGATAGAAACCATTGCTATCTGTGAATGATATTGCCACACACTGTTAAATTTGTATTACATTTTTTACAAAACAAAAATAATTGGCAACATTTTACACCTTATTTGCAAATAGTGCGTTATTTGCAAATAGTTTTCGTGAGTTATTAACTTACAATAAAAAGGTTATACGGCAACGCTTTCCAGTTTTATTTGCAAATAAGAAGTGCGTATAAACGGGATATGTGTGTAATTCTACTTTGGCTTGTATTTTTATTTATTTTTGTTTTAATTTTAACCTACACAAAAGATGCGTAGTGTAATTTTCTTTAACATATAATTGGAAACACAGCCACGTGTAATGTCATTGGCAACACTGTAATCATTTTATGCACACACATACACCAACATTTTTGCAGCTTGTAAATAAAGTTTGACAACTGTAAATATTGTATACATTAACAGGCTGGGCTTGTGCATGTACCTGTTATAATTGTATCATGTTAGGGTCTTTCTACTTGCACACAAGCACACACACACACACACACACACACACATTTGCACACATGCGGAAATACTTTTACTCTCTGCTTTTTTTGCATCTCAAGTTCATTAAACTTAAATAAAAAGCTCATGAGCAGTTTGATTTATTGATACTCGTATTAAGAATTATTGATTGAAATTTCTCAGCATTCATTTTTTTAAAGTGTTTCAATATAAAGTTGTTAATGTTAAAAAATCTGAAATTTTGTTCAGAACCGTTTCACTTATTGCATTAAATGATGTTTAATGATGTTATTTGAAAAAAAAGCAGAACAAGCTATTAACCGACTTCAAAAAAGGAGAAGGATATCAGTTTATCTCACACAAATTTTTTCGGAAAATGAACGGAAATTCCCGTAATTTTTTTACTATGCGAAATTATATTTGTGCTGACATACCATCAAAATTCACTTCCAACATTATGGCATATAGAAATGTTTTAATTTTTAATGCTTATTTTAAAATCTTTTCAATTTATTTTTAAAAAAGCTTTATATTTAAAATCTACTTTTACTTAAGGGCAATCTTCTAGAAATAATTTTTCTTCGTTTTAATTACTTTGGCAGAAATAACAAAAAACTTACGTGTATCTTCAATTTGAAAATTTTGCCGTCATGGTGAATCACCACAGAAATCTAAGATACCGTTACATTAACGCCCGGTTTGTCAATGCCACCAACAACGTCCCGACTTGTCTCACACTTAGTGGTAGTCCAGACATGCAATTTTTGTTGCAGCAATTATTGAATATGCGGGAGTGTTGAAATAGAAATGTATACACTCTGTATTCCTCTCTCTCTCTCTCTCTCACTCTTTTTTTCATTAAAAAATAATAAATTCAGTAAAGTGCGACTCTGACTCGCGTACGAAGGGTTCCGTACGAACACTAGATATGTAATTTAATACAAACTGCATCCTATATAATATATAGTTTTGGCATTTTTTTCGTTTTTGGGGTCTTTTCGGTTTTTTGTTTTGGCGGTTTTTTGCGTTTTTTCGGCTTTGGCGATTTTTTTAAGTTTTGGCTCTTTTTTTAGTTTTGACACTTTATTTTCTTGTTTTGGCGATTTTTTTTTCGTTTTTTGGCGTTTTTTCATTTTGGCGATTTATTTCTTTTTGGCGATTTTTTTCATTTTTGCGATTTTTTTTATTTAAAAATTTTTTTTAGTTTTGGGGACATTTTTGCGTTTTGGCGATTTATTTTAGATTTTTTGCGTTTTTTTTTCATTTTGGCGATTTTTTCGAATTTGGCGATTTATTTTAATGTTAGATTTTTTTTAATTTTGGCGACTTTTTTCGTTTTGGCGATTTTATTTTAATATTTGGCGATTTTTTTTTTTTTTTTGGTTTGGCGATTTTATAATTTTCGTTTTTTTTAGTTTTACCGTTTTTGAAAATTTCAAGTGTTTGCCTCTTACGGTTTCCAAGATATAGCAAATTGTCAAAATTGCATTAACTGATGGACCACCCTTTAATTTAAATTTTAGTGTTAATTGTTGTAGTCTGTATAAAAATACAATAATTTTTCAAATTTCATGTTTCAATATACATGTGTTCATACAATTGTATGTATATTACATGGGATTTTAACATTTTTCGTTGCTCGTTTTGGAACACCCTTTAATTTTTAATTATCATATATTTGTTGTTGTAGCGGCCAAGGTTCTAGATACTCTGTCCAAATTTCAGGTCCGTAGCTCTTACGGTTCCTGAGAAAATACCGTGTGACGGACAGACGGACAGCGTAGCGAAAACAATAGGGTTCCTTTTCATCTTTGGTGTACGGAACCCTAAAAAGTTGCGTCAACATACACTTACTTACATGCAAAACAAAAACAAATTTTAAAATACTGTTTTTAATTTAACTTGAGAGAACTGGAGGACCTTTTGATCGTCTTACTCTTTTCCTTATGGATTATTGCCATTCAAGTCAAAATTAACTTAATAATTTTTCTGAAATTTTTGAATTACAACAAAGAATAAATGTTTCTGTTGCTAACATATGTATAGTATATAATATTCAAAGATACGTTTCACTAATGCTAAATAAAAACTTGCAGCGCTCAACTCTGCTGAAATCTGATAATTGTTAGTTGTAGCTCAGGATTAACTAACCGTTTGTCGGATTATGAAATCTTGAGGATTTTCGTTGGAAAATTAATATAAATTAACCATTATGTTTGAAATGTTTGTTCTCTCTTATTACTTATATGAAGAAACATCATAATTGTAAATTATTTCTTACAGTATACATGAATATTTTTTTAAATTTAGCTGTGCGCTCTTATGCTTATCTGCTCTGCCCTAGTATTTGAATAATTAAGTTGCTTTGCAAGCGTATAGTGAGTGCTTCATCTTTTACATGAATCTATTATTTTCTTTGTTGGCAAATAAATGCCGCAGCCTTTTTTGAAACTTAATATCTGCTAGTTTTACGAAATACTCGTACAAGGTTGCATAATCGACATCAACATCATCAGTATCCAAAATTGCAAGCAGCTAGCTAGTTTTAATAACTCACATACAAGCAAGACTATTCCAACAAAAACAACAACAACAACAACAACAACAAAAGCAGCAGCAATAACATTTATTAGATCAATGTAAGAGTAGCAAAGCAATACACTGGCAACATTGAAACAATAGAACATTAGATGCACCAGCAACAAACAACAACACGATATTGAGAAAAACTAAACTGAACTAAAAATTAAAAGAAGAAAGAAAAAAAACCAAAGATATTAAATGCAATTGGATAAAAATGCACTTAATGTCCTTGGCAGCATTGATGCAAACCGTATTAAAAAGCATTAAGAACATTGTGCAGCAAAATTTAGAATCACTCACTCTGTTTTGTTTTTCTATCTATTTTTTTTTTATTTTTCTTAATTAAAATGGCAAACGTATTGTTTGCATTAATTTATAACAAACAAAAAAAAAAGTACAAACTTGTAAAATAAATGGAAAAAAGTGAAGTTTTTTGTTTTAAAATTAGAAGCACAAAAACGAAAAACAAAATATTAGATAATGTTGCTGTAACATGATCTGAATTTTATATTTATTTTAATTCAGTTGTTTAGTTTTCTTCTTTTTATAATTCTTACTACTTTTGTGTGTTATTTCTATTGTTTTTAACTTTTTTTTTTGTTGTTGTCATATCCACTAGAGAGAGGCCTGCGTAAACAGTCTTAAAATGTAAATACGTCTTGTTTTTTAAATGTATTGTCGTAGCATGTATTGTAATAAACCAATAATAAATGATGTCGTTTAACCCAGTTGACCTGAGATTCGAATTTTCGCTAAAACTTCGAGCTTCGAACTTCTCTAGATAGCTTTTCGAATATGTGACGGTAGTCGAGTGGATGTGTATCAGTCTGTTAGTCTACATGTAGCAAGTTCGATGCATGACAGCACTGCAAGTCAAAAAATAAAATAAGAACACATACCTACATATCGTCGATGATTTAACTAACCGACCTAACTGACATTTTTTTGAAAAATGAGTTAAGTCCTCCACTAGACTTTATAAGTCATAATACACATTGTTTACAATTTTCATGACTGTAAGCATTACTTTTGTGCCTATATAAGTAAAAAGATTTCTGACGCATCCCTAAGAATGAATGTATAAAACCACCATAAAAGCTCCTCTCCTGTTCAATATTTTAAATGCTAGTTAGGTCAGTTAGTTAAAACAGCGACGATATGTGCAATAATTGCACATTAAATTTAAATTAAAATAAATGAATAAAAAAATAAATAAAGTTACTTTTCTACTTTTTCTGCTGCCTTTTTTGAGGTATCGAAATTTGTTCGATATTCCCTCACTTTTAATATTGCTAGCGAAACTTCGAGATCGAATGTTTTTTGGGACAAAACTGAGCGACAGGTGAACTTTTTTCGATTAATTTTTGAGTGTCACTCTCGATAGTTTTATACGATAAATGTTCGAGATATATTCGAAATTGATATCTATAACGAAAGTCTTGATCAAGTGGGAATAAACGAACCACTATCGATGTATTGATGTTCTTGTATATGAGTGGTTTTAAGCGATGTCGCGAAGACTTCTTTGTTCGTAACAAACACTCAAAAGAAGTAGTATTGATGCGTGTATGCTTGTTATTTTGCATATTGTACGTTTGAGTGTGTATGTAAGATGTAGATGGGAAACTATTCCCACTTGACCAAGACTTATAGATATCGATTTCGAATATATCTCGAACATTTATCGTGTAAAACTATCGAGAGTGACACTCAAAAATTAATCGAAAAGTTGACCTGTCGCTGTTTTCAAAAAAAAAAATCGATCTCGAATTTTCGCTAGCAATATCAAAAGTGAGGGAATATCGAAGTAGTTTCGATATCTCAAAAATGCAGCAGAAAAAGTAAATAAATTCAGTAAAGTGCGACTATGACTCGCGCACATAGGGTTCCGTACGAACACTAGATATGTAATTTAATACAAACTTCATCCTATATAATATATAGTTTTGGCATTTTTTCGTTTTTGGGGTCTTTTCGGTTTTTTTGTTGTCGTTTTTTGCGTTTTTTTCGGTTTTGGCGATTTTTTAAAGTTTTGGCTCTTTTTTAGTTTAGACACTTTATTTTCTTGTTTTGGCGATTTTTTCGGTTTTTTTTGGCGTTTTTTCATTTTGGCGTTTTTTTATTTTTGGCGATTTTTTTTTTAATTTTTGCGATTTTTTGTTTATTTAATTTTTTTTTAGTTTTGGCGACATTTTCGCGTTTTGGCGATTTTTTCAATTTTTTGCGTTTTTTTTTCATTTTGGCGTTTTTTTTCATTTTGGCGATTTTTTCGAATTTGGCGATTTATTTTAGTGTTAGAATTTTTTTTTAATTTTTGGCGATTTTTTTCGTTTTGGCGATTTTTTTTAATTGTTGGTGATTTTTTTTGGTTTGGCGATTTTATAATTTTCGGTTTTTTTAGTTTTACCGTTTTTGAAAATTTCAAGTGTTGGCCTCTTACGGTTTCCAAGATATAGCAAATTGTCAAAATTGCATTAACTGATGGACCACCCTTTAATTAAATTTTTTTAAATTTTAGTGTTAATTGTTGTAGTCTGTATAAAAATACACTAATTTTACAAATTTCAAGTTTCAATATACATATGTTCATACAATTGTATGTATATTACATGGGATTTTAACATATTTCATTGCTCGTTTTGGAACACCCTTTAATTTTTAATTCTCATGTATTTGTTGTTGTAGCGGCCAAGGTTCTACATACTGTGTCCAAATTTCAGGTCCGTAGCTCTTACGGTTCCTGAGAAAATACCGTGTGACGGACAGACGGACAGCGTAGCGAAAACAATAGGGTTCCTTTTCA
The DNA here is from genome assembly GCA_949987645.1 of Tachina grossa. Lineage (NCBI taxonomy): Eukaryota > Metazoa > Arthropoda > Insecta > Diptera > Tachinidae > Tachina > Tachina grossa. Next base: position 36,187,992 of record OX465276.1, on the reverse strand, counting down.
CCTTTGGTGTACGGAACCCTAAAAAGTAATTCTATTTTTTATTTTATGTATTTATTTCAATTTACTTATTTTATCTAATTTCCATTCTAATAGAGTGACACACATCTACTAGGCTATCATGACAAATTTTTTTCTGTGCAATTATTGCACATACATATGTGGGTACATATGTGTTCTTATTTTATTTTTTAACTTACAGTGCTGTCATGCATCGAACTTGTTACCTCTATACTAACAAGCTAACACACATCTACTCGGCTACCGTCCCACATTAGAAAAACTATCGAGAGAAGTTCGAAGCTCGAAGTTTTAGCGCACATTCTAATTTTCTTAGATTAGCGAACAAATATCGAAGAATTTTGTTCCGAAATTTCTTCGCTTTAGTGAGCATTCCTTTTTATCGAATCTCAGGTCAAGTGTGCATGACGTTTGTATACGCGTCCATGCGTATGAAGAAGTAAGCATCACAAATTCTTCCGTCACGAAGTATTTTCTTGCAAACATTCTTGTTTAGCGTTTGTTTTTAGAAGATTTCGCTGTAGTAAAGCATTTAAAAAATCCCTCATGTCTTAAAAGTTCTTGTATGTGGTCTTGTGCAGGGGTCTAATATGTATGTATGTATTTTTAATTTTTGTTTTATTTTATGGTGCACAAAAATAAACTTACGCATACAAACACATGTTTGGCAACCTTAAGTAACTAAATAAATAGCAGTAGCAACAACAACAACAACTAGTACTTTTATATATTTAAATTATACAAACTTGCAACAACAATTGTATAAAAACCTTTAAGAAATTGTAGAATATACAAAAAAAAATACACAACCTTTGTAAGTTTGCATTGTGGTAAGGAATTGTATGTGGTTTTTCTTTTCGGCTAAAAGTAGCATAAAAGCACAAAATTGTATGATGTATGCAGGGCTGTCAGATATGGCGATTTCTCGCCAAAAGTGGCGATTTTTCAACTTGTTTGGCGTCCAAATTTTTGGTTTGGCGATATGGCGATAAATAAATTTGTTGGCAATTATTATTGCCAAAATTGAATCTTAAAATTATTCTAATTCAGAAAAATTAGTTTGTTGAAGAAGTAGTTTCAAAAATAAATCGTAGCAGAACTCGTCTGCAAGAAGTTAAAAAAATTTGATTTTGATGATTTTCTTATATTAATTATAGTCATTGAATTTTAATGAGAAAAATTTACTAGAAATATTTTTTGGCGATTTTATTTCTAATTTTGGCGATTTTCTGATAAATTTTGATCCGATCATTTTATAAAAATTTATATTAAAAAAGTGTTATATAAAAACAAATTTATTATCAAATATTTACTAAGAAAAACTACATAAAACGGATTTTTGGCGACTTTTGGCGATTTTTAAAATAAATTTGGCGAAATAGGTCGGAAAAAATCTGACAACCCTGGATGTATGTACAAACAAAAATCAACATTAATAGCAACAACAATAAGAATTGTTTATGAAAAAAAAAATGCATCAAAGGTTGTTAAGGGAAGGAAACCCAATAAACAATTACTCTTATTGGTAATAAAATAAGCGAACATGGCGATATGGCGAATAAAATTAGAAAATAATACATTGCCACAACAACAACGCAAAAATTGGACATTACAATTTTAGGGAAAGGGAACACATCTCACGTGAACTTTTGTTTTTTTTTTTAAGTTTTTGAAACTGCATAATTTGTGTTTTTGAATAAAAAATTTAATTTTTTATATTCCAAAGGTATTTTATCAATAGCAATTTTTTAATTATGATGTTCAATTAAATGAGCAAAATGTCGAGTATCTAATAACTTCCTTCAAGAAAGCAATTTCAATTTGTGTAGGCCAATCTTCACAACCAATTGCTTCCAAAACTCCGCGCTCATTGTTAAACACAAAAGTCAGACAAAATTAAATGTTTTCAATTTGTTTATTAAAAAATTATTTTTTTAATTTTACGGTAACATTATTTTTGAGATTAAAAAGTAATCGGCAAAAATATCAGAATGTTAATATGGCAACGAAAAGAGAGAGAGCGGCTCTATCTTTATATTATTGTATCATGGCTCTTACTATTTTTTTTTTACTATTGTCAAATTTTGAAGCAAGCTTCCCAGTTTTGTTTTGTACATTAAACCCAATTAAAAATTTTACATCCCCGAAAATGCCCCAAATAGCTTTCTTGTCATCCCAAAATATCCTCACAGATTTTCTTTTAAATAACACCATGTTATTTCACAAGAAAAATTCGCATACATTTATTTATTTACTTAAATCTATTTGTAATTTATGTATTTGAATATAATGTCATGACATATTCACTCCTAACGTGAATAACGAGCGGAGTATTTGTTCACGTGAAATTTTTATTCCCCTCGAAGGGAAAAGTGCTATCGTGAATCTCCCGTGAAATTTTTTTCCCTCTATCAGTCCCAGTGAATGCAAAAAAGGGAAGAAGATTTGTAATCTTAAAAATTAATTGAAAATCAGACAAATTTAAGTTAAATAAATATAAATACTCAAATTTAAGGATCCAAATGAATTTTTTTTTTTTTACTTTAAAGTTGTGTTTTTAAATATTCTAGGTGCAGTGGAGAAAAATTTTTTAGTATAACACTGCGGTGCACCATCATAAAATTTACTGTGTGTGAACCAAAGATATTCATAATCCATGAAAAAATGTGTTGCAGCGAATTATTATTAAGAATCATGAACTTTACTTACTAATCTTGTCCTCAAAATAAATATTTTTAACTTTTAATATATAATTCAAAGGAAAATATCGAAATTATTCAATGTAACAATTTAATTCGCCTGCAAGAATAAAGTGAAAAAAAATAAGGGAAAAGTCAAAAAATTTACGTGAAAAATATTATTCACGATAAGGGGAATCAAAACAAGGAAAAAATTATTCACGATTGCAATTTGGTGAAAAAAGGAAATATATTTATTTATTTCCATTAGACTTTATGAATGGAATTCTTTTATAGTCAAAAAAAAAAAAAAATAATAATAATATTACATAATGGACACCATTCGGGGGAAAAAAATATTCACGATAGGGGTGATTATAAGTCACTCTACGATAGCGTTGCCATATACGTTTGATAAAAAACGTATCTTTTTTTATTTTAGAAGAAAAAAAAATGCTGCAAAAAAAGTTAGTGTGATCATAATAAGCAAAAAAGAAGATGTCAAAATTTTTTTATGTATAGTTGTATGTAAATTGAAAACTTTAAACGTGTTTTCTGCAAAACTAGTTTTTTTGAGTTATGACACTTTTGAACTGGATGTGCGATATGTTCTTTTGCCTTTTAAAATTTTTGAAACCTGTATGAAAAACATTATGCACATAAACATGTGCATAATTAATAAAGAACAAACGACAATGGCAAGACTGTTGCAAATTGAGCTTTCATTGCAAAAAAAAAAATCTTTCAGCAAATTGTAATACGATGAATAAAATCAATTCACATATTCCATTTGCAATAAAAGTTGCGGATATACCACACACAGTGGACCAAACACAAAAGAACGCTGATGATGAAGGTGTAGTGGCCTTCGAAAACAGCTAGTTGTTCCGTTCTACTACGCGTTTGACAGAATTTGCAAAATTAACTTTGGTGATATTTGTTCACTAATAATTATCACAGGCAATTTGACTTACAAAGCGATACGAACTTTATTCCAATAAAAATCATATATATAGAAACAATAATAATAAAATTTAACTAAAATAAACGAATTTTAACTTGAAAGCTCTGAAAGTGGTTTTCACTGATATGAAGTAAAAAAGTGAACAACAAAAAACTGTACAAACTGACTTTCAAGAAAAACCGATTTTTGAAAGAAAAAACTGCACGACTGCTACTCAGCTGTTCGAAAAAAAAACTGCGAAAAACACATTTGACAACGCTGCTCTGCGCACTAATGAGTTAACTCAGCGTTGCCGCATTCGGTTAAAAAAGAAACTGAAAAGAAATTCACTATTTTCTTTCTAATTTTCAATAAGAAAACTTTCCCTTTAATTTCAAAGAAATAAAAACCAAAAGTACACTACTTTAGTTATATTCCGTAATGTTGAACATGGAATTTAAAACAAAAAAAATTGGTTTTTTTATTCGCTTACTTATTACAACTGAGACCATGTAAACACGTACAATCTCATCAGCCAGTTACGGAAACAAAAAAACAGTGATGCAAGAAGAGCAGCAGTTCGCTGCCATGGACCAGAGTTTAAATATTTAACTCGACTGCAGATTTAAAGCTTTTTATTACCATGTCCAAGTAACAACAACACGAAAGTACATTTAATAATATTATTTTGGTAGATAAACAAATAGAAAGTAGCGTAAACTGAACGATTTTCAAACTAAAGGAAACTTTGTATGTACTGCAAAGTGCACTTGCTTTTGTTCAGTATATTCTGTATTGCAGTAAACAAATGCAAATTGAATTTATGCGATTCGCTACAATCCAAAATGAATTTCTAAACAATGTTAAATAATTTAATCACACTTTAGGGAGAGTTTTAGTCTATTGTAACATAATTTATAAAATACTTTGTAAGTAAGAGACTTCAAACTAAGGCGTAAATAAAATGAGTTTTAAGTTTGAGGGTTATTCGAAATAATGCGATATGACAAAACGACTAATGAGAAGTCAAATCCTGCAAGGAAGGTACCTATTTCGAGCAGCTACATACTCTGATATTAACATTTGAGGTAAAAAGCTTTGAAAGCTTTTAAATTTTTTATTGTTTCTTTGCAAAAAAAAAATAAAAAATAGCAAGTAGTGTTATCTCAGAGATCTGATTGGCTGTTGTGGTCTCGTCGGTGTGAAAGCACAAAAGCTCTTTTGTTAAATTTTGCACATTGTGCATATGACTTGAACGTAGCTGATCTAGAGGTTTAAAATGTTTTTCGCAAGATTCTACATAAAAGTACTGAACAAAAAATATGCCTAAACTGCAACGTATTTTCCCAAGTCGATTTATCATAAAAGCTTGATCAATTTCCATTTTAATAGATTCAAGCGTAAATTCTAAAAATTCCGCTATGAGCATATCGAGCCATTACCGCTAAAATACCTTAAGCGACCCTTTTTTTGGACTTCGTTTTTTTGACGAAAATCTACTATTTACGATCGCAAATAATCGATTTTGGTCAAAAATTGAATTTCGAAAATTATGTCGCTTAAGCTATTTTTGGCGGCAATGGCACAATATTTTTTATCTTTGCTGTCACAATCACTCGCTACATACAACCTTGTCATTTTGGGAAAAAATTTTATTTTATTTTATTTAATTTAACCTTCTGCTTGTCTTTTATAGTTACAATATTTTTTATACCCAGCAATTGTTTGCAGTGAAGTGAAGTGAAGTGAAGTGAAGTGAAGTGAAATTAGCTTTTGTGTTGAAAGTAAATCATTAACTTTACATTTCCTTTTGCTGAATTCTACCGAATTTTTCATTTCAAATTTAATAAAATTATTTGTAATTCCGTTTTTTTCCAGCAATTGTGTACACACAAATTGCATGATCTTTTTGATTAATATTTAACTATTTTTGTTTCCTTTTCTGCTGGGGCTGCACTTTATCAAGATTTTTGCCAATACGTTCATAAAACATCCATTTAAATTAACGAAAGCAGTTATTGCCACTGTTGTGTTTCTTTTTTTTATATATAAAAGTACATTTTACATAAAGTATTGACACCAACGTCGATGTGTCAGCTGGTAGTTGCAGCATGAAAAAAATATATTAACAATATGTAAAACATATTAAGAAACTACATTGCCATAAAAATTTAAAGGTCTTTCTTTTGAGGGCCAATTGCCATGTTTTTTTTTTTTGCTTTGTGAAAAGTTTTTAAAAATTATTGAGCTTTTTCTCCTATCAAAAAAATAAATAAGAACAGACATTTAAATCAGATGGCACATTGCGCTTTAAAAAAATTCACTGCGCATAACGTCATCAAAGACCACAACTGCTTTGTTTTTCAAGGCCAAAATATAAGTAAATTATTATTGAAGATCCATTTCACTAGAAAAATTGCTGCAAGAAAGCTTTCCTCATTTGAACTGGAACAAAGTGACTGTCTGCAAGTTTTTGATTTTCCTTTTCAGCGAAACGACGCACAGTGGGCCCTTTTTTCTCGAATCAGTTCATATCTCCACAACTTAAATATTCAGGGTGACTAAATTTTATATGGGCAGCTTTTAGAGCAAACTGCATATTCCAACAAAATCTTGAGGGTATACATGAAGGAGACGAGTACCCCCAATACAAAATAATAATTATTTTTTATATATCTTTAGAACTAAAATAGCGAGACACACTAAATTTGATACTGAAAAACTGAATGTTCCAATAAAATCTTGGTGGTATCGGAGAGAAGACATGGGAACCCCCGCCCTCCCAATAAAAAGTAATTATTAATTTATTTATAAACATAATTTTTTTCATACAAGAAATTCCGAAGCAGGAACGAAATTCATATAAACGGTGCTTAACCAACAAAATAAGCAAAAATTCATGAGTTTTTTTAATGGCACACGCTCCTTATGAATTGCCTGTCTGCAACGGTAAGAGCGTTGACTGCCCATGCGATGAGTTCGAGTTCAAATATTGGCCGGAGAAGCCAACACATACACATTTTCCTGATGCCTGCACCAATACACACAACTACGTAAGTTAGCAAATTAATAAAATAAAATGACTGCATGAAATTAAATTCATGTTGATTCAACTTGAAATAATTTTAATTCAACATGATTATTCATTTTGATTTAATAGTACTATAGAGTTAAATGAACATGAAATAAGATTATTTCAAAAGGACAAATTTTCTTTGAAGATTGCTGTAAATCATGTTGAATTAACATGACTGTAATATATGCAGCAAAATCAATGCCGGAAAATGTGTTGGTAGTCTTATTTTCGTGGACTTTAATATGAAATTTTTCTGTATGCATATTCATATTGGAAACAGAAATAAATTTAAGTTTGTTTTTGCTTTTTTTAATATAAATGTTCGAGGAACAGTCCCTAACTCTCGTTATATCAACAATTTCTGAAGCAACTTATAATAAATTTAGTAGAAATTTTTTGACAATGAACTGTGCTGATGTTTTTTCCAAATTTTTTTGGGAATTGTAATACTTATTTGAATTAATGTTAAGTTTCTAAAAGTCAGACAGACAACTCGTCTAGAAAATTTTTATGAAAATCGTTCAAAAAAATTAGTGATTTCCGTCAGGTTGTAGCAACAGGGAGTAAATAAAATTTCTAACCGAGTTGTTTATATTAAGATTGTAAAAAATTTACTTTTTAAATTACTCAATAATTTTTAAGGTTATGGAAAGTATTTTATTACGTTTTGGAATGTCAGATTTGGAGAAAATATGGCACTAGTGCCTCCTTGATAAGGACTTTTGGAAGGCCTTTTCATTCTTTCTCTTTACCGTCTGAGTTATAGTGGGAAAATGTTGCTTTTGTAAACGATCCCTGCACTGAAATATGGGAAAATAAAGGGAGTCCCAACAAGAACGCAAGATTTAAATTTTAAATAAAACACAGATATTTAAAAAAAAATCGTGAAACTTTATTATAACGTAAAGTAGATAAAATGAGGTTATGTGTGGAACAACAAATCGGGCAGATGGCCGCCGCGGCTTTGCTGGCACACACGCGATCTTTTAATGAAATTTTCAATGGCCGTTTTGCATAAATGCTGCGGTATTTTATTAATGCAGTGTCCAATGTCCTCTTTTAAGGCTTGAGTCGTCGTCGGCTTATTCGCGTAAGCCATCGACTTCAAAAAACCCCAAAGAAAAAAGTCTGATTGTGTTAAATCGCACGATGAAGGCGGCCAATTCTGGTCTCCAAAACGCGAAATAACACGAGCGGGAAATTACTGATGTAGCAATTGAATTGTTTCTCTGGCTGTATGACATGTGGCGCCGTCTTGTTGAAACCACATGCCCTCCACATTCATTTCTTCAATTCTAGGCACGAAAAAACTGGTTATCATTTCACGATACCGAACACCATTGACTGTTTGCGCTTGACCTGCGTTTGAGCGACATCATCACGTACAGCTGCGACATTTTCGGTCGATCGACCTGGTCGAAGGCGCGTTGTTGTCTTTACATCACTAACAGACCCAGTTTCGGCAAATTTATCCATTAATGTCTTTACAGTTGACTCTTTTGGAGTATTATTATGACCCCAAATTGATCGCAAATTTGCGAACTGTAGCCGCAAAACTTTCACCATTTTGGTAAAACAATTTGACAATGAGAATGCGTTGTTCATTCGTGTAGCGCTCCATTTTTACTAACCTCGTACCTTCTACTAGCAAACAATAACAATTGTTCAAATGTCAAACAATGACACTTCGAATGGCGCCAAATTTAAATCTTGCGTTCTTGTTGGGACACCCTTTATAAGATTGTGCATCTGAATGCGACAGTTTTACTTTGAAATCTTAAATAATAATATATATGTACATACAAACATATAAACAAATAAAAGTTAACATCACTGAATGTATGTGTGTGTGTGTGTGTGTGTTTGTTTGTTTGTGTGTGTGTGTATGTGTGTGTGTGTGTGTGTGTGTGTGTGTGTGTGTGTGTGTGTGTGTGTGTGTGTGTGTGTGTGTGTTTGTGTGTGTGTGTGTTCTTCTGCACCATATTGAGTTAAAAACCACGAATGTTGTTAATTAAATAATTCCAAGCAATATGAAAGCCAAAAGAAAAATTATTATTTAATAAAAATAAATAAATTGTGGACTGGCATACACATGTTGAGTTTATAACATTCACCTCCACAAAAACACACACACACACACACACACATACACATACACATACACACAAACGGTAATTTCTTTCACTAACAGGATATTTTTACATTGAAAGGAGCGAAAGTAAAAAAAAATTAATAAAATAGCGAAAACAAATACGACCCACCGACCATTTGTAATAAATAAATGGAAAAACAATAAAAATGAAAATCTGTATTTGTGTTCGTTTCTTATAAAATTTATTTGCCGTCGGTTGTTTGTTACACGGCTTGAGAGGGCAGGCGGCAGCTGGTATGGAAATTGCATAAAATAAAATATATTTAGAAAATGAAATTATATCCTTTATTTTATTACACAAACAATTGATTTAGTGAAAATTGTAAAAAATTGTAGAAAAATACGAGTAATAATACAATATTTTCACTCAACCGATGCTTATAAAACTTCGACTAAGACAAGCCAGCTTTGTCTTTGGAAAAGTGGGCAGAACCACTCCTTACAACATTAATAATTCAATAAATTTATATTTATATTTTGTATGTACACAACTAAAGAATATTACAAATAATATCCTTTTTGAGTTATAGAGAAAAATATGGTCTCTTATTAAAACCATTAATTGGAAAATATTGCAAATAATCACTCACAAATTTAATTGAGTCAATTAAACTTTTGTTTAAATATTTAGTTGATTAAAAGTTGAATTAAATATTTAATTGGTTCAATCAAATTTTAGTTGGACAATTTAATTACATAATTAAAAAGTTTAATTGACACAATTAAATTTCTAATTGATTATTTATATTTTTTCCAATTAAAGAGAAAAAATGTTTCTATGTACACGCAAAGAAAAGATATGGTTGTAGAATGGTTGAGAAAATAATATTATGTTATCTGAAACAAATGTGTGGTCGTCGAACACTAGTTTTTGTTATTTTAAACATTTATTTCGTTACGATAAACAGAGTAATACTTGAATTTAATAATTGCATTATCACATCCATAAAAAAGTGTGATATGGTTAAAGTTTAACAATATAGTATTGTTAAAAATTTATGACTACAACATAATTTGTATTATTATTTGAAAATAATATGATGTAAATAACAATATAATGTTATCCAAAACCATACTATTTTAAGTTTAAAAAAATCTTTTTCAGAAACATCTGTCAGTTCGGTATTTCGTTTGTAAGCTATCGGTAGTGCAAGGGGGGTATTAAATAAATTAATAGATACATAAAGTATAAACAAAAGGGTTGGCCAATAAAAATATATAAACATTTGTGTATCTCTTTATACAGACATGTCTGTATGTCGTGTAAGTATACATTTCTATATATACATTTTATGTCAATAATATTAATTTATTTTTATTTCGAATTTAACGCACAGCTGTTTCTACAATAAAAATATGATTAAAAAACAAAATAGTATTATTACATTAAATAATACTGTGGTCGTATTTAACAATATTAATATAATAGTAGATCATGGTATGGTGAGTCTCAATTATATTTTAGTCACATCTTACAATAGTGTTGTCATATTAACAATAATAAGATTAGGTTCAACAAAGTCAATTATTCTTGTCAATAATATTATTATTAACTCAGATAATAATATAATTAAAGTTTGCTTTTCTATTAACACTAATATGATTTGACTGCAACCATATAATTCAATCATAGAATGTTGTTGTTTGATTATGGTTGCCTTAACCATATTTTTTCTTTGCGTGTATGTAAATTTGTTTAACAAATTTGTCACATTTAAGTATACGAAATTACTGCACTTTTTTAAGCTTTGTAAGATCATTCACCATTATCGGGAATAAAAGTCTAACTTGTTGGTCAAGCGAAATATTTGTCATCAATAAAAAATGGTCAATAAAATTAGAAAATAGTACACTAACACAACAGCAACACATATGTATATTGGCGATTGCAATTTTAGGGAAAGGTAACACATTTCACGTGAACCTTTATTACCGATAAGGCTAATTAACATCTTAATATAAAATTTAACAAAAAATATTTTAATGTAAAATCAGCAGGCAAAAATTTTGACTTGAAATCATATTAAATCATGTTGAATTAAAGTTTAAATCATGATGGTATATATTTGATGTATATCTTAAGAATATTTAAGGTTGTTGTGGCTGCAGCGATTGACTACCGTGCGATGAGTTCCGAGTTCAACCCCGATCTAATGAATTCTTGTGGTCTTTTGAACATGTTGATAAACTCCATCATACCAGATTGTATTTTCCCAAAACATGAACGATTGTATGGGATAGTGAATTCTAGCCTTTAGGAATTGCCAATGTGACTAGAAAATATAATTCCTTGAGAATGACTTCAAAATATTTTTTTTTTTACTTAAGCTATCTCATTTGAATCGTTTATTAAACAATTTTGATTGAATACAAAAATGCCATTAAGCTTTGTTTTCTTTTCTACGTGCGTAACACATTCATATGCTTGCATTATTAGCAGTTTTAAACAAATTAAGATAGTATTCAATAACCAACAGAGTGTTGCAACTTGCCAAACGCAACCGCACGTAATGCAATAAAGATCATTATGCTCTAACATTTGAGATAAATTAGGAACGATAGTCCCTTGTTATGCACCATTAAATGCGGTTAAAAATAAGGGCCCCCCCCCCCTTAAAACACACATATTTATATATATAAATATTTTTTTTTTTTTTTTTGTCAATACATATTAAGTATTTGTTACGTTTCGTGGTAGAAATTGTGTTAAATGGTAACAAAAGCTCATGCTCTTATTTCTTTTTTTATTGTTTTATTGGTTCAATTGCCATGCACACACATGTGGTAGAAAAAAATTAGCTTGGCTTAACAAAAGAGAAAAAAAATTTAAAAAAAAATCTCATGGTCACAAATAATGGAAACTCTATAAATGCAGGAAATAAGCAAATGCATGAATTTTTAGTTGTTTTGCTGACCGGTTGTTTGATTGTTTATTGTTTCTTTTTTATCCCCCTTTTTTTTTGTTAAAGTTCATTGTAGGTTGTAGGTATGGTTTGCATTTTGTTTATTATTTCAGTTTTTTTTTCTTTTTTTGTTCATATTTTACTGTGGTTTTAAGTACAACATTTAACCACATTTTTGCCATATTTGTCCAAAATAACAACATTTTTACATTTTTATTTTATTTATCTAAGTTTTCTTATGGCTTTCTCTCTCTCTCTCTCTCTCCCTCTCTTAGAGGAATTAAGTTTGGTTGTAAATAAATTATCAGCATTGTCAACTTTTAAATTTCAAAAAGCACCGAAACCAGGAAAAAAGCTCGTAATTTAAGTGAAAAAGCACTAAATTTAAAATTTTATTATTTTACATAAAAAAATTTTACACATCGTCGATTGGTTATTGGTTTGCTGCAAACGTAATGTATTTTGAATATACTGTACCGCAAACCAATAACCATCCGACGACATGTACATAAAAAATATAGGAATCGGTTGACCTTGCATTCCATTCCTAAGATTTAAAATTTGAGGCATCCGATAAACATTTAAATTCTGTAAGAATAAGTGAATTCTTAAATCAATGAACAAACGAATCTCTCGAGTTTAGTCAAATTGGCAGTAATCCACAAGTCTTACTGAGGTTAAGAGCCGATTACTCGTACATTTTGAGCTCGGATGGGCTTAGCAGTTGCAAATATTTTAAAATCAAAGCTTACAAAATTTGGTTTTTATTAAATCATTCTGTGGAAACATTCTCTCGGCTGCAATGTGACAAAGATAATAAATTTTGAATGAAATAAAAATGGTGACTTCTGTGTTTCAATATGGAAGTAACAGAAGTTTGATGGGAATGCAAGTTTTGATAATGCCTCAAACAAGTTCATATTAACTTAATCTTTCAATAGTGGACTCAATCTTTTTCCCATTACATTAGTTTGTCTATACTAGACAAAATTTCGCTATTAGACTATATTTGAGGAAATACTTGTATTATGTCTTCTTTGTTGTATGGAAAAACACTGTTTACATTAATTATGCTTAAAATGTTAAAGTTTGCTGGTAATATGGCACATTTTAAAATCTTAGTAGATATTTTTGAGATGCTCCATTTAATTTCAGAGCATATCGCACATTCAGTTCAATAGTGACATAACTCAAATAATTCGTTTTTTGAGTTAACAATGCAGAATAATAATGCATTTCGTATTTTATCTTGCATACAAATTTCATATAAATTGCTTTTACTATCATCTCCTGAGAGAATAATATTTGTTCATGACTTCATTGAGTTGTTTGTAAATTGAAAACTTTAAACGTGTTTTCTGCAAAACTAGTTTTTTTGAGTTATGACACTTTTGAACTGGATGTGCGATATGTTTTTGAATGAAAGACTTCCTCGAAAAAAAAATAGGTAAGGAAGTTTTCCATTGAGTTTGTGGTTTAGTGCCACCGCCTCGAAACAAAAAGCACCGAAAATTAATTAAAAAAGCACTGAGCACTAACTTCAAAATTTGTCGCGTCGAACATTTCAAAAAGCACTAAAAACGGTGCGAAAAGCACTGAGTTGACAACGCTGTTTAATACTCAAATGTTTAAGCTGGAGCATTGTCAAGAAGTGAAATGGTATTAAATAATTTAGGCAGGCTTCATTCACATGCCCGAGATAATAATTTTAATTAATAGTCTTATTAAGAATTTTAATTACAAAACAAATACATTTTAAAGCAAGACAGAGCATTTAGAGAAATTGTACTTTATTAAAATAGAATTCATTAACGAAAGCTTGCAAAAATTTTTTCTTACAAATATTATTCGGTAGAATATTCTGTGATTTGCATGATGAACGGCCACATTTTGCTTGCACTTTTTTACGGAAATAGCACAAATGATAAAAAAATTTTTTAGATTTCCGTACACCAAAGTTGTAAATGAACCCTACTGTTTCCGCTGCAATATCCGTCCGTCCGTTTGTCCATCACAGACTGTTTTCTGGTGAACCGTAAGAGCTACGGATCTTAAATTTTCAAAGAATATGTAAAACTTTGACTGCTACAACAAAAAATAAGTGTAGGAGAGTTAAAAGTTAAAGGGTGTTCTAAAGAAATACGAGTATGCTGTTTTGGCGTCTTTCTCAGAGTTGTTTGTTTTTTCGATTTGGTTACTTTTTAAATTTTTTAGTTTTAGAGTTTTTGAAAATTTCAAGAGATTGCCTCTTACGGTTTCCAAATTGTCAAAATTACATTAATTGATGGAATACCTTTTAATTTTGATTTTTTTAAATTTCAGTGTTGATTGGTATAGCCTGCATTAAAAAATACTATCTTTGTCTATATACATACATACATACATATAATTGTCCACATATCGAGCCATAACCGCCAAAAAATCTTAAGCGACATAATTTTCAAACTTAATTTTTTTACCAAAATCGACTAGGTATATGAGATCGTTAAAAACCGATTTTCGTCAAAAAAAGATGGTCCAAAAATGTGTCGGATAAGCTTTTTGGCGATATATATATAGACAATTGTACTCTAAAACTAAAAAATTTAGAAAGTAAAAAAATCGCCAAAACAAAAAAACACCAAAAGACCGAAAAAAATCGCCAAAACGAAAAAATCGTTAAAACTAAACTAAATCACGCCAACAACCGAAAACAATTGCAAAAAAACGCCAAAACTAAAAAGCTAAAAGCAGAAAAATAATTAAAAAGCGCCAAAACTAAGAAAAAGCGGCGAAATTGAAAATCGAAAAAACTCACGAAAAACGAAAAAAAACGCTGGATCTAAAAAAATCGCTAAAACTAGCTAAATCGCTAAAAATCGAAAAATTCGCAAAAAATAAAACGACAAAACTAAAAAAAAACGTAAAAATCGCCAAAACGAAAAAACGCCATAACAAAAAAAAAATCACTAAAACTAGATACAATAAATCGCTAAAAACCGAAAAAATAATTAAAACCGCCAAAAATAAAAAAAGCTAAAAACTGAAAAAAGTCCGAAAATAAAAAAACGCGAAAACTAAAAATATCGCCGATAATCGAAAAAAGGTTTACTTCAATTTTTTTTTAAATGTCAACATCAGGTAAGATATTCAATTATGTAGACTAAAGTTCGTATAGTAATACTTATAAGAAAAAAGTATTTTTATTTTTAGGTTATGTCCTTCAAATAGTAAGTTATGGAAATGCAATCTACATAAAAGGGGCTTTTTTATTTCCTCATTTATGTCGAAGTTTTTTGAACAAAAAATATATTGATGATCTTCATGTTGACAATATGGATTGAAATTCTCACCGTCTTCCCACGGGAGCAAATTATTGCCGCACTGAAATTAAACTATTACACAGAACAAATTATACCCAAAAAATTTTTAAACAAATATTTGTTTGAAATCAAACTTAGTTTCAGTAAATTTTCTGTACTGTTCCACTAAATTAATTTGTACCAAAAAACTGTGTAGAGAAGAAACAGGCCACGACGTTTGTCGACTACTTTTCGGCATTTACATGTACATATACAACACGATCAATCAAAAAAAAAAAAAAAAAAAAAAAAAAAAAAAAAAAACAACAACAACAACAGCACGTTGTTCCTATTAACAAACAAGATAAACACCAACACACGCTGAAATAACATTTTCTCTCACCGAACTATGATTAATTTAAATTTTTACAAAATTTTTACCAGAATTTACAAAATTATTTGTAGGACCGCATTCAAATAAAATATTTACTGATTCAACGAATTTGGTTACTGAAAATGAAATTTAGTTTTTTCTGTGGAATAATCAAAAACTAATTTTCCCAGCATAAAGTTGTAGAATTAAAGTCTTCTTATATATTTTTTGTGTCATATTTGAAAACGAAATATAACTTCAAGCACTATTATTTGAATTGCTTTCCAAAGTGTGCGTCAGAATATGTTCTAAGTAGAGACACAAATAATACTGTTCCTTTTGATTAAAAAAACTGCTTCTAAACGAAATAAAATACATGAAAAAATTAAAAATTAAATCCATATTAGACTTTGAAGATTTAAAAAATTCAAGAGCTTAAGCAAGGCACATTTATTTCCAGGTAATATCAGGATTACAAGAACAATGAAAAAATACAACAATGAAAAAAACAACATGGCTTTTATATTTGTGATTTGAACGGGCAAAAAACGACAATGGTAAGACTGTTGTAAATATAGTGATGGTAAAATTGAGCTTACAATACAAAAGAGCTTTCAGCAAATTGAAATACGATGAATCAAAAACAATTCACATATTCCATTTGCAATAAAATGCTGAGTATATAAAGCAGAAATCTACATCAACTGACACCACACACAGTGGACCAAACACAAAAGAACGCTGATGATGAAGGTTTAGTGGCCTTCGAAAACGGCTGGCTGTTCCGTTCAACTACGTGTTGTTAGTCAGAATATTTACAACAGACTTTGGTGTTATTTGTTCATTAATAATTATCACATGTAATTTGCCTTAAAAGCGATGCGAACTTTAGCCCGTTCAAATCACAAATATAGAAACAAATGGAGTTCGAATAACAATTAAAATTAACTAAAAACATGGCTTTTAGTTGATGCAAAATATCAAAAATAGAATTTGTTGTAAAATAATAATAATGAAAATTATTCACAAAAAATTTCTTCACGGCAGCTACGACTAACAATATTTGCAACGTTTAGGCACTTTTCACAATTTTTAATAGTTTTTTCATATTTTTAAATTTATTTCAAAAGAATTTTTTTAATAAAATATTTTTCACATTGAAAATTTTTTAACACTTTTTTTTTAATTTCTCTTTCGTAAACAATTTTTGAAGCTTCGAATGAACTATAATTTAAAGAAAAAAATAGCTCAGCTGTGTTTCCGCTACTACCTGGTGAATGTGACTTGGAGCTTAAGTATGAGTGAGTTTTTGAAGGACATGGAGACGTAAACAAAAGTTTAAATGAATAATTTTTAAGTAATATTTATCGAATCGCTCAGGGTATTCTTTTTATTCTCTACTCTTCATCAAGCGTGGAAAGTATATTTTTAATTCAAAATTAGCATCTTTAACACATTGTAAAGATTTTTGAAGTCTAACAATATATCTTGTTATAATCGTAATGCATATAAAATGATGAACCAAAAAAGCAATACAAATTCTAATATATCGACAGAATCTTTTTTTGATTAAAATAAATAGCTAATGATTATTAATATTTTTAACGTGCATGAATTTGTACAACTCGACAGTATATTAACCATAAAAAAAATCACAAACTATAATTATATAATTGTCACTAAGTGTCTTATTCATAAAAAATATTTCAGGTTTATTAAGCGCTTATTTTCTATGGGAAATTTTGTCAATTAAACCTGTAATAAACCTAAAATATTTTTTATGAATTAGACCGTAAGTATATAGGTACATCTAATAAGAAAAACTGTAGGGTTATTATATGGGGCAATTATGAATAAAATTCCGCGAGAAATATCTCCCTTTTCCAATTAGAATATTTTGTTTTCCATATTACTTGATATTAATTGGAATTGTTTCCAGGGAAAATTTCCCGCGGAATTTTATTCATAATTGCCCCAATAGTCTTTAAGTATGTCCTTAGAGTCATTACTATAACGTAAAAAAATGTTTTTGTATTTGTATTTTTTGTAAATAAGTACAAATTATGAATATATGATGCATACGTATCGAGTATTATTTTCGATTTAGGAGAAACTTTTCTTAAAATATTCAAATATGTTTTACGGGTAGGTACATACGTAAATTGTCGCTTACAATAAATTTTACAGCCTGTATTTAAAAGCTATCAACAATTTTGCAATTTTGATAACAAAAAGTTAATTTTTTTTACTACATGTCGCTCACGATTAAATCGAAAATAGGGCTTGTGTATATAAAACTAATTTTAGACTGTTTTTTTGTAATATTCGTAAATTTTTCTAGTTAAAAACACAATAAATTATCATTCAAGAACCATAGTTTAAATGAACATCAAGTGACAACATTAAAATAATATAAAAAGTGGTTTGGCACTATTTACACAGAAAAAACTAAATTTCATTTTCAGTAACCAAACTCGTTGAATCAGTAAATATTTTATTTGAATGCGGTCCTACAAATAATTTTGTAAATTCTGATAAAAATTTTGTAAAAATTTTAATTAATCATAGTTCGGCTGAGAGAAAATGTTCTTTCAGTGTGTTGGTGTTTATCTCGCTTGTTGATAGGAACAACGTGCTGTTGTGCGGTTGTTGTTGTTTATTTTGATTAATCGTGTTGTGTACATGTAAATGCCGAAAAGTAGCCGACAAACGTCGTGGCCTGTTTCTTCTCTACACAGTTTTTTGGTAAAAATTAATTTAATGAAACAGTACAGAATATTTACTGAAAGTAAGTTTGATTTCAAACAAATATTTGTTTAAAAGTTTTTTGGGAATAATTTTTTCTGTGTAAGTGATTTGGCACTATTTAAAAGCAGATTTGGCACGAAATCAAGATTTCCAATTTCCATTACTGCTGTGCACTGGTCCGAACTGAAACCTTCGTGTGCGAGTCAAAGGCGCAATTTACTAAATTTATTTCGATTTATGTTAAACGCTAGACCATATGGTCTGCTATTTATATTATAGACATTTGACAATAGTGTAAGATCTGAAAAAATTTTGAGTATTATTTTAATCCCAACTTTTCGGTCTATTGAGATTGTGAGCGTGTAATGGAATTTCCAAGAACAATCTACAGAAGTAATATTATGAAATTAAAAATTATTCTCAATTCTTTCGATTCTGTCAGACAGTGTAATTTGTCATAAATTTTGGGTGATTTAAATTGAATTTTAGTTAGTTATTTTAAGTAAATGTAAATTCTTGAAGTCACTGAAGTATTTAAGATATATTAATGTCGTTAATAATATATAAATTTTTAAATAAAATTCTTAATCTCGATGTTAGTTTTACTCTTGTACCAGCCTACTTTTTATAACCTTTTGTGATTTTTTTTTTTTTTTAATAAAAAAAATTTGCTTTATGACTTTGTCTACTTAAAACTCTATATACTATAGTAAGAACTTAAAAACTAATACTTCTAATTCAAGTTTTGTGAATAAAATTAGGTAAAATTCTCTACGAATTTATTGATTGCTAGAAAATCTTGTCCAGTTTTTGCTTCAATGATCTTCATACACGTCATTTTTTATTCCTTTTTTTTATCTTCTACATAGACGATACAAAGAATATTAATATTTTTAACATTATTTGCATACTGACTCATTATTAATGTTAGTAGATACGAGTATATATTTACTGACCATAAAGCTTTGTACTAATAATACATTAAAATAATAAGCAGTACCATTTTTTGACCTTGAGTGTTGCTCGGTTCTATATGTAAATTTTAAAAAACATTTTAATGAAACATATTAAAAGTAATAACAATAATAATAATTATAATATTTAATATACTTTGTGTTTAATTTTTGTCATTCAATTGGATATTAAAACAACTGCTTACACACACTCTGAAATATTTGTTCAACATTCACTTTTAACCCACAAACATTTTATATCGTATCTATGTAGGTATGTATGTGTGTGTGTGTATGTGTATGTGTGTGTGTGTGTATGTGTGTGTGTATATGTGTGTGTGTATGTGTGTGTGTGTGTGTGTGTGTGTATGTGTGTGTGTGTACATAAATAAAGTAAGTAACTCCCCGGAAATTTTGTTATTCTTTCTTAATAAGAAAAAACTTGTACGAATCTTGTTAATAAGTTCTACACTTGAGAATCTTAACAATGTTTTTTTTTTTTTCTAATCACCCGTAATATTACTTTTTTTCTTCTTTGAAACTTAATTGCATGCAAATAAAAATATGTTAGTAATTATTTAAAAATGCAAATTAGACTCTATTCCGATGTGTGTGTGTTTTTTTTAATTTAAGTGTATTTAATATAAAATCGAAACCGTTATTGATGGCGTTAATTTAAAAGTAATTACAAGTTAAATACACATTAGTATGAATTTGAAATATACGAGGTGCGTCTAATGCTACTAAAGGAATTATACAGCAATTTGCAAAGTTTTTTTTTTAATTCTTGACTTTGACTTATAAAAGTAAAGTTGGAAATAATAAAATATTTCGCTATCAAACACTATTGCAAACTTTTACAAAAATAAAGTTGGCAGGCACATTTTCTAAATTTAAATTATATAACTCAAAATTCTTCAAAGAAACTTAAGAAAACTTCTAAGTCTTATATGACCCTCGTATTTAAAACGTTGGAAAATCTCAAGCAATCAAAGAAATATTTGAATATAAAAAAGAATAATATAACTGGCAACTGACAACTTGATTTTTTTTAAAACGCCTGATTAAAATGATTGTGAAAATGTCAAATGTATTAAACAAAAATAACTGAACTAAATTCAAATCCACAATAAAAGATTACTGGGGGGTAAAGAAACAGACTGAATTCACTCAAGTATTCGTAATTTTATTGAAATTAAATTTACTTAATTTTCTGTTCAAAGAAAATGCATTTTTAAAACACCAAGAAAAGACAACCACTGGCATAAGAGTGGCAATGAAAACTATTAAAATTATTATAAACTAAATTATTATAAACTAAACCCGGGCAAACGTTGTTTTGCCTTCAAATTTTATTTTCACTGCAAGTCCGCGGTATCGGGCTAATTAACGCCACCGCACGCTGTTTAAGGACCCAACGCCTTCGAGAAATACAGCATAGGCTTATCGCGCCAATCTCTATCGGACAAAACACGAAAAAACTAAATATTGCGCCATCTGTCGGACTTCAAACTACACAGAAACACTCCTCACGCCCTATAGAGCGTATAAAATATGCGTATGCATATAAAATTTGGTCAAAATCGGTCCAGTAGTTTTTGAGTTTAGCGACCACGAACATACACGTAATTTTTATATATGTAGAGATATGTTAGTTTTACTAAAAAAGGTACTTTTTACAACAAAAAAAAGTAATTTTTACTAAAATGCTTCGTTTTAATGAAATTATACTTTTTACTTGAATTTTACAAATTTACTAAAAAGGTACTTTTTAGTAAATATGGTATTTTTTAAATGGTACTATTTACAAAAAAAAAGATACTTTTTACTACAAAAAGTAATTTTTACTAAAAATTTAAATCTTACTAAAAATGTACTATTTTCTAAAAGGAATATTTTACTTAAAAAATACTAAAATTAGACTTTTTACCAAGAAAACACTATTTACTTAAAAGGTACATATTACTAAAACATAATTTTACGACAAAAATTTACTTTTTCCTGAAATATACTTTTAATTTAAATAGTAGCTAGGATATTTTACTAAAAAAAGATAAGTTTAACTAAAATAGGAGCTTTTAGCTATATAGGTACTTCTGATAAAAAAAGGTACTTTTTACTGAAAACGTGAATTTTACTCAAAGGGTAATTTTTACTTAAAAAGAACCTGTTGCTATGCTAAAAAGCTACTTTTAATAAAAATGGTAGTTTTTACTAAAATGGTAATTTTTACTAAAATTTTTTTTCGAAAAAGATACTTCTCGCTAAAAAGGAAAATTTTATTAAAAACGTAATTTTTGCTAAAATTGTACCTTTTAGTATGAATTAACTTTTTACTATAAAGGTACATGTACGGTGCTTTGTACGAAAATATTTACTTTTTCTAAGGTAGTACTTTCGAACGAAATTGTACTTTTTACTTACATGATACTTTTTATTGAAAAATTTTATTCAAGAAAAAAGTCACTTTTTACTGTAATGGTACTTTTACTAAAATAGTACTTTTTCTAAATAGGAACATTTTATTAAAAACTTTATTTTATTTCAAAAGATACTCGAAAATAAAATACATTTTACTTTTGTAAAAGGTACTTTTTACGAAAAAAATTTTACTCTTTAAAAAAGGTACTTCTGACTAAACAAATTTAATTTTTTTTAAACAATTATTTTACTCAAAAGGTTATTTTTACTTAAAATGAACCTGTTACTAAAATGGTACTTTTTACTAAATAGCGCACCTTGAAAAAATTTTACTTTTTACTAAAAGTGATACTCTTTACCCAATAAGTACTTTTTACTAAAGATGTACATACATTGTACTAAAAATATACTTTTTAATAAAAAGTACATTTTATTAAAAATGTACTTTTAGCTAAAAGGTACTTTTAACTTAAAATATACTTTTTACTGAAAACGTACTTTTTGCCAAAAAAAAAATACTTTTTGCGAAAATGTACTAAATAATTACGAAAAATTTACTATTTTTCAGATATTGAACTTTTTATTGAGAGGGTACTTTTTAATAAAAATGTAGTTTTTATTAAAAATGTACTTCTTGCTAAAAAAAATATGCTTTTGAGTTAAAAAATACTTTTTACTTAAGAGAATGTTTTTACGAATTTCAAAGGTTATTTTTGCTAAAAAGGCAGCTTTTGCCAAAAAGCTACTTTTAATTGAAAAATTAATTTTTATTTCAAGTTTTTAAGTCAAGTTTAATTTTTCTCCATACACACTTTTCTTCAGACATATTAGTTAATAAAAATATTTCATTCAATCAGAATTGAAAATAGTGAACTTAAGCACGATTAAGATATTACTATTCCTGATTGAAGCAAATAGAAACTTTTTTTATCAAAGGGTACTTTATGTTACTCGTTATGAGAACTATAAAGTTAAGTTTTACTTAAAAATTAGTAATTTTAGTAATTAGTACTCGTATCATTTTATTAAAAAAAATGCATTATTTATTACTTTAATTTCTTTAATATTTACTCCCATATTCATAAAGTTTAAAATATATTTGAAATATATTTTATTTCAAATTTTTCGTATAAAATTTTTTTTTAAAATAGATTTCAAATACATTTTATTTTTTATGAATATAAGCCTTAATATATGCATATACTCCTATGAATATACATATAAAAATTTTATTTTTAATATTTTATTATTATTAATAATATTTACATAACTTGTTGCAAATTTTTCATACTAGTGTCACAATTATAATTTCTATATGATAAATCTAAAATTTTATTATGAAGATGCTAACAGAAGGCGATATCTTCCCTATAGCCAATACACAAATAAATGCTCATATAAATTATTGAAAAATTTCACAATATTTTACAATAAATAATTAACTTGTATTATTATTATTTTTTTTTTTTTTTTTTGTATACATGTATGTATATTTTTTATCTTAATCACCTTCTAAATTCAATATTTCAATAACAACTTTAATAATCACTGTGATCATCGTGAATACATTCGTTCCACCGCTCGCTCTAACACTTCTTAAAGCTCATCATGCTCATGGAAAACATTTGAATTTAATTTACGTTCAAGTGTTAATTTAAAGGTTACTGTTGTTTGTATGATTGCATTTTTGTTATTTTTAATTTTCGTTTAATAAAATTTTTTTTTTTTTTATATAAGTTTTTGTTCTCCTGAATTTTTTTGTTTGTATATTTTTTATAAGAATTTGATTGTTTTTGTGTGTTGTAGTATTTTGGAAACAACTTGAATTGGATTTTACGAGTTGAGTTTGATTTTATATATTTTTTTTTTTTTTTTTTTTTTTTTTTTTTTGCTTAACTTTTAAAACAGATTTTAAGTTGAAACTAAATGGAACCAGATTTAATTTATGCAATGAACCAGTTTTTGAAATTTGTTGTTTTTCTGTAGATTTTTATATCAAAATATATTAACAAATTTAAAAAATGCTTAAAAATCATTTTAAAAAGTACGAGTATATTTTTTTTTTCTTCTAAAACATGAGTTTATGGCAAAGAAAATAAAAACGAAAATTTAATTAAAAATTGTGATTAATATTGATTTGTATACTTAATAAGCTTGTAAATGTACGTATGTGCGTATATGTATATGTATGTAGATAAATCGTGCCATAAGCCATATGTGTGTATGTATATACCCAGCAAAAAATTTCAAAAAAGGTAATCGAGTTTGGAATTAAGCATTTTTGGTGGAAGCACTTCCCTACTGGATTACCAACTTAATGATTTTAACAAGGCGTGAGACTAAAATAATCGATTCTTGAGAAGTACTTACATTTTTTTATTTGTCAACATTTCACGTAATCTATTTCGTCTAAAAAAATCATTCGCTTCATTTAGCAAGTTGTACATATTTTTTTAAAATTTTAGGCAATGTGATTTGTAAGCGAGTAATGAAAAATTGGCAATCAGAAAAGTAAGTCATTATATGGCAAGTTGTTCTAATGGTAATGTGTAATTTTTTGCTGGGTATGTATATGCTTTCTTTTGCCAATTTTAATTTGTATATATTTTTATACTTCTTTAAAATTTCAGCATTATGACTCGAGCCATAACCGCCAAAATATTCTGACCTACGAATTTATCGGGCCTCTTTTTTTTACACGAAAATCGACTATTTACGATCGCAAATGATCGATTTTGGTGAAAAACTTAAGTTCGAAAATTATGTCGCTTAAGCTTTTTTGGCGCTTATGGCACGATTTATATACATTTAACCCGCCATTGGTGTCCTATTGGTCTGTGAGACCGGGTGTGTTAAAAAATTCGAATAACATTATTCCCTGTTATTATTTTTGGTTGCGATTTCGAGTAGCTGCCTCATTGAACATCTCCTACTATTAGTCAATGACGAAACTGCTTTGTGAGCACACTTTGTATATTTTTTTTACTAACCCGGTACATGAGACCGTGTGTCACCGTGTATGCGAATAAAATAACCAAGTATATATTTTTCATTATTTCTTTTTTTTATATTTTTTTATTTATTTTGTAAAAGTTCCTAATGTCGAAAGACTAAAAAACATTATGTTCCTTTATAAATATGTGATTTTTTATTTTTTTCTTAATTTTGAAAAATGTATTACTAAAATCGCTGTTGTTCTTAATGCAATTTTTAAAATGTTAATATTGAAATAAAAGAGCTTAAATTTATTAAATATCTTTGCTTTATTCTCAAAGAGCATAAATTAAAAAAAAACATGAAATTTAATAACAAATTTGCAAAAATCTTCAGCTGAAAATTCCGCTGCGTGAGACCGGCGTCACCATTGATCAAAGTCAAATTTGCGTCACCATTGGCGGGTTAAGGTTTGCATAAAATGCAAAATTTAATTTAGATTTAATTAACAACGTTAATTTATTATAAAAGCTTAGCAAAGACAAAAGATTTTGATGACTTTTCCAAAGTTCCAAAGTTTTATCTTTCATGTCATAAATTAAGTTTAAGATTTTTTTTTTTTGCAATTTACAAGTCAATTTTTATGTCTTTTATTTTAATTTATAAATTTTAAAACGTGTTTAAATAATTTTACGTGCATCTATAATTAATCTCGTAATTAAATTGACAAACAAAAAACATGCAAAAATGTCACCAAAACTCTAGACCATAGCTGACCAAAGTGGCACCAGAGTGCCGAATAACAATCGGCTTCTTATACAAATGAATATACATAGGCGAATACATTACTCTCGTGTTACTATCGGTGGACAGCATGGGTCTAGAGCAGTGATCGGCAAATTAAGGGCGCCGCGCCTTTTAATACACTCTTCTTTTACGTATGTATGTGTACACACGCATTGTTGAGAAAAAGTACTGTTAAGAATCAGCGTTGCCAGAGAAAAAAATGTGTTCCAAGAAAATATGTGTGATGAGAATTTAGTAAATTTTTTATTTTCAGAAAATTATTATGGTGAACCAGAAGGTTTGGTTTATCAACGTGCGTTGTCACGCATAGATAAACATGAAATGCAAAGCCATTTTCAAGTATATATGTATTTAAATTATTTTAAGAAAATTTCCTACAAAACCATCTTTTTACTCACCATTATTACAAAGATGCCTTTCTTTATAAACAAATCTTGAGTGTTGCTTCTTACCACCAATAAAACCAAGTTTGCCTTTAGAGATTTAAAATTTCAAATTAGGGAAATGAGAAGAAATTTCACTGGCAACACCGGTTCGTGGTGAGGGTATAACGCACACAATCGTTAAATGTAATGGTATGTCTTGCAGGCCACTGCTCTAGAGTAAGATCGATCAGGCAGTGTCCAAGTAAAACCCAAGTAAAAGATTTGAAGAAGCTGGATCGTTTCTACACCAAGTTTATTCCAGAAGACAACAAGCATCTTCAGAGATGTCGTACTGTGCGTACCGAAAAGTTGTTACATGTCAAATCAAGGTGATTTCAAAAAAAAAAAAAAAGCTCAATCATTGCTTTTGCAAATTTCACGATTTATTTAGTCATGTTTTAGACTTGGCAGTTTTTCTTGAAGCAGTTGCCTTCAATTCTGTTTTAAAACTGCTCGTTTGTTTACACTCAGACGTTTTCGTGTTGAATTTTCCTATTGTTTTAATGCTGCGAATGATATAACAAAAGAGAATTGAAGTAACTTTTCTGTACAAGCAAGTCAGTTAGTACACCTCTTCTTTCATCTTTCCTCTCTCTCCCATAAACTGAGACTTGCTTTAAGAAAAACTGCCGCGTCTAAAACATGAGTTATAGCGATGGAAATTGGAATAAAATATTCTATTAAAAAAATTTCAACTAAAAATCTACGTAAACAAGGTTAGTCTAATCTTTTTCGGCAATGATTTTGCTTTATATGTGTTTCATGTTAATCAAACATGATTTATAGTAATTTCCAAAGAAATTTTTTCCTTTTGAAATAACATTATTTCACGTTGATTTAACATTTACGTACTTTGAAAATCAAAATGAAGAATCATGTTGAATCAAAGCTATTTCATGTTGGAACAACATGTGTGCATTAACAATCCATCTATTAAGAGCTTGTTTTTGAAATCATCTTGATTTAAAGCACCGTGGTTTTCAGAACAGGCCCGGTAATGTACGATTTCCGGGAACCTAGCCGGCCACACTTTTTTCACGCACTCTTGGGAGCACATAATGAGTCGTAGATATTGTTTCAACAATGAACTTTGTGCAATAAAAATTGCTTGGATACAGAAATAACTGCTGTACTGCCTGAGATGCATCAAAAATTTCATATTTTGCAACATTCGTAGCGAAAATATCGCTCGAACTAAGCAAAAAATTAAATAGATATCTAACTCATTTTATATGGGCAAGTAAATTGAAAAGGACTTCATTTAACAAATACATATATCGCACATATGAAAATCTTGTGGCTTTTTAAATCATTCAATATCACCGACATAATGACATAAACTATTTGAAAACGTGTTCCATTCACACCAGAGAACAGCAAGGAGTAGTGAAAAAGTGAGTTGAGTTGAATTATGACTTATAATTTCTTGTACTTATATGCACTCATAATTATTGCAATGTTGTCTATGAATCATAATCACTGGAAAGCTTGAAGTGTGCATCGAACTCATACTTAGCAACATTTATGACGTTGTTGATTTCGACTCTCCTTAATTCAATGCCTATGGACGGTGCAAAATAAGTATGATTCGCAATGCGAACTTCGCATATGAACATTAAAGTTCTCATTATGAGGTTGCTTTATTTTTTTTTTTTTTTGGTTTTTTTGCAGGAATTGAAGAACAACCCTATTTAATACTACTGGGTACTACTTGCAAACTGTTTAATCACTAAACTTTTAAATAAACATAAAAACATGAATGAGTTGAGTTAGCTGAATCAATGTGAAATTAGAAATCAAACTGAGGTGATTTATGAGTGTGAGCGTGATATTACTATAATGTCGACGATGCATTCATATTCTTATTTTCAAACTATCAAACTGTACTTATAAATCAATGTCATCGTGAGTATGCGTAAATCAGAGTAGTTGAGTTTAAATGCTGTCTACTCACTTATATTCAAAATGTCATCAGTCATTATGAATTGCGTAAAAACGATTCATTGCCTATCACTGATTCACACACTCACTTTCAGACACAAAATGGAGCTAATAAAATTTTAACTTTCACAGAATCATAAATATATTTTTAAGCATAAATTTTAAACTGTTTTTCAACAGTTCTTTACGGTGTATTTAAATAAATTTCTTTTAATGTTTGAAAATGAAAAATGCATTTTTTACACGCTTTCACTTATTTGTTTTATTTAAGTATTTCGGTTATCGTCTTCCTAATGCTTCTTTTTTTCTTTCTACCTTTACATCATCATCATTATTATAGTGTATTTGCTTTAGCTTCAAGTTCTTTTTTCTTTCTCTGCTCTTTCTTCACTCTGTCTGTCCAGTCCATCTGTCTGCTTTGAATTTCGATTTAATTGTTGTGATGTGATGATAACTAACGAACTTTTTAAGAACACGATTTTTGTTTGATTTATTAAAAATTAGTTTTTATTTCTTTTGTTTGGTTATTTGATATCTACCACATTAACAGATACAGATACAGAATATTGCAAACCCCTCGTCCGTCAGCCATTGCTTTATACAGTGACTCAAAATATTGTAAAGCCATTATTACAGTTCTTATGATTTAGTCGAGTTGGCTGGGGTCGCTGTTGGAGCTTTTTTTTTGGTTACGAAATTTATTGTTAATAAATTTATTGATAAATTCGGCTTTTATCGCTATTTAAAAATTATCATAATTATCTATTTGTTTTCTATTTGTTTTTTTTTCTAATTTGACCCCTTAAACGTTTGGAATTCAAATGTTTGTGTTATAAAGACAAAATAAATTATAATTTTGATTGTATTTGGTGAATGCTGGATTTATGGTTTCGAAATGTGGTTTTTAAAGCAAATTTAAATAGGAGAACTTTTGACATGTTTTACTTTTTTGTTGGGAATTTTAGGTGGACTTATTTACATATATTTGTTTTTGTTTTAGAAAAATTATTATTCAAAATTTTAATTTTGTTTAGAAAGCAATTCGTACAATTTTGCATAATAGAAATGTATCATAAGGCACCAGATGTAAAGGTACGGTCCCACTTGGCAAATATTTGCTCAAAAAAGCGTAACCACTCAATGTTTGTGAAAAACCATTTGATTCAGACAAGTGTTTCTTAAGTTAAACAGTTTCATAAAAAAGTAATAGACAACGCCATTGATTGCAACATTATTGGAAATTTTTAAAATACCATGTAATAAACATACAATTATATTTGCAGAGTTAATGCATTTTTATACAGTCTACACTAATTAACACTGAAATAAAAAAAATCAAAGTTAAAGGGTGTTCAATAGGGTGATCGATTATTCGACTTTTTCCAGAAACCGGTTTTCGAATAGTTCGAATATTTGAAATTATGAAAAACCCGGTTTCGGTTTTTACAATTCAGGAAAAACCGG